>PVIW01001344.1:236815-311103 GCA_004026585.1 Noctilio leporinus | reverse complement strand
AATAATGAACAAAACTAACAACAACCAACACAGAACCAAGTATATGAATATAAGGAATAGGCCTTCAGTGGTCAGGGGAACGGGGTAGGGGGGAGGGATAGGTAGAGGCAAAGATGGGGAGCAGCTTAGACAAGAACCTAGTATAAAGGAACCATGGACATGGACAACAGGTGGGATTGACTTTGGGGGGAATGGGTGGTGGGTGGGGGGACAGAGGGGAGCAAAAAGGGGATGGATGTAATACAACAACAATAAAATTAAAAAAAATATATATATATAACTTGAGCCTGGCTGGTGTAGCTCAGTGGATTGAGCGCCAGACTGCGAACCAAAGGATTGTCAGTTCGATTCCCAGTCAGGGCACATGCCTGGGTTGCAGGGGACTGGTCAAAGTCAGCTCAAAAAGAGGTAGCTCCAGGAATCCTCTCTTCAACTCCATTATGTGGGGGCTGCCCCCGCCAGGTCAGCCAGAAGCTGGGAGTTCTTTTCCAGAGAGAAGGTAACATGAGCATCTCTGGGCTGGGGGACACCAGGTCCAGCTTGTGGTGAGCACAAGGGTACCGTGCAGAAGACAGGGGAACTGGTGACAGTCTCCATACTGAATATGGAGATGCTCCTGGCATTTATCGCCCACTTAGTTCTCGGCATGCTGGTGGCCAGTTGTCTCCAGCAAGAAACCTGGGGAACACTTTCCATGAAATCAAACTAGGCCAGGAAGAAATATCCACAGGAAATCCACTTCCTAAAATAAAAGGCCTGCCTAATGGCTGCAGCCAGCATCCAATACCTGCCCACCTGGTCAGAGCGCCCCTGGGCTTCCCCTGCTCCCCTTCAGTGGAAGCAGACAATAGAACAATAGCAGGGCTGCTAAGAAAAGGCTCTCACTCAAATGAAGGGACTTTGACCAAAAGGAACCGAGGGAAAAGCCACAGGGAGGAAACAGAGCCTGCTGGGAGATGAACCACATCCCTGAAACTGTTGTGGTCCTCCGGTGAGGGCAGCTGGGGCTGCCACGGAATAAGGACAGGCTGCACCCCGGTCCTTCCTGCCATGTGTGAACAGAGTTCTTTCCCACCTCAGCACCCTCGAAATAGGTGTTCCTTTCCCTAGATCTTCACACGGCTGGCTCCTATTGTCACCTCAAAGAGGCCTTTGGTGACCACCCACTTATTAAATAAAAGGCACATAGCCAGTATTTCAGGCACTGAGAGCCATACATGTTTCCTCCCTGCCGCTTAGCTCCGTGTTACAGCGAGACAGCTGTTGACAGCAACGCAAACACAGGACCTCCACTACGCTGCAGCAGAACTCCATTCACGGACACTGAAACTCCAATTTCCTATCATTGCCTAAGTCCTGAATGTGATTCTCCTTTTGATTTTTTCCCCCATTTAAAAACATTCAAATCATTCTCCGCTCCCAGGGATAAAAGCAAACAAATGAACAAAAAACAAAAACAAAAACGGGAGGTGGGCCGGATAAAGCCCAACCCTGTCCTGATACATCATCCTGTTTTATTTTCATCAAAGCACTAATCACTTCCTGATATTCCCTTGTTTATTTACCTTTTCTGGTTGGATGCTTATAATCAGTCTCCCCTACAAGAATGGGCATTCCATGAGAGCAGGGGTCTTTGCATTCTCCCCTGGCTCCCTCAGCACCTAGGATGGTGCTGGCATACAGGCTGTGCTCAGTAAGTGTGGCCCAAGCCACAAATCCCTGCTGGCTGGCCATGAAAGGACAAATCTTTGGGGACAAGAGTGGTACTCTCATCCTGCTCTTTCCTCACTCTTTCTCATGTTTTCCTGCTCCTTCCCTTTTTCTTCCTTTCCTTGATCCCAAGCAGTAAGCCCCTCTGTGATGCCCTGGGGTTACCCACACCTGAGAGCCAAGAAGAGCTCACCGTCTACTGCTGCCTGTCCTCAGTGCCCTCAGACCTAAAGGTTAGCGGGTAGTGTCAGGCCCTGACCCACAGACCGGCAGACTGAGCCTCGGACAGGCAGGCCCTGCCATCAAGGGAAGACCTCTCCTGCTGACGTCTCCAAGAGGAAGAGGGGGGAGGATTGCTTCAGGTAAATGGGGCTTCAAAATTATCCTCCTCTGAACCCCAAACTAGTAAGAATGTTGCACGGCCGCTAATACATCAGGTACCCCATAGGGTCTGAGGAACAACATAATTGGAACTTTCCAACATGACGTAATGGGTCTTATGATTTCAAAAAAGGAGCTGTCTCTCCGACCCGTGCTCAGAAAAAAGAGGATTTTTTGACCCTTGGAGGGGAGAATTCAGGTCCCTAAAGTGGAGACAGGGACACCAGACTCTCAATATTGCTGGCACAGTCCCTTAAGCCCTCCCAGCTCCCTGCTTGAACGTATGCGCAGCTCATCAGATGCAAGGGATCTGGTTTCCCACGGAGGCAGGGTCCCCCAGGGAGGAAAGAATGTGCTGACAAGGAGACACAGTTGTTCCCATGACCTGGGACTGGTACTGCCCAACATAAATCAGTGAAGTGGCACTTGGGCTTATCAATCACACTGTCCTATGGTGAGTGAGCTAGTCCTGTGGGCCAGCTCACTCCTGGGTCAAGGGTCAAAATCAAGTTCCTAAGATGCCTAGCCAGGGACCACATCCTACCTGCCCTGCCTGAACCTCTCATGTTGACCACTTCCAACGTCAGTGGGCTTTGTGATCCTGTGTTAAGTACCTAATGCTATGCTTCTAAAAATGCAGCAGTACTCACCCTGGCTGGTGTGGCTCAGTGAATAGAGCACCTGCCTGTGAACTGAAAGGTCGCCAGTAAGATTTCCAGTTAGGGGACATGGGTTGCAGGCCAGGTCCCCAGTTTTGGGCATGTGAGGGGCAACCAATCAGTGTTTCTTTCCGTCTCTTTCTCCCTCCCTCCCCCCCTCTCTAAAATCTTTAAAAAATAAAAATAGCCGTGTTCACAGAGCCTGGCCCCAGAACTCCCTCACTTTGGAGGTGATTCAGGAATTTACGTAACCCAGGCGGCAGCCGAGGCGCTTGTCTTCTGACAGACGGCCCAACGAACAGTCCTCAGTGCTTGCAGGTGTTCCCAAGGACTTCCCATTCTCTCGAGCGGGGCTGGGCTGGTGCAGGGGCACCAGGGTAGCTTCTGCTGGCCTGGTTCCCTAACGGTGCCTCTATGGCGGCTGCTGCTTTTGTCACTCTATTCACAGATGAGACTTTCATTTCTGTAAAAAAGAAATCAGTCGCACAATAGCCTTTGTGTACATGGCAGATTTTACTGAAGATGTGAAGAGACAAAGGGGGTTTTCGTAGCAAAAATACAAAAACTTAGTTGAATATTAGAAATCCATGAGCTTAGAAAGACCCTTAGCCATTTCCACCAACTGGACTCCAGCTGTCTACAAAGGTCCTGGACCACCTCTCCCCACCCCTTCTCAGGAAGCAAACAAAAACTGAGTTCCAGACAGTTTCCTTTGCAGCCACTCGGCCACCATTTGTTCTGTCCTCCCTCTCAAGGCCCTCCCTTGTGCCTTGGGGCTCTTCCAGGCCTACTTTCAGTACAGCTTGTTTTGTTGTCTAAAAGTAATTGTATGCACACGTGCTCACACACAGGGAAGATTTTTACACCCCTAACCTCCTGAACCACTTTTTCCTTAGATTGTCAAAACAAAATGACAACAACCAACACATAACAATAGCTGTTCAGTGTGAGTGAATCAAATTATGCCTACTTTTTGTCAGATGGGCAAGAAATACATTCTTTTGGCCTGCTGCAGAATTTTAGTCATTATTTTGTGTGCCATGAGATGAAGAGGGTTGCAAATTGCTGCCCTGAGTTATCAATACTCCCTGAGTGCTCACGGGGAATTAGGGTGGGCTGCTTTCTTCCTCCCAATAGCAGCCTCAAGTCACAGCCCTTTGACTCCCGTTCCACAAATGGAGTTACAAAGGCTCCAATGAGTTTAGTCATTTGCTTAAGATCACATACCTGGTAAGAAGCCAATTTAGCCCCAGATTAGCCTGGCTCCAGGGTTTAAGGACTTAAGAACCACTTGTATAGATTTAGGTCTTTGTGAGAAAGCTTCTCATTTTCATCCTTGGAGTTAATGTAACAAACATCATAAAAAGGGGTCAAACACAATGACCGTTTGGTAAAACCCAGCCCAGTACTCCTGATCTCACATTCCTCCTCCTGCAGGTATGGCCAGGCAAGCACTGGTGGCCCACCACGCCCACACTAGGCCCTGACTGCCATGTGCCAGAGCTACCTGCAGTCATCACCCCTGCTTACAAGGGATGCCAGCCCTCCAACTTCTAGTCCTGTCACCACCCTGCCCACTGTCCTCTGAACCCTAAAGTCAGGGAAAGGGTGCAGGTGACACACTGCGCACACCCAGCGAGCAGGAAGCCTGGGCCAGGCCACACCATGGCAGCCCCCATTCCTCACTGCCCTGACTGACTGCAGCCCTGAAAGGTCGGAGCCTGCGTCTATACACACACACACACACACACACACACACACACACACACATGCTCCCTCGGTGCATGCCTCAAACTCCTTCTATGTGTGTCTCTTGTTAGATCGTGCTACTCTATGGAAGCCTGTTGGTGGCCACGGGGACACAGGCTGCTTGGTCATCGCCAGACCTCATGAGATAGGCCGTGTTTCCACGTTCCCATCTCAATGACGGTGCCCGCTAGCACTAGATCCTGTCAGAATTGCAAAGGGCCTGTCCCAGAGGGCTCAGGAACCCCTACTCATCTCCCAGGCCCAAATGGCATGGACATGCAGCCATTTACTACCCATTTACCAAACACCTGCCTGGCTCCAGACATGATTCTTAGTGTATAGAAAGTAACAGGCCAAGAAACCCATAGTCTCCACCCACAGAAGCTGAGTCTAGGAGGAGAGACAGGCTCCAAAGCAGACAATTACATGTGCTTCTTTCTCTGTCATCCATAGCAGCTCCAGGACTGCTTTCTGAAAAATCAGACCAAAAAGACTTAGGCCCTTGCTTAAAACACTTCCTGGACTCCTCTTCACACAGAGTAAAATCTGAAGCCTTTACCAAGCGAAAGGGTGCTGGCCTGTGAAAAAGGGAGCTGGATCCCGGCCCCTCCCCGTCCAGAGGGCCGGCCTGTGCAGGGTGCTGCCCCTGTCTGCCTCCGCCTTGGCCCATGCATCTGATGCCTCTGTATTTCTGACACACCTTCCTCTCTGTACCTGGAACACAACAGTCACCTTCCTGTCCTCACCCTCTGAGAGATTGCCCAGGGACCCCACATCGGCGCCCTCTCCTAATCTGGCAGCACGTGTCACAGTTCACACATCTTTTTCCTTTCTCACTTTGTCTTCCTTCCTCAGTAAAGCCTAAGCTCCCCAAAGGACCTCGTCTTAGCCACCGACAATTCCCAGTGGCTGGCACAAAGTAGAAGTTAAATAAATATATGCTAAGTGAATGAATAAATAAATGTATGGCTATTCCAAGAAAGTTCCCCCTCTGTGCCCCACTTTCGTCACCATTAAAATGGGGGCAGCACAGGACCTATCACGTGAGAATTAGCAGAGATGACAGAGGTACCAGTTCTCTGGTGCCATGTAACAGGTCCTTTCAGGGGTCATGAATGGAATGCTTTCACTACAAACAGCAGGAGCAATGAACCTTCCGCATGAGAGGGGACTCCACACTGGCTCCTGAAGAACAAGTGACAATTCTCCAGTGGGGTCAGAGAAGCACCAGGGAGCTTGTGATGCCAGGGCCAAAAGGCAGGGAGGACATGCTGGGAAGGGCAAGTCACAGGGTGCTGGCAGTGCAGGTGAGGCTGCAGGAGAGGTGGGACCAGGTCAGGTCTCCCATTTGATCCAAGGGTGGCGGTCTGCCCATCCCCAGTGGGACAGGAATCGACATCTCACCTGTGATCCCCACAGCAGACTGGTTTGGAATTTACAGTTATAAGTAGGCGATTCTCCAATAGGTACTGAGGTCAGTTCCAAAAGAAAACGGAAAGCTCACAGCCAACACCTGGCCCCAGCACCTGCGGACTCCTTCCCACCCACAACACAAAAAGGTCATCTCTTTAACTTGTGCATTTGTCTCATGGTCAAGAGGCTGCGCACACATCCTTCATGAGCATTCATCTGAATATTCAGTCAAGCTAGCAGGCCAAGCACCAGGAGAGCTCTAACCCAAACAGCAGGGGGAGGGGAGGGGAAAGGGCAAGGGCTGGGCTGGGGACTAGGGGAGGGGCAGGAGGGCTGTACACAAACACAAACCCTCCCAGACTAGGAGCATATGCCACCTGAGCTGGGGACTCAAGAGATCCCCACACCCCACCTCGGCCCCCATGTACAAGTAGAGTTAAGCATCGTGGCACGAGGTCTAGCAGTAGTCCCGCTATTTGTTAAAGTTGGTTTTTAATAAAGAGAGGGCTGCTGGCCTGTGGGGGACAGAGGGGGAGTGGGTAACTGGCTTTTTTCCCCCACTGGCCAGCCTTCTTCCTGTTTGCTTAGCTAAACACTGCTCATCCTTTAAGGGGCAGTCCCTCTCAATTGGGGCCCCTTCGCTGAATCTTCCACACCCTGCTCGCTCCCATCTCTTAAGTCCTTGCTCTGAGGATCAGATCAGCCAGTTCTCCAATCTGACTCTTTAGACTGAAAACTCCTACTTATTAATAATAAAGTATATTTACCAAACACACTTATGTGCTCAACACAATGCTAGGCTCTCTACATATACGAGGTAGGTACTGTTATTATACCCATTTTACAGATGGGAAAACTGAGGCAGAGGGACATTAAATAACTTGCCCCTAGATCAACATGGCTAGGCAGTAGCTGAGCGCACCAGGTTTTCAATCCTAGTGATCTGACACCAGAGCCCTTGCTCCTAACCACACTCTGTACCCCCTCCTAGATGCTGTCTTCCTCATTTGTGTATTCCCATAACTATCTCCTCAAGGGCTGGGCACAGTAAACACCTATAGGTTGAATCCCAGGCTCCAGGGATTATGGTTCCCACTGGATATGATAACAAAGAGCCACTAGATGGCAGCAAAGAGCCAGGCCCAGGCCTCCCTGCTGGAAGTGAGGGATAAACTACCTACTTCTGTTCAGTGCATCTTGCACCAGGCACTTGGTAGACACTCTCTCTCTTCCTCATTAAAGCCCTCTAAGGTGGGTGCTATTACTGCCCCCGTTACAGGCTCAGAAAGGTTGACACATTTGCCCAAAGTCGGGCAGCTAGGAATACCAGGATGAAGCCAGGACTGCTGAAATCCAAAGTTCCTGCCAGCTGGCAAAAGAGGTAACCTCTTCAGTAGGCTGCCCTGGGCCCAGGGTAGGTTCCACCCCCCACCCCCACCCCCCAACCAAGGGAGCACAGAAACTACTTTTCGGGGAGGGGGTGGATGGCCTGGGCTGGCTTAGCACCCAACGGGCACCTTGGCTGGGTGGGAGGTGTAACTCACAGAGACTTCAGAAGGGGAGGGTCTCAGAGACCACTGGTCCACCACAGACCTCTGACCAGCTTTTTTCAGCCTTCACTACCAAGGATGCTGCATGACACCAGCCTTGGTACCTCCACTCAGGATGGCTTCAGCAATGCCCTCTGGTCCTCCCCGTCCCGGGCTCCTCTGGTCTGGAACCAGAGGACAAGCCAGCAGGGCCATGCAATCCACAATCACTGAGACAGATAAAAATGAAACACCTCTGCATCCCCTTCTAACCTTTCCAACAACTCAGTCACCTAAAATCACCCCCTGGGCTGGACCAGTCTCCCTGTTAGCTGCCCCGCGACCGTGGCAGTGGCAGCAGCATAGGTGGCCTGGGAGTGCAGCTGCACGCCACCCAGGCCGTGTGCACAGCTGAGCACGCACAGGATGGAGACCCACGTGTGTCCTCAGGCCTCCTGGGGCGGCCAGCAGCAGCATGCAGGGCTCCAGGCAGCAGACAGCCCATCCCATCTTGAGCTTCGGTGTCTGGTGACACTCCTGTCCTGAGTCCATAGGGCAGTGGTTTCACAATTGCCCAAGATGCTTCTCTGTGGCTGCTTCTTGCCCACTTCCCAGACTGCCCCCTTCTCCCACAGTCCCTCCCAGGGCTCCTACAGCCAGATGGGGTTCTCTGAAAATACACATCTTGGGTTTATTTGGGGTTGGGCACTGGAGGTTGAGGCACAGTTTGTTTCTGGGTAGGAAGAGTCCGTTTTCTTGGCACTTCAGGGGGCTGCCCCTGCAGGTCCCCTCCCCATGTCCCTACACACACAATGTCTCTTCCCCCCTCCCTGCTCCCCAAGTCTCTTATTCTTTCACCAGCCGGTAGATGTGGTGTTGAGCCCCGTGCTCGCTAGCTGACACCTCGAAGACATATGCAATGCACAGCAATGTCTCCTGCGTGTCTCTGTTGGTGACCACCTGCAGGTGAGAGAAAAGGTGAGGTTAAGGGCCCAGAAGAGAGCATGCCATTTGCTCGACCCTCTGATCAACCCCTGCCCCACCTCTGCAGCATTCCCAGCCCCAAGCCCACACCTGTAGGATGGTGAAGTTCTCCAGCACGCTGTTCATCATGTACTTCTCGGGCAGGTGCTTCAATTTGTGGATGAAGTTGATCATGTACTCACAGAGCGGGGACCGGTGGATGCGGTAGGAGTAGTGGCCATTTTCATAGCGGGCATACTCTGTCTGCAGGACCCAAGGACAGCAGGGCTTAGACTCCTGACCACATCCAGCCCAGGCCCAACTGCATGGGGAAGCTCCATGACCCACTGATTCTTAAATGGGATGAAAAGTC
The DNA here is from genome assembly GCA_004026585.1 of Noctilio leporinus. Lineage (NCBI taxonomy): Eukaryota > Metazoa > Chordata > Mammalia > Chiroptera > Noctilionidae > Noctilio > Noctilio leporinus. Next base: position 302,326 of record PVIW01001344.1, on the reverse strand, counting down.
AGAAGGCCTAGAGGCACTTGGAAACAGGGGCTCCCACTTCCCTCAGTGACAGGGGCTCAAGTCTGCCCCTGGAAGGCAGAGGAACCATTCACCTTGACCTCCCATACTCAGAAGGAAAGTACGGGAAGAGGATCCCTTAAAGACCTAAGAGCAATGGCAACAGACAAGACAGGACAGAGGACAACTCAAGCATGGCCACACACTAAAATAACACAGGCATCCTTATGGTCACGGAACTGTCATGTATTTGCATCTACACACACCAAGTAAGTACGTGCAAACCGATGAAATCTGAATCAGATCAGTGAGGGGCATCGATGTCAATTTCCTGGTTGCCAACAGTTATGCCAAATGTTGCCCTTAGGGGAACTGGGTAAAGGTATATATATAGGTTTACAACTGCGAATGGGTCCACAATCATTTCAACGTAAAATTTTAACTTAAAATAAATAACTTGAAGACCCTTTTACAAACAACTACTGCCAAGGCCCCACCCCAGAAATTCTGGGTTGAGTGCTGGGAAGCAGGGTGCAGGGCTGGCGTGTTTCAAGAGTTTTAGGAATCTAAGGGGCAGCCGGGCATGAGAAAGGTGGGAAGGGGGGGACCATTGCCTCCCTGGTCCCAGCTGAGCACCTGGTCGTGCTTAATATGAGCTGGGTTATCAGTGAGTAAGAGACTGTGAGGATAAGTCTCCACCAATTCAAACTGGGGAAAGAGAAGGGCACAAATGAAGACCAATCTGAAACAGTGAAAAGGTCTGGCTGCTCCTACCTCCACTTTCTCGACCACCTGCTTGCCAAACGAGCAGACCTTGGTGGAGCAGGTGATTATCATGTTCTCAGGACTCTCATATTGGCTGGAAACCCCATAGAAGGAGCTGCCTTCGTCCTCCATGTTAGTGTTGAGGTCTGCCTAGAGGGAGACAAGAGAAAGCCACGAAGTGACAGGTAAGCCAGCAGGCACACCATTGGGGCCACATTCCAGGTTCCAGGGCCAAGAAGCAATCAGAGGGGCTTAGGAAGAACTGGGACAGGAGGGGCTTGGCCAGCTTCTAGCTTTCTCCACTTACAGGCCTGTTGCAAAATCAGGCTGTGCCACCTAAACAAGAGAAAAAGAGAACACTGGGACCCACACTAGTTACAAGGCAGAACCCTGGACCACGTCTGGAAAAGAACTGGCAGGAAGTGCAGCTGTCTGCGAAGGGCAGGCACCTGAACACAGGACACAGGGGAGTAAGGGGGGACATCCAAGGGGCCAGGTCACAGCATAAGATGATGCCTCTCAGGCTTGAGCCACTGTTGGCCTCCCATTGGTTAAGCTATACTCATGTACCACCTACTACATGTCCTACTCTGCCCCTAATCAATTCTTATTTCCTTTTTTTTTTTTTTAAAGATTTTATTTAATTATTTTTAGAAAGAGGGGAAGGGAGAGAGGCAGAGAGGGAGAGAGACATCAATGTATGGTTGCCTTTCACCTGCCTCCCGCCACAGACCTGGCTGGAGACCTGGTTTGCAACCTGGTTATGAGCCCTGGCTGGGGAATCGAACCTGCGACCCTTGGGTTCGGCAGGCCACGCCTTATCCATTGTGCTACCAGCCAGGGCTCAATTCTTATTTCTTAACCCCGTTCTAAACAATATATCCATGAAGTCAGGATTCTATTTTTCTGTTGTACATGCAAATAATTAGGCAATTATTTTCAAAAATGTTTATTCATGTGCCACCTAAAAGAATGCCACACATAAGGCTTGGGTGGGACTGGCCCAACCCTCCTAGGCTCGTCCTACGGCACAAAGGTAGCCGCTGCCCCAGCACCCCCAAAGTGATCTGGACATGCCCCCCATTGCCTTGTGCTGGCAAGATTGGTTCAGTTGGCTTTGCCCCTTCCCCAAGGTACGCACACCCTGGAGGCAAGAACTAAGATCTCCCAGGGCTTGGGCAGTGCCTGGTACAGGATGGGCCTTCCATAAAGGTCACAAGTGGCTGTTCTACCTCTCAACTCCAGGTGGCACCAGGTCTCAAGGAGGGACCTGCTGTTTATAGGGGAGTCCTTTCAGCCTCAGCTCTGCCTCCATTTCAAATACACTTCTGTCTCCACCTCCTACTCACCCGACTGGCCAATCAGTCCATCACCTGCTTACCCTACCCCACCCCAGCATGGCCGGGGGGCCCAGGGACGCCAAACCATTGTCTCCGTTCTCAAGTTCATAACAGGAGAACAAGCAGAATAAGTGAGCTGGGTGTCTGGGGGGAGAAGGGGGTTGGGGAAGACAGATGCCCCAAGAGTGAAATCCAGTCTGTCCCACAACCCGCTCTGTGGCAACGCTGCATAGACCCAGGAGATGCCGTCAGTGATACAGACAATGCACCCCAGGGTGCCCATCCTTCCTAATTGTAACTCCACCCCTTCTCCATTCCACCCCTGTATCCCTGACTCTAAGCACTCCCCCAAACAAGCTTACATCTCTCCTTTCCCAGAGGAGAACTGCCCCTGAATATTACCCTGAGACTTGCCCCCACCACCATTCGCCCTCCTGCCCTCAGAATGCCCCCTTGTTCCCCACGCTCCACCCTATTCATAGCTGTGGTGCGGGTGGGCAGCTCACAGGCTGTGCCTGGAACAGGTGTGGGAGATCCGGTGACTGACAGATGAGCCAGGACAGCCGTAGCCTGGGTGTGGGGGCCGGAGGGGCTCATATTCATTGTCATGTGCTGGTATGTGCCTGGGAGAAATGTCAGGGCCCAAAAGGGAACAGCAGGCTGGGATGAGCAGACAGTCTGGGGTACTGTCCTCCATGCATGGCCTCAGCTCAGCCCTGCCCAACATTTTCAATTTGCAGCCTGGTGTTAATAGCCATCAGTGTCTAAGAGTCCCCTCTCCCTCCTCCCCAATGACAGAGGAGGCTTCTGCTGGTCTCACGTGTTCTGGAGGAGCAGGAAGGGGCCTTAGCTTCTCAGTCCTGCTCCAGACCTCACCAAACAAGTCCCACAGGGCACAGCCTCACAATCAACATCCCCTGCGCCCAGATGACACTTCCAGTCAGGACTGACATGTCCTGGCAGTCCATGAGTCTGTAAGGTACTGCTGCCACCCCGTCAATGAGCAGGAATTTAGTGGGAGGTTGGGTGAGGGACATCAAAGTCCTCCTCCCACTCCAAGGGGGCTCTGAACCACTCCCCAGATGGCCCATCTGTACAAGGCCTGGGGCTGGAAGCAGAAAACCAGGCAGGAGAAGGTCTTCAGGAGAGGTGGTGCCATTCTGTTGTCTTCACCATTGTGTGTGGCCAGTCTCACACCAGCTGATGGCCAGGGTGGCCAGACCAGGCCAGGGGAGGAAGGTCCAGATAGCTGGGGCTCCACGCTGCCTGTGAGGACCCCGTGGGTGATACAAAGTCTCTTGGTTTGCAAACATCAGGTTTGTGTTTTCCTGGTGCCTCTACCCTCCCACACAGGAGTCAAGGAGAGATAAGATGACTGCCAAGGTACCCTGGCCACCGACATACCCCAATCTCTGACTTCGCCTGTCACGCGGCCCAACCCTCTGGCCCTCATCAAGGGCCCGGCTCAGGCACAGGGCGGCAGGCGGTAGAAGCACAGCCTCACTTCACTGCCGGCTGACCCCACACACGTTAGGATCTCAGAGATAGCCTGCATGGCAAGCCCTCAAAAACAATCTGCTCATTTTCAGATGGAGAAACAGGCTCAGAGAAGCTGAGATTTGCTCAGCCCATAGTTGTCGAATTGAGGCTAGAGCCTTTGCAGGTCAGCTGAGCCCAGCGCTGCCCGCCTCATGCTCCACCGACACGTCGGAAGGGCCTTGCTTAAGCACCAAGCTCCCCTGCACAGCACTTACTACCCTAGAAACATGAGCTCCTGGAAGACAAAGGCAACAGTGCAGCCACACAGCATAGATGCTGTGCACGGCCTGCAGCCATGGAGCACAAAGGCCATGTGTGGAAGCTGCCTAATCCTGTTTCCTTGACCCCCACTCTTCCCTACCTTCTCTTTTCCTCCCATCAATCCCACCTCTGACCTCCCCACAGAGTCAGAAAGAAGGAGAGGACATGGGCCATAAGCAAGACTACAGGATAGACAGGACAACCCTCCCTCCCCATTTTTAGGAAGGGAAGTCCGGGCTCTAGAAAACCCAAGAAGCTCAATGGCACACAGCTAAGTCTGTGCTCCCCATGCTGCCATGATCAGACATTCTGCAGGGATCTGGAGATCCTTTTTTTTTTTTTTTTTTTTTTTTAAGATTTTATTATTTTTTTAGAGGGAGGGGAAGGGAGAAAGGCAGAGAGGGAGAGAATCAATGTGTGGTTGCCTTTCACCTGCCTCCATCCATGGACCTGGCTGGAGACCTGGCTTGTAACCTTGTTATGTGCTCTGGCTGGGGAATCGAACCAGCGACCTTTGGGTTCGCAGGCCAGCGCCTTAACCACTGTGCCACCAGCCAGGGCTCTGGGGATCCTTTATTAGGCAATCCAGGGCCTTCTCTAACAGGAGCAGGGGGAACACCAGGACCCTGCATGGGGGGCAACCCAGGTACTTTGCAAGACAGGTGGTTTGGCATAGCAGTTCTGAGCTCACATCCTGGAGCCTGACTACCTGGGTATGAACCTGGGCCCGAACCTGGGTCCTGCCACTATGAACTTGGTGACCCTGGCAAGCCATTTCACCTCTCTGTGCTTTTTTCTCCAAGATGGAATGTGGCTGTCACCTCTACCTATCTTGGAGGGTATGGCAAGGATACCACATGCTAATATACATAACCCACCCTGACCCCACCTCACTGTTTATGTAACAAGAACAACTATGGAAAGAGGCTCACTATGATATGCCAGGTGTCTTGAAGCCAGGCCCCTACTTATTCCATGCCTCAGTCTCTCCCCATTTGTGAAACCAAAGGCCTAGGGTGGCGACTAGAAGAATGCACATTTATCTCCAACTAAAAGAACGCAGGAGCCAGAGAAGAGAAACCCAAATGTGCCATCTCCCTACTCCAGGGCCGTGCTCCCATAAATGCCTCCTGCCAACCAGGCCTCCCTTCTGACCTGAAATTGCACCCTCAGGGTAACTGAGCCAGTGCTGGGGAATATCCACAAGTCACTTCACCTTCTTCTGAGCTAAGCCTGGACAAGTTTGGGGGAGGGGAAGGAGGACTCAGGAGAGTGTGTAGGCTTCCCCAAAGGAAAGGCCTGGCGCCTCCCTGGGCACACAGCAGGAAAGGGGCTGGCACCGTTGGCTGTACAAAGACAATGCTCATTGGCTGCCCACAGCAAGGCCTCTTGGTTCCAATTCCCATGGTCAGGGCTAGAAGAGAGAGCAAGGAGAAAAGAAAAGGAAGTGAGATTGTTTAGTCCTTTCTGGCTGAGGTCCTGAAGGGGCTGCTGCCTCTTGCTTGGCCTATATTATACAGCAGTCCCTTGCTTGCTTCCAGTTTGGATAGCCGATTTATCCAACTAAGCACCAATCCAGCCATGTCACGCCCTGTTCAAAACATGTCAATGTTTCCTCATTACCTAAGGAGGAGGAACAGAAAATGCACACAACCCCTGTATAACACGGTTTGAGAATTAAGAGAAATCCCTGAACATCACAGAGCATAGTAAGAGCTTTTAAGAGCAAAATCTATCTCATTCAAAATTAGGGAAATCCCTGAATAATATGGGCAAATCTGATACAATATCCACAATTTAATGAAAAATTTCAAGTGAGTTATCTTGTCAAAAAGAAAATGCAACCATGGCTGGTGGCTCAGTGGATAAGGCACTAGCCTATGAACCCAAAGATCGCTTGTTCGATTCCCAGCCAGGGCACACAACCAGGTTGCAAGCCAGGTCTCCAGCCAGCTCTGTAGCTGGAGGCAGGTGAAAGGCAACCATACATTGATGTTTCTCTCCCTCTCTCCTTTCCTCTCTCTGAAAATAATAAATAAAATCTTTAAAAAAAAAAGAAAGAAAGAAAAAGAAAATGCCCTCCGTTAATGGTGTTTAGTAGTAATGACAAAGAAAACACTTAATACAGATTAACATGCTATACTTTGGTGAAAATTGCTTTAATAAAGGTATTTCTCTTAATTATAAAAATATTATATAGTATGTTTTCTTAATTTTTGGAACCTAACCCCTTTTTTTTGTACTAGTTCTTTGTTTCATATAACATGGATTCGCTTAACTTGCATTTTTTTGGAACCTAACAACCTGGTTATATGGGGTTCATAGTAAATGTGCCACTATCTCCCCCTACCACACTCATGGCAGACATTACCAGTCAATCCAGCACTTTCTCCCTAGATTCTTCTCAACCCAGCATTCCAAACAACTACGAATCCATTACAGGAGGCTCTCAGGTTAAAGCCCATTTTCTTGGATATCTGGTTAAAACAGGAGATGAACCACTTTCCCCCCCTCAACCAACCAGAATGACAGCAAAGAATTTTTTTAAACGGGCTGTACCACAAACAAAGACAACAGAGAAGAGACCAAAATAACAAGAGAGCTCAACAAATTTGAGAAGGCTGATCAGAGCTCAACAAGTCTGTGGGGCAAAGGCGGCAAAAGGAATTACAATCGAAACATGCTTTCCAAGGGGGGACGGACAAGAAATAAGCTGATGTACCTCAGAGAAGCCCTGAGTGGCTTGGGGCTGGAGGGACCAGGGCAGTGGGGCAGGGGAGGCACAGGAAATGCCACAAGGAGCTGACGGAACACTGTCCTCTGGAGACTGTACGCAGGGTGGGCAGGCCTCCAGGCGGCCCTCTCCCACCTGTCAGTAGAGGACAAAAGGGTAATAATCTTTTGAAATTAAACAGGGTTGAGAAAATGGGGAAAACACAGGATGAAAACCAAAATTAAGTGAAACCTGCACAAGGAAGGGTGAGATCCCCTAGCACTCACACCTGCCCTACTCCTAGAATTCTACTGATCAATTATGTCCCCTTTTGGGGTGGGCTGTGAGAATTAAGAGCCTTCTCTGGAGAAATTAAACCACCTCAGGAAAAAAAAACAGTGTAGTACACACACTGACATTTCCTGGTTTCCGCAACAAAACAGCAGGCTCCCAACACCAATACGTTAAAGTGAGGCCCACCAGGTGATGAGCCCTGTCTCATACACAGAGCTCCCAGTTATTATTAAACAGGAACCAATGGCGGACAACAAAAGAAAGAACTGGATTTCAACAAAATGAAAAACTTTTGTGCTTCAAAGGACACTACCAAGAATGTGAAAAATCAGCTGACCGAATGGGAGATAACATCTGCAGATCCTGTATCTGATAAAGGACTTATATCTCTATTATGTAAAGAACTAGTAAGATATATAATCCAATTACCAAGTGGGCAAAGGAGCCAAACAGGTAATTCTCCAAAGAAGATGTGCGAATGCAATAACCATGGAGAATGTCAAGTGCTGGTGAGGGAGGATGTGGGCAAACTGGGACCCTCATTTGCTGCTGGTGGTAAGGAGAAACGGCACAGCCAATTTGGAAGACAATCTGGCAGGTCTTCAAAAAGGTAAACAGAGACTTACCACATGACCCAGCAATTCCACAAGTAAGTATATGCCCAAGAGCAGTGAAAACATTATGCCCAGACAAAAACTTGGACAGAAATGTTCATAATAACCAAAAGGTGTAACAACCCAAATGCCCATCAACAGATGAACATATCAACAAAACAAAACGTGGTATATCCTTACAATGGACTATTATTCAGCCCTCAAAAGGAATGAAATAACTAATACCTACCACAATATGGCTGCACCTTTATTTGCGCTAAGTGAAAGAAGCCATACAAACATCCCCTACTGTATAATTTCACTTATACAGAATGTCCCAAAAAGGCTAAGCTAGGTAGAGACCAACAAGATTAGAGGCTGCCTAAGGCTGGGCAGTAGGGGTGGAGGGTGATAGCTCTGCCTCTGGAGGGTACAGGTCTGCATCTGCGGTGATGAAAATGTTCTAAAATTAACTGTGTATTTAAAACATTGAATTGTAAACTTTAAGTGTAAATTGTATGGTAAATTAACTACGACAATAAGCTGTTTTTAAGAAAATGGGCCAAGGGAGAGAAAATGGGACAGCTGTAACTGCATACTCAATAAAATATAGTTTAAAAATATGAGCCAGAAATATGACCAAAGATTATTGATATTTGAGAAAATGCTCTAACTTGAAAGACAGAGACCCAAATAGGCAGAACAAAAGAATTAAAGGGAAACAAAGACAAAGGGAACAGAAGAAAACTTCAACCATCATTTTTACTTCATATTCTCTGAAATATAAGAGAAAAATTATATCCTGCCAATAAGATTAGGATGTAATCAAAGAACAAAAAGGAGCTCTTGAAAGTTAAAAAGTTTATGGTCAAATGCAATATTGGACAGAAGGTATGGCAGAGAATGCTACTATATTTCATGAATCTAATTCACCATTAAGTGTACAAAACACCTTGACCACTAGGAAAGAAAAATGCCATCAATTGAACCCTGATTTTATTTGGCAATTTACTCAACCAAGAGTACACTTCCCTGGCTCCTCCATAGTTAGGTGCAACATAAAACGGATTAAGTATTGTGTGGGACTTCCAGGAAGGCTCCTTAAAGAGAACTAAGTTGGCTTCCTCCTTCCTGACGCCTGGAATTTGGGTGTGATGGCTGGAGCTCCAGCAGCCATGCCCCTGAGGACAGAAACCATGTACCAAGGCTGGCAGAGAGTCAGAGAGGATTCAGATCCCTGGTGATTTCACGAAGTGTTGGACCAGCCCTGGACAGTCTACTTCCAAATTTATTTTATATGAAAGAAACAACAACAATAACAACCCAAACTATTTAGTTATACCACTGTTACTTTGCAAGTTATGTAATATGAACTCAACTAATTCTGAAGAAGTAGAAAAAAAAAGTTAAGGCACATACCTAGGTTGTGTGTTCGATCCCCTGTCAGGGCATGTGAGAGGGGCAACTGATGGATGTTTCTCTCTCACATCAATGTTTCTCTCCCTTTCTCCCTCCCTTCCCCTCTCTCTAAAAAATAAATAAATAAAATATTAAAAAAAAATATATACCAGGATGACAACAGCCCTGAAGAATAACCACTTAAACTGGAGCAGATCAGGGAAATTTAGGAGAAAAATGTCTAAGAGAAAAGGGGAACTGATAAATTATCTGATAGGTTTGAACATTTGGGGGAAATTAAAATGGAGCAATATCGTAGTTACAATGGAGCAATCTGTAAAATTTTAGTAATAGGCTTATTTTAAAACATTCAAATGATAAAGCCATTTGTAAGACAAAACAAAAAGCTATACTAAAAATAAAATTAATTTTGGCACTTCTGGTGGTCAACATACATTGTCAAAAGTGTAAACATTTTATTGCTTTGACTAAATTATGTAACTTAGTAGTATGGCAATACTGGCATGGGGAGGAGAAAGTGGGGATAACAGCTAATTTTCCTCTACCATCGTCAATGTCTTAGTTGTGATAGTAAGGTATGACAGTATAATCATGTTATTTAGAACAAAGTAAAAGCCAGAATCATAAACAATGAAGTTTTTACAGTGATTGCCTCTGGGTGTTGGGGAGGAGAGGGACAAGACCTGATGTGTTTCGTTATAAGCCTCTTAACTATAATATAACTATAAGCATGCATTGATTTAAAAATTAAAGTAAAAGAAACAATTACCTGTTTTTCATCCCAGGATAGATTAAAATTCAAACTTTTGAGGTATGATTTGGGCCTTCCAGAATCTAACTCACCTTTGCAGTTTTCTTTTTCTTTCATTTTTTCTTTTTAAAGATTTTATTCATTATTTTTAGAGAAGGGAAAGGGTGGAGGAAGAAAGGGAGGAAAACAGCAATGTATGGTTGCCTTTCACCTGTCTCCAGTTAGGGACCAGGCTGGAAACCTGGCTTGCAACTTGGGTGCCCTGACTGGGAATCGAACCAGTGACCCTTGGGTTCACAGACGGGTGCTCAATCCACTGAGCCACACCAGCCATGGCTGCAGTTTTATTTTCTATTATTCCCCCCATACCCCAGTACCCATGACTTTCCCGTTTGGAGCCCACCTCCTTACGCCTGCCCCATGCTGTAACAGCCTTTCCCCATCTCTGCCTAATAGAGCTTGCCCAACCCTAGCAGCTCAGGTCCACTGCCATCATATTCACAGAAGCAGCTATCTTGCAGAGTGCAAAAACTACGCATCTTATAGGCCAGGGGCCTTGGCTTTCAGTTCCAGCACTTGCCTCTTCTGGAGGAAGCCAACCCCACAGGTTTGGCTCTGGATGAGAGTTAGGCTAGGAATCCCAGCCCAGGCCTATGAGCCAGCTAGAAACGTATATAGAACTCTGTGTGAATGTGCCTATTTCTAACTAAAGCTTTGAGATAATCAAAGCAGTCAGGGACTTCATACAAGATAAGACTCCCCAAGCTATCTTCTGGGTGTTAATGAGGGTGACAAGGAAAGAAATGTGGAAGGAGCCACCCAGGCCCCTGTCAATGCTCTGAAACTATTCAAAGGCTCCAATCACAGACCAGAAGGATTTCCTGCACTTCTTCACTGCTGGTCTAGTTTACAGTTCTTTGACATTTCTCTGCCCTTCTTTTCAGTGTGTACTGGGCCCCCCGGAAAGTAAACTCCCAGAACAAGTATTAACTATGCCTCCTAGTCTTAGAGAAGATGTTTTAAAAGGAGGAAACTACCCACATAACACCTGTCCAGGGGCAAGATGAGGAAGGCAGCCGATATCAAATCTCTAGACTGAGCTGTTTGTGAAGTTGGGTGGGTGTTTCTTTTGGGGTGACCTTTCCTAACCTTATGGTCCATTTCTCCAAGCTCTGTCCTTAGAGATGATTTTTTTTTTCTTCATTGATTTGAGAGAGAGAGAGAAAAACATCAATTTGTTGTTCCACTTATTTATGCATTCTTTGTTTGATTCTTGTATGTGCCCTAACCAGGAATCACACCTGTAACCTTGGCATATCAGGACAATTCTCTAATTAACTGAGCTCCCTGGCCAAGGGAGGCTTTTGTTGTCGTTGTTTGCGTATTTGTTTTTTAGATTTTATTTATTTTTAGAGGGAGGAGAAGGGAGGGAGAAAGAGAGAGAGAGAAACATCAACGTGTGAGAGAAACATTGATTGGCTGCCTCTCACACGACTTCGACGGGGGACCTGGCCTACAACCCAGGCATGTGCCCTGACCTGGAATCGAACCAGCCACCTTTCAGCTTGCTGGACGATGGCCAATCCCCTGAGCCACACTGGTCAGAACTGGAGATGAGCTGTTAAGGACCAACTGCTTCAGGCCCTGAAACCAACTTGGAACTTGCCATTCAAAGACTCAGGTGACTAGGGGTCCTCACTGGCTCTCTTCCTGCCCCTCAGTATTCCCTGTAAGTCTTCTTCCAGTACTACGGTCTTCTTACGGCTGTACTTGTGGCACCCAGGCGAGGCTGCCATTACCATGGATCAGAAAAGCGGCCTCCTACTAGCCCAGCTCTCCGGCCTCACTGGCCCGACTCCTGATCTCAGCCATTGCTGCTTGCTCCTCCCCTTCTCACCGGCCCTGTCCTCCGCAGGTTTCCTCTGTACGCCCACTCTTCCTCTTTCCTCCTCACTCTCATCGATGCGCTGAGGGGAGGGAGGCAGAGTCTATCGAAGGCTTACCCAGAACTTCACGAGAAAAAAGGCATTGGAAGGTCCCCGTTCAAAGAGCTCCTTGAGTCCACCCTTTTTCTCTGGGAACTTGTCATAGATCTGGCGGATGTCCACGGCTTCGAGGTAGGGGTCACTGTAGCTAGGGCTTGACTGGCCAATGTGTACAAACAGGTGCTTGTTGTACTGTGGAGAGAACAGCTGGTCTGAGGGAGAGGCAGGGGAAGCAGCGCAGACAGAACAGATAGGAGCTCAGATCCCAGCCATGTGACCTGGAGCAAGTAACCCCACCTCTCTGGACCTCAGTTTCCCTACTGGTAAAATGGAGGCAATCAAAGGACTAAATAAATGTTGCGCAAAGTTAATGATCATATAAAGCACGTGGTGCAGTACCCAGAAAATGCTCAACAAGTTGCAGTTGTTATTTATATTATTCTTAGACTAGCCTCTGTCACTAAATATCTTTAGGCAAGTCTTTTTCTATCTTTGAGCCCCTGTTATTTCATTGGTGAGATAAGACAACTGACCTAGATACAGTGTTTTCAAACTGCCCTCTACCCCTGGAGACAGGGCTGGGTGCCTCTGCTGCTACAACTAAAATCTACTTTTGTTGTACACACTGGGCTTCTGGGTAAGAGCTTGTTTTAACAGGTTCCTGAGCTAAAAAAAAAAAAAAGTCTGAAAATGCAGAAGTGAGATAGTCTCCTCCAGGTGCTATTCTGACCTTCGCAGATGACGCAAGACACTGAAGGGGATGGGTGAGGGGCAGGGCTCCGCTCCCAGCTGGTCTCCCAGAAATGCAGGTCAGACACAGAAGGCTCCTCGGAGCCGCAGGGGAAGGATGGAAGAGCCTGGGAACGGGGCTGGGATGAGCAACTTTGGACTGGGAAGTGGTTGGGTTGGGAGGAATCAGGACATGGAGGGAAGAATAGAGGTCTTGGAGGGAGCAGGAAAGGGAGGGGCCTGACAGAACAGGGATGGGGCAAAGAAACCATGGGAGGCCTTGGGGACCGAAGCAACAGCTACACAGGGAGATAGGTAAGGTAAAGTAAGGAAACCAGTGGGACGTGGCTTGAGAAAGGAAAGGAAAAGGCAGGAGAAGGTCAAGGGAAGGAAAGGCGGTAAAAGAATAAGGAACCTAAACTAAAGCCCAAAGTGGAGTGGGGCAGAAGGGCTAGGCGAGAAAGCCAGAAGCAGGCAGAACAAGAGCTGGAGAAAGCGAGGGAGGTCTAGGGTGAAGAGTGGCCCGAGGCCAGGACCTACCGTATCAGGGTCTTGCTGCTGCTCCAGGAAGGCAGAGAACTCCAGCATCCAGAGCTTGGAGCTGGCCACGCTGCGGCCTTGCCACGGGGGTGCTGGGGGCGCTGAGGGCGATGGGGTGGGTCCTGCAGGAGATTCAAACCCTGCAGGCAGCGGGAGGCACAAGGGAGACTGTTCACACACACCCTCCCTGCCAACACCCTCTGTGAGGACCCCACCGGTGAGAACACTGTTGGCAAGCGGATCTCCTGTCTCCCATAAAAAGAGTCTGATAGAGGTGTTGGAGGGGAGTGCAAAGCTGGCTAGGAAGTCCTGGAAAAGCCCTGGCGGGGAGGTACAACTCAGCCCCCGTGGCCCACAAACCTACTCAAGGGAGACTGCATGCTAAGTGCAGGGCCAAAGGCCTGCTGGACTGAGGGGCCTTCCAGAGGGGGCTCTGCTAGGCTCTCACCCTTAAGGGGCTTCTGGTCCAGCAGGGAGCTGACCAGATAACTCTGTAATTATATGCAGTGATGTAAAGGACCATAAGAAGAATTTCCTGTTTGGTTCCCTGCTGTCTCTGCAGCACCTAGAACAGTGCCTGGCCCAGAACAAGCACTCTGATACAGGTGTGCTGATAAAGGAAGTCATGAGTGGGATAAAAGTTGACAAGGTTTTTTGCACTCGGCAATACCAGAGGAGCTGCTAGTTCAATTCAGGGGTGGTCAGAAGAGGTTTCCCCAAAGGTGACATCTGAAAGGAATTAGGAAGCAGGTAGCAGTGGGTGAAGTTAGGGAAGGGTGTCCCAGCAGAGGACACAGCGGCAGCAGAGGCCCGGAGGCTGTGAGATGCTCCGTGAGTTTGGAAACTCAAGTTTGTGGTGGAACTGGAGAGAAGGGCGGCTTTGTTCCAGGGGCAGGACACAAGGCTGAAGAGACGGGGCATCCCACCAGACAAGCAAGAATGTAGCCTGGGCCCTGGCTGGTAGCACAGTGGATAAGGTGCCGGCCTGCGGACCCGAAGGTCGCTGGTTCGATTCCCAGCCAGGGCAACATAATCAGGTTGCAAGCCAGGTCTCCAGCCAGGTCTGTAGCTGGAGGCAGGTGAAAGACCGTACATTGCTATCTCTATCTCTGTCTCTGCCTCTCTCCCTTCCCCTCTCTCTGAAAAATAAATAAAAATAAAATCTTACAAAAAAAAAAAAGAATGTAGCCTGGCAGTTCAGGAGAGGCTTGAAGACTTTAAGCAGAGCAGTGAAAGACTCAGATCCGCATTTCTGAAAGATCCTATTCCAGTATGGAGCAAGGATGGGCAGGCTGAGGCAAACAAGAAGCCCGGTCCCTGCAGGGCCTGAATACAATAGTGTAGAGGAGAGAAGGGGACACAGTGAGGACAGGAAGTGAGCACGTGCCCAGGCCTGGGTGCCTGACGAAATGAGAGCAGTGGAGCCGCCCTCCAGACACACCAGTGCTCCAGGCTGGGAGTCGGATGAATGGGGCTCAGGTGCTGAGGTTGCAGGAGGGAGATGGAGAAGAAATAGGCATCAGAGGTGTAGGTGGAGGGCCGCGCTGTACACATTAGCCAGTGCTTAATGCATCAGCTAGCTGAGTGCTGGACAGGATAGAATAGAAGGAGGATACAAACAAATCGGTTACATGTACTGCCCCGCCCCCAGGTGAGGACAGTCAGGGGCTAGGTTGAGGGTGCAACCTGGGCCGGGCAGAGCAGAGAAATGCAAGGAAGGAAGCCTGGGTCATAGCCCAGAGGCCGAGAAGCAGGGGGTGGTAAGGAGGGAAGGATGAGAGCAGAAAGGTGAGGCTAACATACTGCAAGTACTACCACAGAGTTTAGATTGTATCCTGAAGGCACCAGAGAGCCATTAAGGGGCTTTATGCCTAGAAGCAATGTGGCGAGATGGGCGCTTCAAAAAGATGACTAGGAGAACTACAGGGTTGAAGAAGAGCCTGGAGACCCAGAGCCAGTTAAGAGGCTGCTGCGCACTATTTACAATAGCCAAGGGCTGGAAACAGCTTAAGTGCCCATCAGTGGATGATTGGATCAAAAACCTTTGGTACTTTTACATAATGGAATACTACACAGCAGAAAGAAAGAAGGAACTCCTACCCTTTGCAACAACATGGATGAAACTAGAAAGTATTATGCTTAGTGAAATAAGCCAGTCAATGAAGGACAAATACCATATGATCTTACCCATTACAGGACAATAATGAACAAAACTAACAACAAGCAAAACAGAACCAGATATATGAGTACAGTGAATAGACCTTCAGTGGTCAGAGGGAAGGGGGAGTTGGGGGGAGGGGGGAGGCAGAGGCAAGGAAGGGGAGCAGTTTAGACAAGAACCTAGTATGGAGGAGCCATGGGCATGGACAAGTGGGACTGACTTTTCGGGGCAGTGGGTGGGTGGGGAGGGGGACCGAGGGGGAGCAAAAAGGGGATGGATGTAATACAATAACAACAAAATCAAATTTAAAAATAATTTCAAAAATTTAAAAAGAGGTTGCTGCAGTCACCTAGGCAAGATCTGGGAAGGCTGGTGCAGACAGAGACCAGTGCAGTGAGGACCAGAGAGGGCAGACAGCACAAGGCTGACAGAAAGCAGCACCAAGGAACCAAGGCAGGTGGCATGGCTGCTCTCAGAGCCGGGACAGCCAGGCCCAAATGTCAGCAAGGGTTCTTCCCCAAGCTAGGAAGGGGCAAGGGACCCTCCCAAGAAAGAAGCAAGGACAAAGGCGGTCACCTGAGCAGCACCAGGGGCTGAACCCCCATGTTGTCCACCCACCCTCCTGGCTGGACCTTTACTTGCCCCACCCACGCTCCAGGGCCTCTTCCCAGGAGGGTGCTTTCCTTAACAAAGGCTTCCTTTCCAGGCTGGAAAGTTTGAAGATTACAGGGTCACCAACAGGGAGGCCACCTCAGGTTCCACGATCATTGAGACCCTCCTACAAGTCACACACAGCATGCAGGGATGGCAGGGGAACAGTACCCAAAGCGCAGGCACTGCCCTTTACACCGTGTGCACCCCTGCATGCCTGGGCCCAGGCTGGGAGGAACAACAGGCAATCTGAGTGGCAGGAGGGGGCTTGCACAGGGGAAAGGGTGGAGCCAGGAGGCCAGGGTGGCATGTGAGAAGGGCAGGGGGTGTCCAGCTGTTGGCACCTGGGACCTGGGGGCAGGAGCTGCAGGGGTGCAATGGGCGAGGGAGCTGTGCCCTGCCGACCCACCTGGCAGAGGCAGCGAAGGCTGGACAGTGTAGGTTTGTTGAGAGAAAGGTTTCACACTGTGGGAGACAGGACAGAGATGTAAGCCTTGGGCAGGGTACAGCCCCAGAGCTGTGTCTACTGCTCTGTGCGGCAGGCCCTGGTGATCTGGTCATCGGTGGCCTTGGTGGGCTTTGGCCTCCCACTTCCTTTCCTGCCAACCCCTCAGGTTTCATGGTGAATTCATAGAAGCAGCATGTCTACTGAAAACTCCACCCCTCCCTAAGCCCTCCCTTCCAGGCCAGCCAGAGCCCCAGTTCCTAGCCAACTTCCCTTGGGGTCCCAAGCTCTGGCCCTGCTACACCATGGAGACAGGTGTTTTGGCAAATGCACCCCAGGGTGTCCATAAGATAGGCTGAGCTGCTTCCTGAGACCAGCAGAGTATGACCCCCAAGCTCAAGGCCATAATAAAAGACCCCAGACTACAGCCCTGTCCCACCTGGGGCCCAGGATCAACTTCGGGAGTTCAGCTCAGGGAGCAACTGGTAGCAGGCCATACTCACTCATGGGATGTCCCGGCTTGGCCCGGCAAAGCTCCTTGCCAAAACTGAGGAGGCAAAAAGTGTAGGGTCAGCATAGCCCATCTGCCCATGGGCCCTCGTGTGGGGAGCAAGTGCAGTGGTCTCGGCTGGAATGTGAGGCTTGAGCCTGGACCAGCGGGAGGCAGGGAGAGAGTTAATGCTCCTATTGAGTACTTGGCTACAGCAGCATCCCAAAGTGTGCCGTAAGGAACTCTAGTCTCTGGACATGCTGTCGATAGGGTGCTTCGCGGCAGAAACACCCAGTTTGGTAAAGAGAATCTCTCGTGCCTCTGTTAGAGGTGGATCCACAGTGCATAGCAGCATGTAAGGCTCGGAACGGCCCCGGAGTCAAGAAACCTACTTAGTTCAAAGTGCCCCAAACTTACTTATGCACAGAATCACTTTGCGCCACATCTATTTAAACACTCTGTGGGCCAGTGCTCTTTGGAACACGCGTTGAAAGAAATGCTAGACAAGAGCTTCCCCAAGGGGGCAGGGCCTGTCACTGCCTTAGGGCAGCTCTTGAAGACCCCATCAGTCCCTAAGCCAAGAAAACTCTGTGAGGACAGAGCCCTGGAAAGGAGGAGCCTTTCTGGACCATTCTGAAAAGTGTGACTGGCCTGGCCAGGAATGAGAAGCCAGGTGTTAGGCCAAAACATTTACAATTCAAACAGGAGTTTGTTCCTGGACATCAATCCTCCAGCTGGAAAAGGAGCAGTGCTGGGTACCTGGGGGAGGCGTGGGATAAGGCCAGTGGTAGGGCCACTCCAGGTCAAGCTAGTGCCTCACCAAGCTTCTACTAGCCCCCATCCTGGGACTTCAACAATCCCCCCTCTATAAATTGGGGTGACTCTGTAGAGCTTCTTCAGTGGTCAGCTAACAGAGATGGCTTTGTTCCTTGTGGATGGTCTGCTGTGTCCTTGCCATGGTCCCCAGGAAGGTGGTTCCAATATCAGCTGAGCAGGGACCCAGCATGGCCCTCAGTCCTTGGTCCCTCCTTCCCTCAGGCTCTTCTGGCCCGAGCTGACTACAGTGAGAGAAACGTGGTCTGGCCAGCGCTCTGGTGCCACAGGAGGGGAGGAGTGAGAAGGAGAAGGCTGGTTTGGCCTCTGGCTCCAGGCAGCCCCACTTACCCCGGAGACTGCTGGGCAGCCGGGGCCCCGGGCGAGGGCCATTTTACTGTGGAAGGCTGTGGCGGAGATGATCTGGGCGGATGACATGGCAGCCATGCTCTGCAGGGCCTTGTCCTTAGCTGCCTGGTCCTGGGGAAGACAGCGGAAGGCACGGCCTCAGCAGGGTCGCTCCGGCAGGCTGAGGGGAGGCTCTGTGGCCAGAGCCCTGGATAGGCCCCAGGGGACCAGGCTTACATCCTTGCAATGCTATTACAGTGTTTTGTGACCGAGCAAGTCACGTGGCATCTCAGATCCGTTTCCTCATTGGTCAAAGAGGCATAATACTTGCTGTGCCTATTTGATTAGCACTTAAGGAGACTTTGAAGACCATCTGCTAGACTACATCTTTTAATTTACTAACCCCAGGAACTATCTATCTATCTATATATGGCTACCTGACTAAAAACCAACTTTTCATTAAAGTATAATTGGCATACAATAGTATATTAATTTCAGGTGTACAAAATAAGAGACTTAACGGTCATATACCTGTACGTATTACTGACTATATTCCCTGCGCCATATACTACATCCCTGTGCTTTATTTATTTTATAATGGGAAGTACGTACTTCTTATTCCCCTTCACCTTTTTCACCCTGTCCCTACGCCCCTCCCCTCTGGCAACCACTAGCTGAGAACAGGAGCCTTTTAGCCCTTACTCACCACCACACCACTGGAGGCTAGGGCAGCACCTGGCTTATGCCAGGGGACGCATAATTATCTGTTGGATCCCCCTTGAATAGTCACATGGGCTGTTTGGAGGCATAAACAGCCTCCTGTGATTCCACTGTCTCTACCCTGCCCACAGGTGCCCGCGGCACACCCCATCTTTTACAGATCAGAACGTAAACAGTAGCTGTCTGCCCTCCGTGGATCCACCTTGAAGAATGGATTTACCCTACACAGGCTCTGAACAAATAAGCACTTATGACACTGCTAATAATAAGAATAACACAAATAATTGTTTATATTTATGTAAGCCTGGTTCCTATCCCGAGCTCCCTATTTCCAAAGGTCTTTAAAATCAACCAGCCAATATTCTGTATTTCAAAAAGCCTAATGGGAATTGTGTCTTTGTCCAAAATAAGACCATATGTACAAACAGCAAGTATTGTCCAGTGTGTGTAGCTTTATTGGGACTAAAAGTTTGTAACATGCCAACTCAAAAGCTACAATTAGAAATTCTATGCTTTGCCCTGGCAGATAGCTCAGTTGGTTGGAGCACCAACCCAATATGCCAAGGTTAGAGATTTGCTCTCACTCAGGACATGTACTACAGTCAACCCATGCCTTGACTGGTGTGGCTTAGTAGGTTGGACATTGTTCTGCAAAGTGAAAGATCACTGGTTCGATTCCTGGTCAGGGCACATGTCTGGGTTGTGGGTTAGGTCCCTGGATGAGGCACATAGGAGAGGCAATGTTTTTCTCTTTTTCCCTCCATTCCCTTTCTCTAAAAATAAATAAGATCTTTTTAAAAAATTCAACCAATGAATGCAAGAGTAGGTAGAACAGCAAACCAATGTCTCTTTCCCTTTCTCTCTCTCTCTAAAAATTCATTTTTAATGTAAAAAGAAATTCTATGTTTTAAGGGAAAAATGAGCATTATGAAAGAAAAAGAAAAACAACTAATGGAGGTCCTCTTGGCTTACAGGCATTTTTGCACAATGATTTCACTCAGTCCCCAGAGCCTCATGAGGAAGGCATCACCATGGTGTTAGGCTCACAAGGGTCCAGGTGGCCCACCCAGCATGCTGGCGGAAGCCAGAAGACAGACAACAAACCAGTCCTTCCGCTTGGCCTCTCAGGGACCATTTACGCTCACTGGGCAGAGCTGGCCCACGGAAGGTCAGGAACACTACCTCACTTTGATTCTGAACATCACAGCACTCCTGTGAGGCTAGCAGGACCAGAAGGATCCCCATTGTTTTTTGTTTTTGTTTTTTTTAGGATCTCCATTTTAAAACAAAAAACTGAGGCTCAAATAGTTTAGGTGACTAGGGTGCTAATGGTACGGATGGTCTGCCCTGGGAGCTTGGTCCAGGATGGCATATCAGTTCACCTCTGAATCTCTGCAGGTCTGAGGGGCTGAGCAAACTGGGGATGGGGGTGGAGTATTCAGGTTTGGACAGCATGGGTGAACGCCACAGAGGGCACAGGAGCCGACCCATAAGTGGTGGCGCCACCCCCAACCCCACTGTCCTTTTGAAGCCAGATTGGGGCCTTGCTCTCAGGCTGTCTGAAACCCACAGGGAGCTAGCTAATAATCAGCCTAAGTTGTGCCTCTCCCCAAGTATACTGCATGGTTCAGAGGGAAAAGCCAAACCCACCTGGGCCACCCAGCCAGGGCCCTCTCCATCCAGGAGGACAGGAAGAACTCAAAGGGCAGGCTATACCCTAGAAAGCCTGCAGACCCTGCATCACAAGGTGGGAGAGCTCCGGTCTCTCAAGTGTCAGCAACCCACGTCCCTTCCCGAGAGCCAATCTAAACAAGCCACTGGGGCCCTGGGACCCACATCATCTGCATGTGAAGCAGGAGTCAGGGGAGGCAAGAAGGACATTATGGGGAGTGACCTCAGTGACCAGGTCAGGGAGTCACTGAATTTTGGGGGATCTCAGATAACCTCTTGCTTAACTCTGTCATTTAAGATGGGGAGACTGGCTGGAGCTCAAGAAGGGGCAGTGACTAGCCTAAGCCCACTCAGCCCAAGGGCAGAGCCAGGCCAGACCAAGCCTGAAACCCGGAGGATCTCTGCTTGACCATGTTCTGAGAACCCCTTTGAGAATGACGAAATCCTAAGCCCAATCTCCACGGGAAAATACACATGAAAAGTCAGCATATTTATTTTTTCAGTCTAGCAGTCCAATGAAGGCTACCCCTAGGCCCCAAGGTAGAGCCTATGGACAAGGATAGGTGCAAAGCCTCCAAGCAAATGTGAGGCACACAGCAGGCCCCAACGGAATTAAAATTTCTGCTTGATGACCCCAGAACATTGAAAAAGTTTGCTCTCCATTTTGGTCCCCTCCTGGGGTCCCAGTGGGTCAGATGAAGCCCAGAGAGGGGAAATGCGGGGCAAGCTGGGCTCTAGGACCTTAGGCGTGGTCTGGAGTTACATGTGCCAGCCTGAGAGGGAGGGATCGACAGCTGAGGCCCAGCCAGTTGTCCAAGGACAACGGGGAAGGGGGACAGCTGGGCTCATGGCTGGAGGAACAAAGCTGAGTAGGCAGTGGGGTGCGGCTTCCTAGGAGTTCCCACCTACTCTTCAGAGCCTCCAGAGTTGAGATGTTGGGATCATAAACCGCTGGGGCCACACAAGACCTTTGAGTCCATCTAGTCTAGTCCAAGGCTTTTAAACAGGGTTCTGAGGTCCTTTTGGGTTCAAGAGCCATGGGCATAAGAAGTGAACAGTTCTCTGGCTTGTGGCCAACCTCGCTTCGACCAGAGTAGCTTCTCTGATAACTCACTGGGGTGACATTTTGTTTTGGGGAAAAAAAACCCAAAGAGCTTTTTTTTAAAAGCTTCTACTGCTTTTAAAAATATTTGTAAACTGCTGGTCTTAGTCTAATGTCCCAAAGGTTAGCTCTCTGCTGTTGACACCTCTGTGATATGGCATTTCTTCCTAATATTCACCAAAAGGGACTCATGGCTCCAGGGTCTGAGACCCGAGTCCTATGGGGAGGAGGGCTGCCCTGAGAGGAGTGCTGCCAGCAGCTGGCCTTCCACAGAGCGTCACCTGTCACTCGGTCCTCAAAGACGGGCTGGGCCCAGCAGGGGAGGAACTGCCAGTCCCAGACGGCAGGGCGTGGGGAGGAATTCCACCTGCCCCCACAGCAGCATCCCACCCATGCCACAGCAGTGCCTCCCTTGCCGGGCCACCCTGCAGGCTCTGGCTGACCACCGCCCTAGGAGAGGGGTCTGGGGGGCAATCTGATGTAATCTGATGAGGGCACTGCCCCTAGGGGGCGGGGTGCACAGCAGAAGACCAGCCAGGGGCCGGCCCCCAGGGTGCTGTGAAGCCCAGCAGTCACACACATGGCTCTGAAATTGTGTCCCTCCCGGTGCGGACCCCGGAGGTTCCATGCTGGATTCCACCCTCATGAACACCAAGAAGCATGGTGGCTCCACACACAAGCAATCAGCCCCTAAACACAAAGGGAAGGCTTTTCCTGCTAGAAAAGAGCCCCAACTTCCTAGAAGTAGCCCCATCTGTACCCTAGGTCCTTTCTCCCACTGCTGCCATTCGCCTTACCTTTAGCTTGGCCTGGATCTCCCGGGCTTTGCGACGAGCCAGAACCTGGATGTGGCTGGAGACCTATGGCAAGAAGGGAGGGCTCCTGACCTCACTTCCCAGGTGGCCTGTGCACCCCACCCTGGCTCCCTGACCCTCAGCCCTCCAGGGGCCTCAATCCAAATCTGTGGACTGAAATGGATGCAGGGGTGAGTGAAAGGAGTGAAGGGAAGGTAAGCCAACGATGGGTCCCCATTCCTGGCTAATCCAGAGGTTGGCAATAATTAAAAGTGCCAGTGCTTTGCTTTCTGTTCTCTGGTGTCCTGGAGAAGAGTGGGGAATGCTGACTTCCCAGGAAGGCATGGGATTTCCCCCAGGTAATGGCAGCAGGAAGGGCAGGAGAAAGGAACTGTCTGTAGGGATGACCCTTCCAAGTCGGCCCCAGTGAGAGCCCACACTTGGTCCTGTGGGGACACAGCCCACCTCTGGAGCAGGCTGGTACTAGATACCTGCCCTGGGGACCCATGCCTGTCTCCCAGGGCCCACCTGCTTCCTGGTGCGGGTCTTCCCTGTCCGGAGCTTGATGTAGCGGGCGATCAGCTCATTCCGACCTGTGGGGACACCAAGAGCCATCAGTGGGAGGAGACGAACAAGAGGCAGGCAAACGACAGGGTCTGAGAAGTCCCTTCCTGCATCCTCTGCCCACCTTGAGTGGATATTTGGGGTAAGAACTCTGTAAGTTCCCTCCTGCCATCCTTGGACCCCAGGGATCTCCTAGGAGCAAGAGGAAGCTGAGGCCTCGCTGGGGGGCCGGTAGCCTGAAACAAAGAGGTGCCAGGGCCACGAGTCTCCAGCAGGATGTACAGCTTGAGGGGCCCTCCCAGAGCTCCCTCCTTATCCACACTGGCCACCTCCTCACCTCTGCCCACAGCAGCCCAGCAGCTGCCCCTCAACCTTCTCCTGAGGCCTTTGCCCATTGGGGAGGCTGCAAGGAAGTGCCCTTCCCCTGTGCAATTCCCATAGTTCCCACCACCTCCATACAGGAGCAGACTCTTCCGACATGTCTTGTCCTGTCTGTGGGCAGCAGGGCACATGGGGGACATAAGAGCTGAGACATGAGTGTTGCCAAAGAGGCCTGAAGCCCTCAACTCAGATGAAAAAAAAAAAACAAAAAAAAAAACCCCAGGCCAACCACAACTCCAGCTCCATGGCTGAGTAGACCAGTCAACAGTTACTGTGCAGCTCCCCAGCCCAGCCTCCAAGAGGCTGATGCCACATCTGAGAGACCCTAGAAAACTGTAAGGAGCCACCCATGTACCTTACTACCACAGGTGAGATTATGAAAAGGAGTTCCCTGTGTCAGAGAGCTCACCACCCAGCCGAGGAGGCCCGGCCCGCACAATGGCTTCAGCTCGTGCTATGGACTGGCAACATGCAATGTGTTCTGAGGACGAAGGGCCAGTTCAGGCTGGGTGGTCAGGTGAGCCTTCTGCTGGACCTTGGCCACTGGGAGGATCAGACCATAAAGAAGGACACTGGATCCAGGAGAGGGTGGGGGTGAGAGCGTTTGAGCAGCAGCTCTTACTTCCTTGCTTCAAGTCTGGGGCCAGAGGCCACAGCCACCACCCTGCTCTGACTGGCTGGGCCCTGCTGAGCCAGGAGGGCTGTGACTGCGAATAAGGAAGCTGCTGATGCAGGGGGCAGGCAGGATGAGTGGGCTATCTGCCACTTGAGTTGTAAAAAGAGAGCACAGCCAAGGCCATCCCGGCCCCCCAGCTGACCTTTCCCCACTGCCAAGGCTGAATTAAGAGGCCACCCTCACAAGAGGTCTCCTCTGCCAAAAACACTTGCTGGCCTGGAAGCTCTGGCCTATCTACATCCAGAGGAGTGGAGGGGGGACCAGACCCTGGGGACACCACCCTGGGGGCTGGTCTGAATTTAAAACCGAGGTCCAGCAAGATGTCTCTTCTCAAAGCCTTCCAGGAAAGGTATTCATTCCACAGGCACCTTTGGCAGTCCAGTGAATGTCCTACCCTAGGTCTAACTAGAGGTACTCATGTTGCAGTTCCCTAGCACTGTTTTCACGGGTGAGAGCTAAGTCATCACCACTGGGGATTGAAACAGGTCTCAGGATAGGAGTAGGGAGCCAGGCTCTAGCTCAGCAGCTCCACACGCGGGCTATGGGACGTCTCCTCCGCAGAATTCCCTTCCCCAGAATTTTCCAACCAAACTTTTACAGATTTAGGAAACGGACTTTCACTTCTGCTCAGTGAAAGTTCTCTGTGGCTCATGAATATAAACTACTCCAGGCCCATGGAAGCCATCTCGGTTAGAGGTAGTCCGGATCAGGGGGAGAGCGAGGGCTGAGAGAAGGCTCCTGAGTCAGGGGGCTAACTGCAGTGCTGATGGGCGTGGCATTGAGAAGGACAAGCAGGACAGTCTTGGGATTGGGGGAAAGCTGGAGGGGTGAGGAAGGCAGGGGACACTTCAGTGTGGAAGGAGACCATCTGGGAAATGTTTGTTCTAGTGCTGTTTCTCCAGCCCACACCTTGTACACAGGTAGCAGCTTATCAATTCAATGGCTTTTCCTGTTAGATTCCCAACACCTCAAAGGAAGGGACCACATCTCCACGCAGGTCTACATCTCCTGGCACCTATTTGTCAAATGAATGAGTGAACAGATGAATCCACTAGAAAATCCCAATGGCTCTATCCTCAAACTACATCTAGAACCCAGCCACTTCTTAGGGCCTCACCCTGAATGGTCCAGCCGCCTGATCTCAGACCTGGTCAAGATGACAGCCTGGCTGGTGCGACTCAATGGATTGAGTGCCAGCCTGTGAACCAGAGGATTGCTGGTTCAATTCCCAGTCAGGGCGCATGCCAGGGTTGTGGGCCAGGTCCCCAGTTGGGGGTATGCAAGAGGCAACCACACATCAATGTTTCTCTCCCTTTCTCTCTTCCTTCCCCTCTCTAAAAACAAATAAAAACTAAAAAATGAAACAAAACATTTTATTATGTCCACAGCACCACTTTTAATTATATACTGTTCTGGTTTATTAAGTAATTATAATATATTTAAGCAGTCTTTCACTTCTGGACATTTAGTGTATAGTTACTTTGCTATTAAGAATAATGTGTCTAAGCCCTGGCTGGCAGCACAGTGGGTAAAGTGCCATCCTGCAAACCCAAAGGTCGCTGGTTTGATTCCCAGCCAGGGCAACATAACCAAGTTGCAAACCAGGTTGCAAGCCAGGTCTCTGACCAGGTCCATAGCTGGAGGCAGGTGAAAGGCAACCATACATTGATGTTTCTCTCCCTCTCTCCCTCCCCCTCTCTCTGAAAAATAATAAGTAAAATTTTAATAAATTGAAAAAAGAAAAAAATCTTTAAAAAAGTAATGTGTCTAAATATTTTTTAAAAACAAAAAGATAAGATGTCTCATTAAGTGCCTTACTTTCTAAGGGAAAGGTGGGAATCAAATAAAGGAAATCACATCTTAATTCTGATTAACCAGACAGAATTTTCCAAGTGTTTTCTTATACTGGTCTCATTGAGTCTCTCTATACAAGAGCAAATCCAGATTTCTGTGGGACCTAAAGCATCTAAAAATTGGAAGGCCCTCTTTGGAAAAAAGAATTTAAAAATAACTACAAATAAGGTTAAGGTCATTTTAAGTTAAGATGGAGATGTTGCCCTGGCTGGTGGCACAGTGGGTAAGGCACTGGCCTGCGAACCCAAAGGTCGCTGGTTTGATTCCCAGCCAGGGCACATAACCAGGTTGCAAGCCAGGTCTCCAGCCAAGTCCATGGCTGGAGGTAGGTGGAAGACAACCACACATTGATGTTTCTCTCCCTCTCTGCCTCTCTCCCTTCCCCTCTCTCTAAAAATAAATAAAATCTTAAAAAAAAAAAAAAAAACAGATGGATATGCTCACAATCCTGACGGGTATAGACATTTGTCAAAACTTACCAAGCTATCCACTTCAAATATGTGTAATTTATTGTTACGGTGACTGGATTTCAGAATCACTACTTTACAAATTTAAATTAAAAATTTAGCCCTGGTTGGTGGTTCAGTGGATGGGCACCGTCCTGCGAACTCAAAGGTCACTGGTTCAATTTCTGGCCAGGGCACATAACCAGGTAGCAAACCAGATCTCCAGTCAGGGCTGTAGCTGGAGGCAGGTGAAAGGCAACCAACCATACATTGATGTCACTCTCCCTCTCTGCCTCTGTCCCTTCCCCTCTCTCTGAAAATAA
This sequence comes from Noctilio leporinus, assembly GCA_004026585.1. Taxonomy (NCBI): domain Eukaryota; kingdom Metazoa; phylum Chordata; class Mammalia; order Chiroptera; family Noctilionidae; genus Noctilio; species Noctilio leporinus. The sequence goes on along the minus strand of PVIW01001344.1, from coordinate 275,961 downwards.
TAAAATCTTTTAAAAAATAAAAATAAAAATAAATTTAGAAGGGGTCTGCGCAAGTGAGCGATTCTGAAGCATGAGCCTCATTTAACTACAATAGAAACCCACCACCTCCCTTACAAAAAGGCAGGCAATTATACCTGTTTGCCAGACGAGAAAACTGAAGTCAGAAAATTATCACCCAGATCATTCCCCAGCCGACCCAGAACTAACTACCTGGGTTTGAGCCCTGGCTCAGCCACTGTGCTTGGCATAGCACCTTGCACAGAAGACACTCATTGAATGGGGACTCCCGGCACCCAACAGAAGGGCGTTTCCTCTCCCACCACTGAGGAGGCCCAAGCCCACCACCGGCTGAGACCCTTCCTCCAAACATCTCAGGTGACCCACCTCCTGTGCAAGCAGCCCCACCCAGCTTGCAACTACCTCTGCCCTCTGCTGCGGTTACCAGACAGGGCGTCTCACATGTGGGCAAGAGGCCAGCAGTGGGGCCAAGGAGCCAAGCCCAAGGAGTCTGAGTCTGGCTAAGCTGGCTGTGTATTTCTCGGATTGTGCTTCTTCTCTCCCTTTCTCTGGAGCTGCACCCTCCTCCCCCTTGCTGGCTCATCTCAGACAGCTTCCATCTAGTTTTGTTCTGCTGATCGGACATGATGCTAGCGGTTGAGAATTCCCTCCTGGGTGGGAGTGAAGTGCTCAGTTTCTGTGAGCGTACTGAGCCAAGAGGGACCAAACAGCTTCCTTCCTGCAACCAGAGGTCCTCCAGGGGTCAACCCAGCCACTCTACTGCCTCCAGGCCAGCTGGCATCTAATCCAGGCTTCCATATACATAGGGAACTCCTATAGTTTCTTTCACTCTTGTAATAATATTGTAGTGACAATAATGAACATTTAGTGAGCGCTTACATGTACCAGGTACATATGCAAATAGAGAATGTATACTCCATCAGCTTTATTTGCATTTACCCTTTCAATTCTCATAACAGCTCTAATAGTAGCTGTTACTGTCACATTCCCTCTACAAACAGGGAAATTGAGGAACAGAAGTTCAGAACCTGCTCAAGGTCACAGGCCAGCAAGTGTGTGAGATTCAACCCCATGTAATCTGGTCCCAGAACCTATCTCTTAACTACTGCACAGTGTTACTTCTATTTAGCATGGGATGAAGGGCCATTTCTCTCAGAAGCAGGGGCTTGGCCCCAGAGGTCCTGTCCAACCTAAGGGGAAAAAAAAACTGAGGCCCAGGAAGTGATTCAGTCAACATCACACAGTTTTTCCATGTCCCAGGGGCCACCAAATACCCATTTTTAAGGCTTCCTATTACACAATGATTGCTTTTTCCTGTGGATACCCTCCCTTGGCTGAGCTGGTGGATTCTTCTACAAGACTCCATTCTATTCCTTCTCTCTGCGTCAGTCAATTCTCTGAGTCTCGGCATTAAGTCAGTTCTTGGTGACATATGATTGCCCCTCACCCTGCCCCATGCCCTGGAGGGACAGACAACTACTTAGGCCCGAGAGCCTGCCCACCTGTTGTCACTCTCTCATGGACAGCGGTACCCGAGATGATGAAAGCCAATGGGCCTAGATAATGGAGACAGAGGAGGCCCACGGAGTCAGAGGTAGAACGGAGCATGTACCAAGTGGCCATTCCCAATGCAGGGTCCACAGCGGTGACTACCACCTTCCCCACAAACCCACCAGCCCTGAACCCAGTGAAGGCCAGCCAAGAAGAGCAAAGGCAGTCAGAAACGAGCAGAAAATCAAGGAGTCCGTGGGAGGGAAAAAGACCCATATCCTGTTCTAGCTCCGCCACTAGATGTACAACCCCAGACCTTCTCCCCTCTGGTGATTAAGTGAACATGCTGGGCAGCAGGAGGCCAGCCTGGACCTTGGTGGAGGCTAGTTGGGCAGCTGCGCATTGCAGTGTGGCAGTGGCTTTGGCCAATCCCAGAAAGGACCTGGGTGGGGCTGGGAAGGACACTCCCACCAGACAGTGGCCCATCTGTCAGAGGACATGTGTTCAACAATCCACCAGCCCCAAGCTCACATCTATTGGCCCCACCCCAATAGGGGTGAAGCCTGCCAGTGGGGAAGGGAGCCTCATCACAGGCTGGGGGCAGCGCCATTCCCAGTGCAGGGCCCACAGCAGTGACCAGCATCTTCCCCACACGCACTGCCAGCCACCTGAGGCTTTTTCTCAGCCATGTATTAACACTAAAATTGGTATCCCGCCTGCAAAATCCTGTCTAAGGCCATTTCTGTATCTCATTTCCTCTGCACTGATTCCCTTTTGGTCCCAGTCCTCCCTCTGGGCCACAAACATATTAAATGGCATAAAGTACAATAAGTAAAGCACCTGGAATTTAGCAGGCCAGGACAGACAGCTAGTATTGTTCATACCCACAAGGCCCTGTTATAACCGATGTTATTAGTCTTCAAAATTGGCATGGGCTAAGGACAAGAGGTAGAACAGAGCATGTACCAAGTGGCAGAAGCCGCCTACACAGCGAGCTCTCCATTTCACCCCTGCAGGCTAGGACAGGGAGGAGGCCCTTCCTCCACAACCAGCCTTAATCCCAATGTCCAGGGATCAGCTGAAGCTACAAACACCTGCAGGAGGAGGAGGCTATTTATGGGGAAACTTGTGCCTGAAGCCTGAGAAGGCAGTGATTAGGCCTGACATCTGAGCTATCACCACCATTGTCCCTGGAGGGCTCTGAGGCTTCTGCTGAAACCTTACCCAGGCTTCAAGGCCAGTGGCCCAAGAAGGTTCCTTGATCCCCACCCAAGTGGGTGTGCCCACTCCTGCCTCCAAGCCCTGGTGCACAGGGTCTGTACCTTTCTCACAATCCTTGTCTGGCTCCCTCCATCAAATAAATGTGCGGAGGAGGTCGAATGTCCCTTTCAGCTCCACACCCCGGGGCTGTTCACTCGGCACCTCTCACAAGCTCTCACCCAGAAGACACACTAAAAGGCAGGGCCTTCTTCCAATAAATACAGGAAAAGATGCTCAACATCACAAATGCACATCAAAACCGTGAGATAATGCTTTATGCCCACAAGGATGACTATTGGGGGGGAAAAAAAGCAGAAAATACCAAGTGTTAACAAGAATGTGAAGAAATTAGAATTCTTCTACATGGCTGATAGAATATAAAATGGTGTAGCCACTGTGGAAAACAGTTCGGTAGTTCCTCAAAAAATTAAACATTGCCCTGGCTGGTAGCACAGTGGATAAGGTGCTGGCCTGCGAACCCAAAGGTCGCAGGTTCGATTCCCCAGCCAGGGCACATAACCGGGTTGCAAACCAGGTCTCCAGTCAGGTCTGTGGCTGGAGGCAGGTGAAACACAATCATTCATTGATGTCTCTCTCCCTCTCTGCCTCTCTCCCTTCCCCTCTTTCTAAAAATAATGAAATAAAATCTTAAAAAAAAAAATTAAACATAAACTGCCATTTGATCCAGCAATTCTGCCTCTAGGTATAATGTCAAAAGAATTGAAAGCAGAGCCTCATATACCTGGACACTCATGTCCATAGCAACAGAAACACCCAAGTGTCCACCAAGAGATAACTGGATAAATAAAATGTGGTATATCCTTACAATGAACATATGACAAAGAATAGTCAAATTTATAGACAATCAAATAGAAGTTGTCAGGGCTGGAGGAGCAGGGAATGGGGAGTTAAGTGTTTAACTAGATGTGGAGTTTCTGCCAGGAGGCTGAGAAGGTTCTGGAGGAGGATGGTCCTGATGGCAGTGCAACAACGTATAAATTTAACACCACTGAACTTCAAAATGGTTAAAATCATAAAAATTACGTAATGTACATTTTCCCTAAAGCAAAATAAATATACTCCCTCCCCCCAAAAGGTAGTACCATTATCTTCCTATTTTACAAACGAGGAAGCAGATGCTGAGGAAGGTTAAACACCTTGGCCAAGGTCACCGTGGCTACTGGGACAGAGTAGGTTTGACCCTAGGCTTGCATCATCAGGCCTTCATAAACACTAAGCCCACTTCTAGCCAGAGCATGGAAGGAGCTAGAAACCACAGGGTAACAGAGCAAAGGGCAGCAAAGGATTAAAGGGACATGGCAAGGAGGTGGGAGGAAGAGCTTGATGAGGCTCCCTGACTTGTGTCCCATCATCTCAGTAACAAGAGCCCCAACCTGGGTCCCGTCCCTGCTCTGCCTCTCATTAACTATGACACATCCAAAACGAGGATCCTTTTGACCCTGGCAGTCCACTATCACAGCGCTTTGCCCAGCTCTCCCAAGGTCACCATACAAAGTCCCACCTCTGGGCCAATGGTGTTCTCTTCCATTGCCTGAGCACATACTCTCTCCTCTACCAGCTCAAGCTCCACTTCCTTCCAGGAAACTTGCACGATAACCCAGCCCTTTGCTTGATAGGCTGTACGAACAGGGGGAGACAGAACCAGCCACAGCCTCTGGTAAGCAGCAGGGAGAAAGCAGGACAGCAAGGCCAGGGCAGAGCCGTCAGAAGAGGGAAAGGCAGAGTGTGAGGGCAGACGGAGGAGAGAAGCTGCCCTATCCTCACCTCCCCCACCTGCCCCCGGGGCCAGAGGCCAGGCCTAGCTAAAAGAAGTCAGAATGACCAGTATGTCAGTGCCAGGGTAAGGGTCACACAGTGACGGGGCAAAAATGAAAGCAGCCGTGAGCAGGAGAGGGCTCCCGGCCCGGGCCTAGGAGCCAGTCCACAGTGTGGGAGGCTGGGCTCAGAAATAACAGGCGCTAATCTGTCCCCCGACTCTGCGTGTCATCTGCATGTCTGCCTGGCCATGGTCAGCATGATGCTCTGGGTGCACCAGACCAGGGCTGGGAGCAGGCCTACTGCTGTTCTTGCAGTCTGCAGGTCCGGAGCCTCCTCTGGGCACCCTGCAGCAGGTATGTTCTTCTTCCTGTCTCAGCCTGCCTCCCACCTGCTGGCTCTCAGCTCCCACCCTGTGCGCCACCAGGCTGGCCCACCTGGAGACAACTGATAGCCTTTGGATGTGGGACGTGGGGAGTGTAAGACCAGGGCTCTTAGGGGCTCTGGCACAGAGGGAAGGGTCTTCAAAGGAAGATGAGAAGATGGAGGACAGTAGCCTCAGTGAGATGATGTCTGAGTCAGCTTGGCAGCTCGTCCCTCTTCCTGCACCTCCCTGGGGTCCATCCCACACACTGGGCCTGAGCTCAGAGCTATATATACCTCCCAGCTGGACCAGAGCCGCTGCACAGTGCCCCTCCATCAACCCCCTGCACAGTTGTGCCTTGGCCCAGACCCCATGCCTGGTAAGAGGAGATGAGGATAAGCCAGTGTCTGAACCCCAGCAGGATCTGTCCGCACGTAGGGCAGGTGCTATGGGGGTGGGTGAGCCTCAAACAGTGCCAAGCAGCCTGCAGCGCCTGCCCAGAGCTGATCCACCTGGGGCTGGGGCTAAGCAGGAGGCCAGACATGGGAGAAGACAGGAGCAGGCAGGAGGCATTGTGCAGCTCAGGGGGAGAGCCCTGAGCAAGGAATCAGCAGAACTGGGTTCTAGCCCAAGCTCTCCTGCTTATGACCTGAGAGGCTCTGGGAGAAACTCTGGGCCTCTCTGAGCTTCCCTCTGCCTCTGCAAGTGGAGGTTATAATTCCTCTGTCCCTCCCTCAAAGAGATGAAAGACATAATGGCTGTCGGAGGCCACTGAGGGCTCCTGTCTCAGATAACTGCAGCTCCTCGCCTCAGCCTCTCTCCTCCTCCCAGGTCCTGTTCTGTGCTATCCCCCTGCCCTGTGCACCCCTCTTTGTCGTTCTGCATAGGGGACACCAACATGGCCAGGACAGCTTGCCAAACACCATTTTCCATCCTGCTACCACCCCTACCCCCGACTCAACAGCTCTCCTGCCTAACAACTCCAACCTGAGGCCTGTTGGAAGTCTGCAGGCTTGGATTCACCAAACCCTGGCTCACTTGTATTCATCGGGTGACTGAAGATAAAGTCCCTTAATCCAAGTTCTTTATAGGTAAAGTGAGGGTGAACTTATCTACCTACAATAAAGAAATAAAACCGAGATCCGCCCAAATGTCCATCAACAGATGGTCTATCCAGGCAATGGAATGTTATTCAGGTCTTATAAAGGAGGGAAACTCTGACACGTGATACAACATGGGTAAACCATGAGGACATTATTCTAAGTGAAATGAGCCAGACACAAAAAAGAGAAATACTGTATGATTCCTCCTACATAAGGTAACTCCTGCATGAATAGGGTGGTGGCTGCTAGGGTCTGGAGAGCGGAGGGAAGAGGAGTTCATATTTAATGGATACAGAGGTTCAGTTGCAGGTGATAAAAAATGCTCTGTAAATGGATGGTGGTGATGGCTGCACAACAACATGAATGTACTTCATGCCACTGAACTGTATGCTAATGGTTAAAAAGGTAAATGTTACGTGCATCTTGCCACACACACAAAGAGAAACAGTTCAGTACCCAGAGCCTGGTGCACTGTGGCACACAACTGTCTACTGACGCTTCCGTCTCCACGGGCCTTCCCAGATACCCGTGGCCACCTCGGCTCTCTCCCTGCAAAGTCCCAACCATGGACCCTGACAACTCTCCAGCTAACCTCCATGCCCTCCCTTGCACACCCCTGGCCCCCTCCCACCTCAGCTCATGACCAACAGCACCTCACTCCCCACCAAAGGAGCAGGAAGAGCTTAGGGCCCGAGGGCCCCCGGCCCTCACCAGCTCCAAGCGGGGGACTGATACAAAGCACCCACACTAGACACACCGCAGGTGCTCCATCCTTATCAGTTTTCTCCTCCATGCAACTTCCATAGGGGCCAGAAGAAAGAAGCAACCATCAGGAAAGAAAATGGTTAGAGCAAGGGTGGTATAGGGGGCTGACCCAGTGCACGGGTCCCCACAAAAGAGACCCTGTGGGAACCTAACAAAACCATGCTGTAGGCTGGTAAGGAGAGATGAGCAGTTTTACCCATTTGTGACTGAGCAGCAGACCTGGGCCCTAGCTCAAAAGAAGCTTGCTTGCTCAACAAGCAAAAGAAAGAGAAGACCTCAGTTTGGCCTTACCGGGAAGGCTGTAGGTTAAAGCATAATGCAGAAGGGGCTGTGAGGGCTCCAGGACTCGCTGGGCCAGTAACAAACCAGATGTGAATTTAGTTAGTTAAGCTGAACAGTGTCCCCCTCAAAATTCTTGTCCACCTAAAACCTCAGAATGTGACCTTACTTGGAAATAGAGTTTTCACAGTGTAATTAGTTAATATGAGGTCATACTAGAACAGGGCGAGCCCTTAGTCCAATGACTAATGTCCTTGGACTTATAAGAATATGAGAAGAAAGCCCTGGCTGGTGGCACAGTGGATAAGGTGCTGGCCTTGAAAACCCAAAGGTTGCTGGTTCGATTCCCAGCCAGGACACATAATCAGGTTGCAAGCCAGGTCTCCAGCCAGGTCCTTAGCTGGAAGCAGATGAAAGGCAACCATACACTGATGTTTCTCTCCCTCTCTGCCTCTCTCCCTTCCCCTCTCTCTCTCTCAAAATAATAAAATCTTAAAAAAAAAGAAAAAAAGAATACGAGAAGACACACAGAGTCAGGCACAGAAAGAGCATGGCCATGTGACACTGAGTCAGACAGGAGTGATACAGCTACAAGGTAAGGAACACAAGGACAACCAGCAAGCATGAGAGGCCAGGAGAGAGGCATGGAGCAGACTCTCCCCTGGATCCTCCAAAGAAATCCATCCAAGGACACCTCGATTTCAAACCTGGGGCCTTCTGAAGTTCAAGAGAATAAAGTTCTGTTTTAAGCCCCCATGTTCGTGGTCATTTCTTACAGCAACCATAGGAGGCTAATACAGTCAGTCCCACAAGTCCCTGTCACAGTGCCCTTGTTAATAGAGGGCAAAGGGTCTGTGCTGGGGCAGAGGCACCAGTGTGACTGGAGAGAGATACCCAAACAGAAACCCCCAGACTAGAACCACCTTGGAAGCCAGGGTGGAGCCCTCTGTCCTCATGGGCTTCCGCCAGTTACAGAGACCCTTTCAGCTTCTGCCCAAGACCAGTGCTTGAAGCTGGAGGCTTTGGAGGACTTTCCAATGGGAATGGAAGCCTGACCTGGACCTTGCGACAGCTGTTCAGTCTTTGTTTTACTTTCCCAAATACCCTTTCTTCAATCCAAAAGTCAATTCCAATCCAAGCAGACCACTTGGTCCTTCCCACTTGGCTGCTGTAGTATTTCCATCTCTGTATGTTCTGCACCCTCAGCCCCTCAGAAGATCAAGCCTTTCCAGGTCCCTCAGCTAGAATCCCGCCTCTGCCTTGCAGTCCGTTCTACTCGTGTTCGCCCCCTCACCCACCACACTGTGAGTGGGGGCTAATCTGCCCTCTGCACCTAGAGCACAGAAGGCTCAGGAAGGAGGGAGTGACTCCAGTAGCCTTCCTGACCACTCTGCAAAAGCAAGCCGGGGACAACTTGTGGAATTCATCCAGTATTTTACTCCTTTCCCAAGCCTCCCACCATCCCTCACACATGCAAAGGCTTCTCCTCCAATGCCCTCCTGTCCCTTGGAAACCCAGCTCAGAAAAAAGCAGTGCCCACCTGACAGAAGCTTCAAGAGACCATCCCCCTTCACCACGTGGAGCGGGCCTCAAGGCTGCTGAGCCTCACCCTTTGCCTAGGTTCTATTTCCGGAGCTGGACCATGACACCAGGGGCCTGCCACCCCACACCGACAGGGTCCTTACCATACATCTTGCCCTCATCCGACAGAATGATCTTGCGCCGGCCACAGGGTGGGTAGATGGCCAGGGCCTCCTGGAAGCTCTGCTCAATGTCCGGGCTCCACACCCCCTCCGCATCATTGTCGATGGGCTTGTCCAATGCCTGACTGCCCCCAGAGACGTTGCTCCCCTCAGGGGAGTTAGGAGAGCTCCACTCGTTGGAGGTAATGGTGCCGGCCGTGCCCTCCAAGGCTCCGCTTGGAGGGGCGCCTGTAGGACCTGTTTGGGCAGAAACCACAGCATTGGTGGAAGAGCTACGTGGACCACAGGCGAACCTAGGAAGTGCCAAGCCCCAACAACTCATGGCACAGAAGCTTGGAAGGACTAGGCCAGGGGACAAAGAGTGAGGTGAGAGGTCCAGGAGGATCAGAAGGCCTGGAACCCAAGGCAGCTCATCTCATCTGCAGGCCTCGGCTTCCCATCTGTCCAATGAGCATAATGATCTGGGTCTGATCATAGTTCTAACAACTCGGACACAGCTGGGAAGTAGGAGACAAAGCTAGTCTGGCACTAAATCAATAATGGACAAAAAGAAAGCAAAACACTGTGCTGTTGGAGCGAGTATAAAATGGTACAGCAAATGTAGGAAGCAATATGAAGGGTCCTTAAACTATATAAAATAGGCCCTGGCTGGTGGCTCAGTGGAATGGTGCCGGCCTGCGAACCCAAAGGTTGCTGGTTCGATTCCCAGCCAGGGCATATAATAAGGTTGCAAGCTAGGTCTCCAGCCAGGTCCATGGCTGGAGGCAGGTGAAAGGCAACCATACATTGATTCTCTCCTTCTCTGCCTCTCCCTTCACCTCTCTCTAAAAATAATAAATAAAATCTTAAAAAAAATATATATATATATAAAATAGAACTATGTCACCCAGCAATCCCACTTCTAGGTAATATGAGGTTTGTCCTGAAAGTATCAGCCTAGCAAACTGTTCTAATTATATTGACCCAATACTTTCAAGACAGACTCCAATATATCCAAAATAATCGAAAACAGAATCCTGAAGAGATGTTTGGACACCCATGTTCATAGCAGCCTTACTCACAATACCCAAGAGGTGGAAGCAATCCAAGCATCCACAGAAGAATTAGTTGATGAACAAAATGTGCTACATACATAAAATGGACTATTATTCAGCCTTAAAAAGTTAGAAAGTTTTGTCACATGCCACAACATGGATGAACCTTAAGGATATGATGCTAAGTGAAATAAGCCAACCACAAAAAGACAAGTACAATCCCACTTATATGAAGGACCAGGAGTAGTCAAATCCATAGAGACAGAAAGCAGCATGGTGGTTGCCCAGAGAGGAGGAAATGGAGAGTGGGTATAACTAGCACACAGTTGTAGTTCTGTAAGATGAAGAAGTTTGGAGATCTGACATACAGCAAAGTGAATATCCATTTAACACCACTTGGCAATACACTTAAAAAAATAGTTAAGATCACAAAATGATTTTTTTTTTCTTACCATAATTAAAAGTTTAAGTTAAAAAAAAAAGTATGCAAAATAAAATTCAGCTCACCATTCTCTGTTCCATCCCCAGTTTGGGCTGATTTTAAAGGGAGGCTTGTAGCCCTGGCAGATTCTCACAAGCTGGGGCTCTGGCCAGGTTGACTTGCTGACACCTCCAAGGAGCTGACAACACAACCCTGTCCTTGCCCCAACATGAGAAAAATCCAGTGACCCCATGGCACCAAGAGGTAAATTTCTGGACATAGTTCTCAGTTTAGGAAGGAGCAGGACATACTACTAATCTTAAGGCAGCTTCTGGATGAACACCAGGTGGGTACCATTTACCTCTCCAAGACCCCAGCCACTGAGTGCCTCTGCAAAGGAGGGTCTCTCCCCATTACACATAACAGCCCTTTCCTTCTCCCCCATTAGCCATAAGGAGCAGTGTAGCCCAACAGCCCAAACTCAAGAGTAGGAGTCTAAACACCTGAGTTCCAGCTCACTTCCACCTAGGACTCTCTGAGCTAAGACCTTCCCAGGCATTTGACCTTTTCAGGCATTCCCCATGCCTGAAAGCCCTCACCTAAAATCCCAGGCATGTTAGAGGAACACAATTCTTCATAGAGAGGTGGGTATGAGGGTCAGTGGTCGTCATGCAGAGAAGGCAAGAGAGGAGCTGTGTGTGTGTTGTGGCTGGGGGTAGAAGGGGCACATCCTGGGGGAGAGAGGAGAATCCAAGGAGCTTAGTTAGACTGTAGCCAGAATTTAAAGCAGGCACCCTAGGGTTACCTAGGGAAACCTAACCCAATGCCCTCAGCTTGGAAATGAGGACACTAAGGCCCAGAAAAGCCTAAAGACTTGCCCAAGGTCATACAGCAAGTCATCAATGGAGCAGCTGAGTTTTGACCTCTGCCCTCCAGTGTCCCAGGTCTTTCCACATAATAAATGCTGGCTTTCTCCCTGTGGCCGTTAAAATAACCTTTCCTCAAAGTATGTCTTTGGGGGTCACTTGATCTGGAAAAATCAAGCTTATTCTACACCAGTTCTAGTCTTTATTATGAACCTTTCACCACTTTTCTGTACCTTCCAAAACAAACGTCTTTAAAGAGCTGGAATTTAGAAATAACAAATATAATACACTTTTAAGCACATAACTAACTTCAGAAGAGTGAACTCCTAGAAGCCCAAAATGAAAGAACTTTAAGCTATAGCAAATGAGCTGTCACTACAGTCACTCTGAGAGGCAGGACGTGAGGCTAATCTTAGTAATAAAGCCACTGGGTTTCAATAGCTACTCAGAGATGGGACTCTAAATCTGAGAAATATAGGGAGGGTGGAACTGGGAACTAGATCACAATCCTCAGAGAAAAGGTAGAATCCCAACAAAATACAACAGGGAAGATTGTCTGTCTTGGCCTAATCTCCAGGCACAAAAAAAGAATTGTCAAGCCCTGGCTGGTGGCTCAGTAGAAAGGCGCCGGCCTGCGAACCCAAAAGTCGCTGGTTCAATTCCCAGTCAGGGCACACAACCAGGTTGCAAGCCAGGTCTCCAGCCAGGTCCTTAGCTGGAGGCAGGTGAAAGGCAACCATACATTGATGTTTCTCTCCCTTTCTTCCTCCCTCCCTGCCCTTCTCTCTAAAAAGAATAAATAAAATCTAAAAACAAAAAACATTATTTTAATAAAAAGAGCCCTGGCTGGTGTGGCCCAGTGGATTAGCACCCACCTACAAACCCAAAGGTCTCTGGTTCCATTCCCTAATCAGGGCACATAACCAGGTTGTAAGCCAGGTCTCCAGCCTGACTTTGAGGCAGCTGGAGGCAGGTGAAAAGCAACCATACACTGGTGCTTCTTTCCCTTTCTTCCTCCCTCTCTGCCCTTCTCTCTGAAAATAATAAAATTTTAAAAATAAATAAGTAAAAATAAAACAATTGTTTTTCCTAAGAATTTGTAACAAAGAGCCTGCCCTTAAGTGAATTTAAGATCTAAATTTTATATTACTCAGGAATTCCCAGCCAACTCACAAAAATAAATAGTAGTCCCAGGCTGGAAAATCTCTGAAAAGACAATTTTAACCCAGACTGCAGAGAATTCCCAAAGGTAATGCTTTGCTGAAGAGGGTCTCAAATTCCAAAATTACAACATATGAAAAGAAACAGTCTACCCTGATCAAGATTCAATAGGATCAGATCCCCAAGAACTACAGATAATTTAAATGTCAGATTCAAAACTATTATAGAAAGTGTTTTGTATATTATAATTTATTTATATAAACATTGACTGGATATAGCAACAATAAAAATAAATTTAAAAGTACATATAAAGAAAAGTTAAAAAATATATATATATATAGACTGGAATTGGAAACATGAGAATTAGACACTATCAATAATACAAAGCAGACTGGAAAAAATAAAACATTTAAAAGTTAATATTTTAGTCACTGAAATTAAAAATTCAATGATTTAGACTAACAGCAAATTAGATACTGTTAAAGAAAAAATTAATAACCTGAAAGAAATCTGAGTACATTACTTAGAGATGTATTTTTTAAATGATGATTAAAAAGGCGAACAGAAAAAGGGGTTGGATGTAATACAGCAACAATAAAATTAAATTAAAAAAAAAAAAGGAGAACAGAAAATACTCTTTACTACACCTCCAATTAGCATTCCAGAAAGAGAGAATATAGAAAATGAAGTAAAACAACATTTAAAATAATAATGGCAGGAACTTTTCCTGAATTAATGAAATACATGGAACCTTCAATTCAGGAATTATACTGAATCCTAACCAGAATAAATTCAAATAAAATAAGGACATATTGCAGGTATAATTTGGAAAACATAGAGTACATCTTAAAAGCATCCAGAGTAAAAAAGGACAACTTGACTTCAAAGAAATGACTATTATACTGATTGTGTACACTGATCATACTTAAAGATTTCTCAACAGTAACACAAGAAGGCCTAAAATAACATCTCCAAATTATTGTAAAGAAAGTTAACTGTCAACCTGGAGTTATTTCTTTCTTTCTTTAAAGATTTTATTTATTATTTTTAGAGAAGGGAAGGGAGAGAGGCAGGGAGAGAGACATCAATGTGTGGTTGCCTTTGCCTGCCTTCAGCTACAGACCTGGCTGGAGACCTGGCTGCAACCTGGGAATCGAACCAGCAACCTTTGGGTTCACAGGTCAGCAGCGCCTTATCCACTGTGCCACCAGCCAGGGCTGGACTTTTTTCTTTATTAAATGTACTAGGCTGACATTGGTAGATTATATAATTTTCAAGTGTACAAATCTATAAGACATCATCTGTATATTGCATTGTGTGCTCACAACCTGAAGTTCTGTTTCCTTTCATCACCATACATTTGACCCCCTTTACCCTTTTTATCCTCCCCCACCCCCCCTCCCCTCTGGTAACCACCATACTGTTGTTCGTGTAAATAGTTATTTTGTTTTGTTTTTATTGTACATCTGTTGCTTTCTGTTTATCTCTCACGTATGAGTCAACCTAGAATTTAAAGCCCAACCAAAATATTGTTCAAATGTGAACATTAAATAAAAGTATTTTGGGGTAAAGATGAAGAGAATTTAGTACTAACAGACCCTCACTGAAAGAAAATAAAACAAAACAGTATCTCGTTTCTTTAAAAAACAAATTTGTATTTTAACAAACAAAAAGACACTGATATGAAAAGGAGGCATTACATTACATACATGGAAAAGTGGTGAGCAAAGTAACTTGTAAAAATAAGAGTGAATCTGAACAATATTAACTATATAAAAATACGAACAACAATGATGACAATTAAGTTTGGCCATGCAAAACACATACCCACACATGCAGAAAAACCATGTTTCTGAACCATAAGTTCAGAAGACACCATTTGGTAAATTCTGATAAAATTCAGGACCTTTTCATAGTAAAAACTCTAATCAAACCACAAGAAACAAAAGGGACTTCTTTATTTCGACAAAAGGTATCTTCACAAAATCTATTATGTATTATAATTTATAATAAGAACTATATGTTTGGTCTTCATCCAGGTTTTTGGCATAGGGTTTCTACCACACTTGGGACTTCCTAATTGACGACAGGGATAAAGGCGTCTTTACATGAATGAGGTGACTTTTGGAAAGTACTTAAGGGTGGGGGCTGGTGGCAGGAGAGCCAACCATGAGCTTAGAGGGTTAGAACTTTCAGTCCCCTGTTACCCCTACCTCGGCGGAGGAGCGGAGCTGAAAGTGCAATCAATCGCCTATAGCCAATTTTTGGCCAAGAATTTAACCAATCATGCCTAGGTGATGAAGCCTCCATAAAACCACGAAAGAACAGCCCCGTGAGAGGGCATAGGCAGCAGCTAAGACAACCCTGAGGCCTCCTCCTCCTCCGCCCTCCTCAGTCAGCCTGCTTGTGGCTCACCTCCGTGGTGGCCAAAAAAGGACAATCAAATTATAAAAACTTCTAAGAGAATTCAGCAAGATCAATATCAAACTCAATTACATTCTTGTATAGCAGGAATAAGGTATTAGACAACATAATTTTTAAAAATATTCCATTTAGAAACCAAAGCCATCATTTATCTAGTGATAAATGTAGGAATAGGTGAGACCTTTATGGAGAAAATCGTAATCGTTTTGAAAGACCAAATACGTAAATAAAAGGAAATGGTATGCTCATAATTGGAAAATTACAAAGATGTTGAATCTCTACAAATAAATCATAAATCTGCCCTGTCTGGTATGGCTCAGTGAATTGAGTGCTGGACCTCGAATCAAAGGGTTGCCGGTTCGATTCCCAATCAGGGCACATTCTTGGGTTGCAGGCCAGGTCGCCAGCTAGAAACATTATCTCCCTCCCTTCCCCTCTCTATAAAAATAAATAAATAAAATCATTAAAAAAAATCATAAACTCAATTAAGTTTTTAGTAAAATCCCACAAGGTTTTCATAAAACTTAAGCTGACTCTCAGAATATACGGAAGACCCAACACCACTCACCAGCTGTCTAACTCAGTAGTCCCCAACCTTTTTGGCACCAGGGACTGGTTTTGTGGAAGACAATTTTTCCATGGACCTGGGATGGAGGAATGGCTTTAGATCCTGCCACCAGATGCAGCTTAATCGTCACTTGCCACTCACTAATAGGGTTTTGATACGAGTTGTGTAAGCAGCTGATTTATCACGGTCTCTGTGCAGTAAACCTCTCTGCTAAAGAAAATGTGTATTTGCAGCAGCTCCCCAGTGGTGGCATCACTACCTCAACTCCACCTCAGGTCATCAGGCGTTAGATTCTCATAAGGATCTCGCAACCTGGATCCCTCGCATGCACGGTTCACAGTAAGGTTCGTGCTCCTATGATCTGACCGAAGGCGAAGTTGAGGCAGTAATGTGAGCAGCTATGAATACAATGAAGCTTCGCCCACCACTAGCCTCCTGCTTTTTGGCCTGGTTCCTAATAGACCACCAACCATTACCAGCTTCGCCCACCACTAGCCTCCTGCTTTTTGGCCTGGTTCCTAATAGACCACCAACCATTACCAGTCAGTGGCCCTGGGCTTGGGGACCCCTGGTCTAACTTACCATCTTCACTCTTCCTTTCCTCCCCTTGGCTTCATATTTTGCCATTCCCAGTCCATAAAAGTTTTTAGCGGTATCTGACCTGACCTCTTTGTTTTAAACCCTATACATACCCCATGGGGATTCCCTGGCTTCCACTATGTTTTTGATCCCCATGTGAGTTACGTCTTTCCTGAACTTAGGCCTATAGCGAATGTCTACCAAGCAGCTCCAGTCAGACGTCTCCAAAGCGCCTCATACTCGGCATGTTCAAAATCAAATTTGTAGTTGTCACTGAGTCCTGCCCCTCCTTCTCAGTCACTCTCAGGAAATGGCACCACCACCCATCCAGAGACCAGAAGCCCAGGAGTGTATTTTGACTTTTTCCTCTTATCTCTCACAAACAACGACCACAACCTGTCTCCCTATCTCCTAAATGTCTTCTGTAACCCACTTCTCTTGCTATCTCATAGCCTTCATCCAAAGCTGCTACCAATGCTCACTGGGATGACCGTGCCAACCCCAATCAGACTCCATAATCTCTTCACTGCAGATAAGATAATTTTTCTGCAATACAAAGCTGATCCTGCGATTCCCTTACTACTTAAAATCTTTCAGTAGCTTCCCCCTGATGTTAGATAACACGACACACTCTATAATGGGACTTTAGAAGGCACTTCACCAGCTAACTCCTGCTCTCCTGCTATACCTCCATCCATTGGCACCATCCTCTTCACAATACTCCTTGCACCCGCCCCTAACCCCCAAACTCAAAGTTTTATCCAAATGATACCTTCAACATGCTAAGCTCTTTTTCTCTACACCTGGAAGTGCCTGCAACTTTCCTCCCCATTCCCGACTCTTTCAGCTGATTAAGGCCCAGCCAAAATGTCATTTCCTCTGGGAGGATGACCCAGACCTCAAGTCTGGATTAGGTGCCCTCCTAGGTGCTCCAACAGAGCCCTGTGCTTCCAGTATCCCGGCAAACATTGGTGTCTTTCAACACACTTTAGATGCCACAAGGACAGGCATAGCTGTCTTTTTCTAGAAAGCCCAACCACATTGCACAATGCTGGAGAACCAAAGAGGGAACCAATGAACAGAGATCTGGTAACTGTGCTCTGTGAACTAAAGATTTCTTTTTCAGAAAGATGAACTGTTTGTTCTGTATTTAGTGTTCAGAAAACGAAAGAAAACCTCCATAAATGTCTGGACTTTGTCGTAATAGAGGGAGAGCTCAAGTTGCTGTAAATCCCTATGGGGTTTATTTTGGAGGCTTGTAAAATGAATGTGTGATATCTGGGACTCAGGAGATTGGTTTTGGTTGCAGTTCCACGAGCAACTGTATGACCATCGTCAATCCTTTCGTTTCTCTGGGCCTGCTTGCTCATCTGTAAAACTAAGATGAGGGGTTGCTCCCACTGGGATCAAAGGTCCCTGCTATCCTAGCAGTGCCTGTGGCTTACAGTCCTTGCCCAGACCCTCCATGCCCTCAGCTGCTCAACATACCCTACAGACCTGCGGCTGTACTCAGAGAGGGCTGAGGAAATCACCTGCCATGGAAAGATGTTCCATAGGATGGTCAATAAGATGATACGTTAACTAGTATGAAGCCTGACACAGTGCTCAATTAGAGCCATTTATTGTCACAATCATTATTACTAAGCTCTCAATAAGTGTCTCAACTGGAAGATCTAAAGTCCTAAATGGGCATGATAGGTACATATACCTTAAGCCCTAATGCTTAATATTAATTAATTACTATTACTCTACCTAAGGTTTTGAATGTCCTGGCTTTAGCTTAGATTTTCTTCTGGGACCTGACACTAAACACAGATAGACCCACCGGGCCAGGTGGAGGGTGCTATGGAGGCCAAAAAGTTAGAAGAGATCTTGCATAAGCCCCGACCCCCACAAAAGGCTGTGGTCTCCAGGCCTGTCCTTCACCCAAGCTGTGCCAGAATGGCAAGTGAAACGAGCACCCTGGGTCCCTGCAGAAGTTGGGCCAGGGCAGCCCAGCAGAACACCAGATCAGAGGAGAACCAGACTTGTACCAGACACTGCCCCATGAGGCAGGTTTTCTGAGGACCTGAACTCCATGTCCCCAAGACTGGGTCCGTCCCAGCAAAAGCAGGGCAGCAGGTCACCCAAGGCCCTGGGCCACGGGATTCATTACTGAAATGGAGTTGCTCCCAGCTCTGTGTGGCCTGCCCCCATCTTCTGGCCTAGCCTCTCCCACCCTCATCACCCAAAGCCTGTCCTGGCAGCTAGTCCCCTAACTAGGCAAACCTCCCACAGAGCCTCTGTCCCTAAGCTAGAAGAATAGGGGGTAAGCCAATACCAGTCCAGAAAAGGATCCCCACTCCTCTCCTCCTTTCCCAAGTGCTCCACAGTGACCCTCAGGGCCTGCCAGAATGAGCGCTAGAGGCTGGGGGAGGGGGTGGGGTGGGGAACAGATGGCATCGTTAAGCCCAGGCCAAGTGCCATGACCAGAGGAATAAAAATAATCCCTGACTTGGCTCCCAGGGCCTGGCCCAGAGGCCTCTGCTCTGTCCCCTACCCCACCCAAAAGCCCAGCAGATGCCCCCCACCCCCACCCCCGGTTCTAACTCCAGGCTTCATTTTAGGGGCCACAGATCCTGAATACCCAGGAATTTTCAAAAGATTCACAAATTTACAGGCTTTTATTTTGATCTTACTAATAATAAGAACAGTAAGTTCCTCAAAACCCCTTTCAGGACCGGAAGGGAATCATGGTCTCCAGGTTGTAATGGAGAAACTGAGGCTCAAGGATGGGAAATAACTTGCCCAAAGAAACTGGCAAAACCAGACTTCAGATCCTGAGGTCCTGTCCCCTGCCTGGTCCAGGGCTGTGGCTTTAAGACAACCACCTCCAACTCTCACAGCCCACCTCCTTCCGGAGCCTTCCACAGCCATTAGTGATCTCTACGCCCTACCTAACTCCTTCCTGCTTCTAGGGCCTCCTCCATGCAACTCCACAGGGGACAACTTCTGGTCCTATGAAAGTGACTGTATCTTGCTCACTTGTTTCCCTGACTGGACTGTGAGCACCATTAGAGCACAATGAATTCTCATACACTAGCATCCCACTAACTTCCACCTCAGTGTTGGGAATTTAGGTAGTAGTAGATGTCATCCCTAAGGAACTGATTCTTCCATTGATCCCCCTTCCTCGAACAGAGACAAATCTATTAATTTCCTTTTATAACAATGTCTCAACTTGTTGGGAGTCAACAGGTATAATATTATAACCTCCTCCCAGAACCTAAACTGGAAGCGATGGAGACTGAAACTCAGAAACTTTGTAAAACTGGCCTGGTGTCATCCAGAAAGTTAGAAATAGAAAATTAGGAGAGGGCCTGAGTCTCCCTCCCTATGATGAAGATAGAAATGTTCTGTCTGCCCCTCTTCTCCCTCTGATTCCGAGAGCTCTGGGATCTAGGCTAAAGGTTCCAACTACATCAGGATTCTTGTGATCTGTGGGCTCTGACATCCTGCCCACTGATACCTCAGCTCTCAGTCCACTTCTTCTCCCCTGGCCTTTTGAAAGAACCACCACCCTCACCCTCATGGCTCCTATAACTGAGACACTGCAAGGAAAAAGAAAACTTGGGGTTTCCTTCCAGGAGACCCATCCTAATCTTTAAGATGCATCTGTCCCAGAGGTATAAAGATGTAGGAGGCAGTAGCTAAAGTACTTCACGATGGGAGTCTCCATTCCGGACCAGGAATCCTTCTTCAGGTGGGTGGACTTATCTGCAAGGCTTGCTTATCAAGGCCAGAAGTCACATGTCTGAATCCCAGGGGCCTTGCTCAATCTCACATAGGTGTGGCTACAACAGCACCTGCACCATCTCAGAGCAGAAACAAAAATTGTTCCTCCCATCATGAGCCTGGCTATTTCCACCAGACTGGACTCTGTGGAGACCTGAGCCAAAAAGTGTTGCATTTAGTACCGAAGCGGAAGTGCAAACACCCCAATTTAGGATGTGGGGGGAGGTGGAGCGGTTCTCTGAGCCTTCACAGCCCTGACCTCATTTCCTAAATAAGAACAAGAGGGGCTATCAGGAATAGTAGACTCCAGCCTTCTTCCAGACTCATTTCCAGTCTTCCCCCAGACCTCTTTGCCTCCTCACCACCTCCTAAACCCCGAGTTGGGTTTTATTGCTTTCCTGCTTAGGATGAGCCTCTGTACATTTAATTCCTGACACCAGTCTATCCCATAAATATCTACTGAAGGTGGGGGAATAGGGAGAGGCTAGTTAAAAGGTATAGACTTTCAGCTATAAAATGAATTAAGATCTGAGGATCCGCCCTGGCTGGTGGCTCAGTGGAAAAGTGCCAGCCTGTGAACCCAAGGGTCGCTGGTTTGATTCCCCAGCCAGGGCCCATAACCAGATTGCAAGCCAGGTCTCCAGCCAGGTCTGGATGGAGGCAGGTGAAAGGCAACCATACGTTGATGTTTCTCTCCCTCTCTGCCTTCCTCCCTTCCCCTCTCTAAAAATAATAAATAAAACCTTAAAAAAAAAAAAAGATCTGAGGATCCAATGTAAAACATGGTACTATACTGCAGTTGATAACATTTTATTATGTAATCGAAAGCTGCTAAGAGAATAGAATTTGAATGTCCTCACCAAAAACAAAAAAATTATAAATATTTGATGTGACAGATATATTAATTAACTAAAGGGAGTTAATTCCTTTCATAATGTCTGCATATATCAAATCACCAGATATACACTTCAAATATCTTATAATTGTATACGTCAATTATACCAAAATAAAACTAAAATTTTGCAAAAAAGCAGGTTTGTTTCTGTTTGTTTTTAAATTTCTTGGGTACATATTCCAAGACTAAACTCTGGAAAAATTGGGTTCAGGCCCTCAGGGGCTTAGGCTGTATGTAGCTGGATGGCAGGAGGCCAACACTGACAAGCAAATACCTCAACGCTAGGAAATGAGGGGCTTCAGTGGAAGCGGGTGCCAGGTGCTCAGCCCCGCCCAGGCTGGCCTCTGCCCCAAAGGGCTCCCTGGCCCAGCCCACTTGTACCTCAACATCTCTTTAGGCCTCCACAGGGGGCTCCTGTCTCCCATTCCAAGTCATTTTCTTACCTATTACAGCCCCTGATATCGGAGGACCAGGGAAAGTTTGCATGCCCGTAGGTGCCTACTAGACTGGCTGCTTTACTGTATCTCTGGAGGCTGGAAAGGGAAGGAGGGGACACGGGCTTGGGGCCAGAGAGAACCATCCCCCAGGCAGAGCCAGGCAGAGTGGGAGCCCACCTCCCCAACACAGTGCTGCCTACTGGTCTGCAGGGCCCCCATGCTCTGGGCAGATGACCCTGAAGGACAGAGTGGTGACCCAGAAATCTCGGAAGGAGTCCCAGCTGTGGCGGAGGTACCCAGGACACTGAGGGACACAGATGTTCTGCTTAGCAGAGCGACAATAATTTTAGCGTTAACACTGGCAGATACCATTTCTGAAGGCCCACTCTGTGTCTGGCACTGGGCTAACAGTTCCTCTAACCCTCCCAACACCCCCTTGAGATAAGCATTACCACCCTGTTGCGGTGGCATGCCCGGGGGCTCCCGGAATGAAGAGTTGTGCCAAGCTCTACAGCTCTCAGTGGACAAGCTCAGCTCCTTCCCATAGCAGACAGCGTCCCACTCACCACAGTGCAGCCCTGACTTCCTCACCAATAGCTCTGTGGATAAAAGGAGAGGAGCAGTCTCAGTCTACAGCCTGAGGTATTTAGGTTAGATGTGAAGTAACAGGCAGGGGGTACCAGCGAAGGGGAGCCAAAGGTATTTCTCCCTGTAGGTGTGCCATCTCCCAGATGCCTTTCTCAGCAGAGACCCCGCTGTCCCTGCATTCCCTGCTGAAGGTCCCAGCTGGGAAGTGTGGGGGTCCCCCAGGTTGGTGTGAGTGAGGAAAAAAAACCAGAGGAGAGGTTACCCTCCAACTGACAGGTGAGGTGCCCTGCCCAGAGGTCCCACACTAGTTGAGTCAGGGCTGGCACGAGCACTCAGCCCTGCACTCTGCGGCTACACAATTACAACTACCATGACCAGCATCCCGGTGCCTCTTGATGAGGAGAGTTGGTTCCAGGAAGGAGAGGAGCAGGTGATCAGCACATGTGGTCAGGCAGGTTCCCCAGCCAAAAAATTCCTCCCTGGCTTATTTTCATGTCTGACACCTCCCCATTAGCACATTAGCTCTTTGAGCTTTTTCATTCGTTCATCCAAAGTTGCATATTGAACGCCTGCTATATATATACCAGGCACTGGGTAGCAAGTCACATAGGACATGGCCTACCCTCAATGTCCTTCAATCGAGTGGGTGGCAGGGGTCCAGGATTCCTTGTGAAGATGTGAACACAGTGGATCCTTATTATTTAAAGAATATTTAGAGTCTAGATACGCCAATTCCCCTAATCACTAAAACCTGTGACCCCAAATCAACACCTGCAGTGCTTTCCTGGTCACCTGCAGACATGCCCAGGTGCTGAGCAGCCACAAACATGAGTGCATTCAGCTGAGTTCAAACAAGGCTGCACTTTGCCTCCTGGTCTCAGCTCCCCTATAGTAAACAAGTGTCCTTTTCACAGTCTATTTACTGCCTTGACTTTTGTATTTTTGTGCTTTTTTTTTTAAGGTTTTTTTATTTATTATTTTCAGGGAGAGGGGAAGGGAGAGAGGCAGGGAAGGGGAGAGACATCAATGTACGGTTGCTTTTCACCTGCCTCCAGCCACAGATCTGGCTGGAGACCTGGCTTGCAACCTGGTTATGTGCCCTGGCTGGGAATCGAACCAGCGACCTTTGGGTTCGCAGGCCGGCGCCTTATCCCCTGTGCCACCAGCCAGGGCTTGCATTTTTGTGCTTTTGATTGGGGATTTTGTTATTGTAAATGATCGTCAAGCTGTACAGTACTGCCAAAGTGCCGTCTAGTGTCCTAAGTGCAAGACGGCTGAGATGCACCTCATGGAGAAAATATGTGTGCTGGGCAAGCTTTGCCTAGGCCTGAGTCATACTGCTGCTGGTTGTGAGTTCTAGGGTAGTGAACAAAAATATATGTTAAATAAAATGTCTTTAAACAGAGAGAGACATGTCAAGAGGCACCACGATAGCCAAAAGGTGGAAGCAACCCAAATACCCTTCAACAAATGAGTGAATAAACAAAATGTGGTCTATCCACACAATGGACCATGATTCACCCTAAAAAAGTAAATTCTCCCTGCCTGGTGGCACAGTGGATAAAGTGCCGGCCTGTGAACCCAAAGGTCACTGGTTCAATTCCCAACCAGGCATATAATGAGGTTGTAAGCTGGGTCTTCAGCTAGGTCCGTAGCTGGAGGGAGGTGAAAGGCAACCATACATTGATGTTTCTCTCTGCCTCTCTCCCTTCCCCGCTCTCTAAAAATAATCAATAAAATCTTTTTTTAAAAATACCAACCACATGCCCTTAACTCACATCTATTAAAAAAAAAACAAGTAAATTCTGGCACATGGATGAACCTTGAACACATTAAGCTAAGTGAAATAAACCAGACACAAAAAAAAACAAATAGTGTATGGTTCCATTTATATGAAGTACCTAAAACAGGTAAATTCAGAGACAGAAGATAAAAGTACAGGTTTCCAAAGGCTGGGGGAAGACGGAATGAGGAGCTACTGTTTCGTGCATGTGGAATTTCTCTGTGGGAGGATGAAAAGTTTTAAAGGCAAATGGTGATAGTAGCACAACACTATCAGTGGACTTAATGAAGCTGAACTGTACACTTAAAAATTGTTTATTCGGTAAATTTTGTGTTATGTATATTTCACCACAATACTTTAAAAACAGCACCAAGAGGTAGAAAGGAAAAGATGCGGGTAGAGAAGGGCAGAAGGAGGCACTTACAGCCTTCTAGGGACAAAGAAAATGGTCAATTTATAGCCAGAAATGGAAAGAGAAAAGACACGCGAGTTCCTAGGCCAGAGTCGGGCAAGTCCCACGTGCGATGAAGGAAGGAGAGGGGGCAGTGGGGAAGAAAACAGTGCAGCAGAGAAATGGGCTGGACCACACACTCAGCTGGAAAAAGCGAATCCCAGTGTGACTTCAGAAGGCTAGCCAGGGCCTGCACCAGGAAAGGGCCATTCTCAAAACATCCTAAAACCACACCAGCCCTGAAGTCACAATGCCTGAACTGCCACCAGCAGAACACCCTTCCTCCACTCCAAGTGCCTCTTCCCCTCCTCACGGGGCGCAGGACTCTGCGGGAAGCCGGGAGAAGCTTGGCAGGAGTGTGCTCCACTAAAAAGCAAGTTCAGAGTAGCAGGGCCTCAATTAAAATCAACCTCTTCCCAGCAATGTGTGTAACCTCCCTAGTGCGTGCGTCTCCTCATTGCTCAGACAGGGAAGAAAAGACTTGCCACACGGGGAGACAAAACGGTAAGTGAGCCAGCATGGGCGAAGAACCTGGAACACAGACAATGTCCACTCCAACCACCAACCCTCCCCACTAACCTCTTGCTGTGAAGACATTGATCACATCTTACTTCTTGACAGGGTAGGAATGGGAAGCGGGTGATAGAAAAAGAAAGCAAAAAGAGGACCCCAGCCCTGGCTGGTAGCACAGTGGATAAGGTGCCAGCCTGTGAACCCAAAGGTTGCTGGTTTGATTCCCCAGCCAGGGCACATAACCAGGTTGCAAGCCAGGTCTCTAGCCAAGTCCATGGCTGGAGACAGGTGAAAAACAACCATACATTGGTGTTCATTGGTGTTTCTCTCCCTCTCTTCCTTCCCCTCTCTCTAAAAAATTACAAAAAAAAAAAGAGGATCCTGGAAAGGCACTGGCCTGCAAACCCAAAGGTCGCTGGTTCAATTCTCAGCCAGGGCATATAACCAAGTTGCAAGCCAGGTCTCCAGACAGGTCCATGGCTGGGGGCAGGCGTACATGATGTATCTCTCCTTCTCTAACTCTCTCCCTTCCCCTTCCCCTGAAAATAATACATATATTTTTAATTTAAAACTATAAATAAATAAAAGAGGACCCCAAGTCCTCCTAGTGTAAGATGTGTTAGAACGACAGTCAGAGAGAGCAGATCCCATGGGCCTGGCCTGGACGGGAGAGGAGCTGTGGGGCAGGGGCAGGCCTGGGCCTCATGCTGCTCACGCTGGCCTGGTGTCCAGTATCCCTGGGCAAGCCATTCAACTCTCGGAGCCTGTGTTCTCCCAAATATATCCCATAGGTAATAATAAAGGCATCTCCTCATGGGAGATGAGGAGATCTCCCATGAGGAGATCATATCCAAAGGTATGGATGGGCACAGAGGCTGGTTCTCAGAAGGGCTCCTCAAACACCTGTGGCTATTGGAAGGATGATGGAGGGGCAGGAACCAGAGAGGAGTGATGCTGTCTGGGGAGCAGCAGAGAGGAGAGGAGGGACATGAACAGGGGGCAATGAGTAAACAGGTGGAGAGGGCAGCAGACCAGTGGGAGATGTCCCAACAGGGAGGGGCCCTGGATGGTGAAGAGGAGGGAGATAAGATTCCTGAAAGGATACAAGCCCTAAGTCCCCAGGGAAGCAAAGTCTCCATCATCCTCCAGCCCCACACCCTCAAGGGCCAGCATCCTATCCCCTCAGTTCTCCAAAAGCTGGGACCTAGAACACTGCCCAGCCAGGGGGCCATAGGTGTCTATGCAGTCAGGGACGTGGGTGTCTGTGGGCCTAGCCCTAACACACCAGGAAGTGGGTCACAGCAAGTGGGTGTCCACGGACCTCCATTCCCACCCCACCCTGAGGCTGGCCCTGGAGACACCAAAGGGGTGGAGGAAGCTGTGGTGAAACAGGCTTTAGGCGCCAGCTCAGTTCCTGTCACAGGAGCCCCTCCGCACTGGCACTAGGAAGGAAGGCCACTTAGGCCTCAAGCTCAGCCTTGCCACAAATTCATGGTGCCTCTTAAGCCAGTCCCTTACCTTCTCTGAGTCTCAGCATTCCCGCTTACAAAAAGAAATGGTGGGAAAAGTAGAAAATTATTCAGCAACAATAAGAAGTGCGCTATCAAGCCAAGAAAGGCCTGGAAGAACCTTAATGGCATATTGCTAAGTGAAAACCAGTCCGAAAAGGGTATGTACTAGATGACTACAACCATGAGACATTGTGAAGTAAAAAATAAAGTGTGGAGACAGGAAAAAGATGCAGGGTTGCCGGGGAGCTGAGGAAAAGGAGGAATGGACAGGTGAAGCACAGGGCATCTGAGGGCAGGGGAACTGTGTGACACTACAATGCCACTCTACACTTGTCAACACAGGATGAGCAATGCAAAGAGTGAACCCTGCTGTAAACTATGGACTTTAGTGTAAAAGAAAGTGGGGGAGACGGGAAAGAACTCTTTATAATTTCTGCTTCGTTTTCCTGCAAACCCAAAACTGCTAAAAAATTTAATAAACAAAGACTTATTCATTTTTTTCAAGTGAGGAGAATAAGTTTTTTATGTTTTTCCACCTCAAGGCCTTTCTTCAGGATTCTGAAGGAAAGCAAAATTTATGAAAGTACTTCACTTTAAGTAAGCCTGTCCTATGAAAATTCACCTCTCAAAATAGAGAACTGAGCCTCTGCCTAACAGGACTTGCCATTGAATCCTGTCAAATGTCAATTCTACGGGAAATTGAAAGAACCCAAGTGTAGACACACAGGCAGTGCGCTGCTCACTGAATTCTTGTTTTCCCAGCCCTGGGATGGATTTGCCCAATCAGCTCCTTGCCCAAAGAGAGACAAGATCATGCCAGGACCAGAGGGTGCACCCATGCTTGGTACCCATGCAACAAGGCACTCCAGGTGGGGGCTCTCAGCAAGGGGGATAAGACCTCCGGAACCCAGAGCCCCAGGGAGCCTGGGGAGCCAAAGGGCTCTAGGACAAACAGCATTAGCAGCTCCAGGAAAGCAGGACTCCCTCTTCAGCTCTGCCCCAATGCCCACCTCTAGGCCTTAATCATCTCTGGAAAAGGCCTGACACAGCTCCCAAGAGAGGAATAGGACAGACTGGATTGAGCACAAATAAGAGGCAGGAGGCAGCACCTATGCGACCCTTGGTCATTTTTTATAGAAATGTCCTTCCATTTCACCACTATCTTGCCTAGACAGAGCTAGACGTGGCAATTGAGATGCCCTAGAAATTCCAATGGCCAGAAGCCTTCAGACTCTTGGCCAAATACTCCAGCATAAAGGACCCACCCTGACCCAGAAAATATACCCCACTGATTTTCTCTTGCACCAGCCACACTCCTACCCAGTGGCTTACTCCTGCAGGCCTGACAATTGCCCCACCTCCCATTCTAGAATGCATGGTCACCCAGTTTGGAAACAAGGCCATGTAAGTGGTTGATACCCAGGCTGGGCACAAGCATTTGGTGTCCTGGATGGGGCCAGCTCAGCCTGACCCAGCCAGCCATGTGGAATACAGCAGGTGCAGCCAGCCAGTCAGGGAGGTGCCCAGCAGACCAAACCACCATCGGTGCCTCCTATGCTCAGTGTGCTCTGTGGCAGGCGCTGAGCCAGGAACAGACTTCACAGAAGGCTCTGTTCCTTTTGATCTTTTTCATAGGTCATTCTCTAGGTCTTAATCCAGCCCCAACTCCCACTTCACCCTTGAGGAAAGGCCAAGGATCAGGACACCAAACTCTTTAATTTTACTCTCAGAGTCCCTCACACCCATCATCTTCTTTCGGAGACATTCTCCCTAAATGAGTTTTCTCTAAAAATCTGCAAAAAATTTTTGTAAATCACATATCTGACTTGCATGCAAAATATTAAAGAACTGTCTCAAAATGAAATCAAAAGAAAACACAGGCAAAAGATTTGGACTGATACTTTATCAGAGATGTTACATGAATGGCAAACACACAAAAAAAGTTCAACATTATTAGTCAGTAAGAAAATTCAAATGAAAGCCACCATGAAGCCCTGGCTGGTATTTCTCAGGGGATACGTGCTGGCCTGTGAACCCAAAGATCTCTGGTTCGAATCCCCAGTCAGGGCACATAACCAGGTTGCAGTCAGCTTCTTAGCTGGAGGCAGGTGAAAGGCAACCATACACTGATGTTTCTCTCTCTTTCTTCCTCCCTCCCTGCCCTTCTCTCTGAAAATAATGAACAAAAAAAATCTTTTAAAAAACCCACCATAAGATTCCACTATACATCTACTAGAATGGCAAAAACAAAAAAGAAGCCTGACACACCAAGTGCTGTTGAAGATATGAAGCAAAGGGACTCTCATGCTTTGCTGGTAGGAATGCAAAATGCTGTACTATGGAAACAGTTCGGTGGTTTCTCAAAACATTAAACATACTCTTTGCCATATGGTCCCTATAATCCCACTCATAGGTATTCCAACTCCAGGAGAAATGACAGCCTGTGTTCACACAAAAACCTGAACACAAACGATGACAGAAGCTTTACTCATAATCAACAAAGGCTAGAAACAACCCAAAAGTCCTTCAACTGGTGAGTGGATGAACACACTGTGATACATTCATCCAATACAATAGGCTACTACTCAGCAAAAAAACAAACAAAAAAAGGAATGAATTCTTAACACACAACAACTTGGATGAATCTCCAAACATGAGCCCTAATTGGTGTGGGGCCAGTGGAGTGAGCTTCGGCCTATGAACCAAAGGTCACTGGTTCGATTCCCAGTCAAGGCACATGCCTAGGTTGTAGAGGATCAGTCACCAGTTGGGGCATGTATGAGAAGCAACCAGTCAATGTTTCTCTCCCTCTCTTTCTCCTCAACCTTCCCCTATCTCTAAAAATAAATAAGTAAAATCTTTTTTAAAAAAAAAGCAGACTCAGTCCTGCCTGGTGTGGCTCAGTGGATTGGCACCAACCTATGAACCCAAAGGTCGCTGGTTCGATTCCCCAGTCAGGGCACATAACCAGGTTGTAAGCCAGGTCTCCAGCCAGGTCCATAGCTGGAGGTAGGTAAAGGCAACCATATATTGATGCTTCTCTCCCTTTCTTCCTCCCTCCCTGCTCTTCTCTCTGAAAATAATGAATAAAACCTTAAAAACAACAACAACAACAAAAAGCAGACTCAAAAGCTATATACTATAAGAGTCCAGCTGACATTCTTGAAAAGGCAGTTACAGGAGTGGAGAGTGGATCCACGTTTGGGGGGATGGGCATGTGGGAGGGGGCCGCACATGGGAGCACTATTTGGAGATATATAAGTTCTATGTCTTGATTGTGGTGGTGAATACCAATTCTATGCATTTCTCAAAACCATAGAACTGTACATCATAAAGAATAAATTTTGCTGTATATAAATTTAAAATAAAAATTTTTTTTTAATTTTATTTATTATTTTTAGAGAGAGGGGAAGGGATAGAGGCAGAGTGGGAGAGAGACATCAATGTACCATTGCCTTTCACTTGCCTCCAGCTATGGACCTGGCTGGAGACCTGGCTTGCAACCTGGTTATGTTGCCCTGACTGGGAATCGAACCAGCGACTTTTGGGTTTAAAATAAGTTTTTAAAAAGTCCTCTTTTTACCCAGAGAGCCCAGCTCAAATCTACCTCTTTCATAAATATCAGTAATCTCCTCCCCTCAAATTATTTAATGACTATAGCCCTGAAATCACTACTTTTGTCTTCCCACAGATATTTATCACTTTTCTTTCCTCTCCCTCTGTCCCTTTCTTCCTTACACACACTAGTCAAATGTGCCTCAAGTGCCTCCTCCTCTGTGAAGCCTTCCCTGACCCCACCCAGCTGCATCAGAATGAATCATCTTTACCAGACACCCCCTTGTTTATGCCTCTAATTAGCCCCTCTTTCATCTTATAGGTTGTCATCATTTGCTGTTTAGTCTCTCCCTTGCCAGATTGCAAAGAAAGCTTCTTGGTGCCAAGAGCCAGGGACCAGGTCTTCCATCCATCCACATTCCACCTAATGCACCTGGCACGGTCCAGGTACACAGTGGGTGCTTTGAGACCACTATAGATTGGGAAGCAGAAGGGGCTGGTGCCAAGAAAATAGGACTGATAGTGTTCTGAGGAGGGTACCCAAACCACTGATACAGCTTTACTTCTTCTCTTGCACAAGCAGAACGGCTATTGCTTAACCCTTCCAGTGATGAAGTGACCACTGCTCCCATTCCACCATGAGGTCATGTAATTTACAAGGGAACATTTCTGAGGATGCTTTTGCTTCCTCCATGCCACCCAGCACAGTTCCAAGCCTCAAGCAGAGGTTCAGGGCATACCTGCTGAAGGACTGGAACTTCTCTTGTCATCGGGTTGCTGTCATTTCTCACTTCCAGAAGGCCCTCTTTGCAGCAATAGCAGCAGGTCAAGTCCTCCTGATCTGAAGTCAATTATATTATATAGAACTTCAAGGACCAGGCAGTGTACCAGTGACGCTACAGGGCCACTCTGCAACTGGGTTTTTCCAAGCATATCACCAGCCTCTTGTTCTTATAAACTCTAGCTTGTCCAAGGTTTGAGAACCATCTAAAGGTCATTTATTTGATAAACACTTACACACTGATTATGTCAGACAAAAACTAAGTACTTTATAAACAGTGATGGATTTAATCTTCACACCAACCGCATGAGATTGGTGCTATTAATATTAGCATCCCCATTTTGCAGAGGGGAAAATAAGACATACTGAATTACATAACTTGCTCAAGGCCACATAGTTGATGGGTGGCAGAAAAGGGATTGAAACCCAAGCAGGCTGGCAGTAAAGTTATCCTGTCCAAACCAAAGGACTAGTCACATGTAGCTACTGAGCACTTGAAAAGTGACTAGGCCAAATTGAGATGTGATGTTAAGTGTAAAAGACGACACCTGGCTCAAACAGGTGTGGCTCAGTGGGTGGGGCATGGTCCCTTGGAATAAAAACTAGTCAGTGGATTCTCAGTGTGCATACAAGCCTGGGTTGCACAGGCCAGGTTGCAGGCTAGGAGAGTTTGAGAGGCAACTAACTGATCCATGTTTCTCGACCACATCAATTTTTCTCTCCCTCACTTTCTCCCTCCCTTCCCCTCTCTCTAAAACTAAATAGTCTTAAAAAGAGAGAGAGAGAGAGAATACATACTGGATTTCTAACACTTTGTATTTAAAAATACAAACTAGGCCCTGGCTGGTGGCACAGTGGATAAGCAGCTGGCCTGCGAACCCAAAGGTTGCTGGTTCGACTCCCAGCCAGGGCACATAACCAGGTTGCAAGCCAGGTCTCCAGCCAGGTCTGTAGCTGGAGGCAGATGGAAGACAACCATACATTGATGTTTCTCTCCCTCTCTTCCCCTCTCCCTTCCCCTCTCTCTGAAAAGTAATAAAATAAAATCTTTATAAATTGAAAAAAAAAATTTAAATATATAAACTATCTCAATTATTTTATAAAGTATTAATTACATTTAAACAATACACGTATTTTAGAAAGTTTAATAAAGTAATTATTAAAATTCATTTTACCACCTTCTTGACTTCTTAAATGTGGCCTCTGGAGGACTTAAAGTCACATATTTCGCTTACATTCTATCTCCATCAGACAGCATAGCTCTGGAGCCTGTGTTCCTACCGCCACTCCATACTGTGGTCATCTTCCCCTGCCCCAGCAGGGGTGCAGCCTGTCCCCAATGCTTGTTCATTGAACTGGTACATAGATGATGGGGAGCCCCACCCAGGTGGCTCAGTTGGCTGGAGCATCATCCCCTGCACCAAAGGTTGAGGGTTCAAGCCCTAGTTAGGGTGTATATATGGGAGGCAACAGAGGGATGTAAATTTCTCCCTCTCTCTCTCTCTCCCTTCCTCTCTCTCTCTCTCCCTGTCTCTCTCTCTCTCCCCCTCCTCCCCTTTCCCTTGAAAATCAATATACATATCCTTGGGTAAAGTTTTAAAAAAACAAAGATGATGGGGAAGCAGGCAGTAAACTCCCACATTTCCCCTTTCTGTCTCCTCCAATTACTCATCCCTCCCACATCTTTCAGCCTTGTCTCCTGTAAGAAAGAAGCCCTAGAGGCAATGTGGGCCAATTTCCCACCTTACTACAGAGACCTCCTCCAAAGCATCCCCAACAGTCTACCTAATGAAATTTTGAATAGTTCTTTGTGATACTACACAGTGAAACTGACTTCAGAGCGGATGGACCTAACTTAGCATTGCCGCAAAAAGGGCCTACCTTCTGGAAGGGGGCAATGGTAGCACCCTGATGACGGGACAGGTTCCCGTCCACATCTGCCCTCTGCTAAGACACCCACAGTACCGGCAAGCTCAATACTTACCATGTTAGGGTGTATCCACCCTCCAAAACCAGGCATAACTCCCAAAGTGGCCTGAGCATCACAGAGCTTAGTTGGCTAAGGTTTTCCTTGACACAGACCTCACCACACCACTGGACGGACACATAGGCTCATTTAATGGACAGTGTAGAGTCAGCTCCACCTGGGTTCAAACTCCAACCCAAGCGTTAATCTCTATGTAACTTTTTCCCTCTTCTGTACGGAAGTTAAAAAAACAAAACAAAACAAAAGCAAACCATATCTCACAGAACTGCTATGAAGATTAAAGAAGCCCCAGCCAGTTGGTTGGAGCATCATCTTGTAACTGATAGGTTGTGGGTTCAATCCCCAGTCCAGGCAAGTATGGGAGGCAACCAATCAGTTTCTTTCTAGCACTAATGTTTCTCTGTCTCCCTTCCTCTTATCTACAAGCAATGAAAAAAATGTCCTCAGGTGAGGCTATTAAAAAAAAAAAAAAAAAGATTAAAGGATATGATATAAGCAAAAATGTCTAGAATAATGCCAGGTACTTAGTAGGCACTTCACAAATACTCATTTCCCTTCATCTTCTTTTGTCAAACAGAAGAAAACAAGTATTTTTCCCCACAAGAATTGTTCCTATTCTATACTTATATAATTGGAATTATCCAATTCCTATTCTATATTTATATAATTGATGTTTTGAACTTAAATGCAGGATTTTACTCTTAAACCTATTAGATTTCATCTTGAGGAAAGTATACATGTTCAACATTCCTAGTTATCAAGTAATTTTTATTATTTTAAAATTTTATTTATTTTTAGACAGAGAGGAAGGGAGGGAGAAGTGAGGGAGAAAAACATTAATGTGTGCTTGCCTCTTGCGCACCCCAAACCAGGGGCCCAGCCCTCAACCCAGGCATGTGCCCTGACTGGGAATCAAACTTGCGACCCTTTGGTTCACAGGTTGGTGCTCAATCCACTCAGCCACACCACCCAGGGCTCAAGTAATTTTTAATGGCTAAAAATTGAAAAGACTTTTTAAAAGTCCAGTAGGATACAGTTACACAAACTAAGGTGCATTCATATAATGTAATATTATTCAGACCTTTATAATTTTGGCCTTAAATGTTTTTTTATGATGAGATATTACTATATAGTATTCAGTAGGGATAAAACAGGATATATAATTGCAATCATGTTAAAATACAAGGTTCTTTAAATATTTTATTTACTTATTTTTAGAAAAAGGGAAAGAGAGGTAGAGAGACATTGATGTGTCAGAGAAACATTGATTGGTTGTTTCTCGCACACCCCCAACCAAAGACTTGGCCCACAACCCAGGTATGTGACCTGATGGGGAATCAAACTGACAACCTTTTGGTTTGCAGGATGATGTCCAACCCAATAAGCCACACCAGTCAGGGCTAAAATACAAGGTTTTGCATGAATACAAATCTAGAGGAATATATAACAAAATATTAACTGTGCTCATCCTTAAGTTGTGATACTATTTACCATTTTGTTACTTCTTTAATTTATAAAGGTTCTCCACAATGAGCATGTATTGATTTTAATAGATAAAATTTTATTTATTTCATACTTCTGTTTAATCTCTGCACTCTAGTCAGTTAAGATTATTTCAAGTCATGGTTCTGTCATCCCATACATTTGTCCTAAACACCCTCAGAATCTATAGAGGACAAAGCCCTAAGGGAGCTCTGTGGCCTATACTGGACTCCTCCCCCAGAGTGAGATGAGTTCTGTCCAGGACCCAGGTAGTCCCTTCAACCAGTTGCAAGCCCATCTTACCGCCGGACGAGCCAGATCATACTTAATTCTTTCAACCCCAAGAAAATCATTTGACTCAACTTTTTCTTACTAAACATTCCTCCATCCAAGACTTGAAAGAGTGAACATCTATTGTCTACTAGTTTCCTCAATGTCACCTTACAGTCCCCTTAGATGTTTTGTTGAAATATCTAACCTGGAATCTGGGGAATCAATAAGAAGCTTACTGGCTTGCCATTTTCAGGATCCTCATCTTGCCACACTGAAGAATAAGTTAGGACAGCATTCATTATTCTGTCAGCCTTATCTTCTCCCAGGCCCTAGACTGATTCTGCAGTTACTCCTGCAGTTTCTTTCAGGACCCCCAAAATCTGGCCCGTAAAAAGTCTGGCTGGCAACCTGAACTCAAAAAGAGCCACTCAGTGTGGTCTGACTCTCTTTTCTCCCATGGACCTCCTGAACTCTCTCACAAACTTCTATTCTACCCCTACAAAGATGAAGGCAAGATAACAGTGCTCTGCCTCCCCGAACATTCCCCCACCTGCTTCAAGCAGGAATCTTCCCCTGACTGTCCTGTGCCTTCATGCTCTGCTCGTGGCAAAACAAAAAACAAAAAACCTCTATGTTGTCCAGGCGTGTTGCCTCCCCACCCAGAGCTCTGCCCACTGCACAAATCACCTCCCCAGTCAACTATTACTCAATGCTCAGCGCCAAGATGGAGATCAGCCAGGAAGAAACAAAACTAGCCTTTTATCCAGGACAGGACGATTCACGAAGACATCTCAGGGGGCTTGAAGGGAAGGGGAAGACCTGGTCTGGCAGGGGTGAGCTGGGCAGCAGGGGAGGGTAGGTAGCAGGTACCACACACAATGCCTTTGCTCAGCCAAACAGTGGGCTCTAAGCAGCTCAGGTTTCACTGAGTCAACAGCCCCCTTCAGGAGAGGCCCACCCTATGTGTCATCGGCCCCTCCCCAGTACCCTTTGCACTGCCCCCAACACCCTGCCCTTCCTATCGGCCGGATGTGTAATCCCATCCCCCAGGAGGGTCACCCTGCCTCAGCACAGCTCCCATTTCCTGTCCGTCCCTGGTGACTCCTCTGAAGTCTATTGTTCCCATGAAGTTTGGGTCAAAGGAAGCTGAGTCCCCACCCATGGGGGCCCGCCTACCCTCAGCACCGCCTGCCTCAGGGCTGGGCCATGCCACAAGGAGCCAGGCCCACTCTGCCTTTCTACGAGCCTGCCAGGAATAAAGGCAGGAGGTGTGGGCACAGATCTGAGAGATGGAAGTTCCAGTGGAAACGTTCCCAAAGATCATCCAGTCCCTATCAGCTGAAGGCTCCAGGACCTTATCACAGAGGAGGTGATTAGATTCTACCCAATATCTAGGTGGAAAATCCAAAAGCAAGAGAACTGTCACTTCAGAAGCAGTCAAGGCAACGCTGGAATTAAATAAAACACAGGAGTTGGAGACTCTGCTGCCCAGGGACAAAGCCCTGCCCCCACCTCCACCTGGGCCCCTAAGCGGTTAAACCCCGGGGGGAGGGACGGGAGACTGGAGAGCAGCTGTTCAGCTCCAATTTCAGAGCTTTGAAGGGAGCTCTCCTCCCAACCCCTGCTAGCAAAGGGTCATGGGGGGCAAAGGAAGACAGGCAAGGTAGAGCCACTCTTATAAGCCCTGATTTCCCACAGCCCCCGACTGACCTCAGCTACAGGAAAAGCAGCGGAGCACAGTGGTGACCCAGGTTCTCCACCTCCACAGGAAGGCGACAGACGCCACGGCTGAGGCAACAGGTACTGCTCCGTGACAATCACCCGCACAAGACTCCAGAATGGCAACCACAGGAGACTGCAATATTTGCTTCCCAGAAGATCTCAACAGATAGAGACCCTTCTCTGCCTGGCTGAGTAATGCACAATCCAGCAAGGAGAAAGGAGGGTGCATTTTAAAGACCTCTTCAGGGTCCTTCCAGAGCGAGCATTCTCAGATTCCACAGTTCCGTGCTTTTTGTTGGTACAGAGCAGAGGGGAGTATTTCTGCCTCCTAACAAGCTTATCTGAGCCAGAAGATGACAGACATTGCCCAAGTCAAACTGCTCTGGCCTCCACCCCTGTAACATGAAGGTGATAGGGGGTCTGAGCTTTGGGATCCACGGAGCAGGAGACATAATGCAAAGTGAAAACAGTAGATTCTTGTCCCAGGTCTGCAACTCATTGGTAGTGTGATCTTCAGCAAGTTACTGCCCCTCTAGGGGCCTCATTTCCAGGTTTTAATATGACAGAGTTATATGCCAACATGAGTGTCCATTAATGTTCAGCAAGTTCACCCTGTGGTCAAGGCAAAACTGGAATTACAACACATGAGCTGGAGGTCCTGTGCTCTCCCATAACAGAGCCCTATCCCCACGTTCAATGGGGTCACTACCTACCTTGTTCCTAAGGATGAAGAACACATGGTTCAGGGCTTGGCCTATAGTAAATGTTCAATTCATGTTTGCTCAATAAACATGAACAGGGCAGGGTTTATTCAAGGGTATTCAGAGAAGTCCCCAGGATAAAAGGGGTTCCATGCTGAAATAAACTTGGGGAACACTGGCTATTCAGTGCCTGGGATGTGCCCGTGCACTTTGCTAGAGTTTGCAAACCTCGAAATTTCACAGCAAACTTTTCGGATACACATCAACTCCCTCCCTCCCATATTACTCATCAGGAAACAGCCTGAGAGCCTCAAAGGTAGTGAGTAACGGTCAGGATTTGCACGCAGGTATCTCTGACCCCAAACCTGTAAATGTACCCTTTCGACTCCATCAATGCTGCCTTCAGACCAGACACGTGGGAAGCCCCAGCTGCACAGCTGGCCTAGGCTAGAGGGCGGACAGTCCCACCAGAACATTTGCATCCTCAGGGTGCATGGAGGGCCAGTGACCAAAGTTCCTACCCCAGTGACCGTGTCCTTTTCCTTCCTCCCAAGAAACCCTAAACAATATACCCACCTCATCTTGTGGAAATTCGGAACTCTGAAGTCAGGTCAGCCTCTGCACCGGCATCCCCCCCCCCCCCCCCCCCCCCCGCCCCCCGCACGCTACGTCACTTCTGTAAATCTCCCGGACGTCTTGGCCCTCTCCCGTACCCAGTTCACTCCCTGAAAATGTTTCGGACAGTAAATCCCCAAATGGAGGGGAACAGAAAGCAAAACAGAAATAAAGAAATGGGGAAACTGAGACAGACACCCAGCGGAAGTGTCCCCACTGGTCAACCAGCAAATCAGCGGCAGCCCTTCCCTCCCACGCTGGCGCTGTAACATTTATGAAATGTGCTAGTCATTCCCTTTGCCTCAGTAAAGTGTAGAATGGTCTAGCAAGTTGTAGAGACAAAGGATTCATCCATCTGACTGTAGGGGTAGGTCTAAGGAGAGTTGGACCAGTAGAAAGTAGTTCCGGTTGGCATACGTGGATTTCTTTTTGTTCTTGGGGCCAACTTTAAAAATGTTGTCTACACCTCTCCAGGTTCAAATGGTCGCCTCTGTCCAGGCGGGTCCATCCCGTAATCATCCTCAACTCTAATTATCAATAACCTATACCATCAACAAACCACAAAGATCTCAACTTCCTTTAGCCTGCTACCAGCTTGTTCTCTCTGTTTCAGGCAAGAACAGAACCCACTCTCCCTCAGAAACAGAGCTTTCGGTCCTGTTCTGCCTAGCTCTGCCCAATCCAGGGCCAATGGAGCCTGGAAGCCACAAGCTCCAACAACTACGGTCAAGTTATCCCTGCACACGAACAACCAGAGACACTGTCCCTGGCCCAGTTATGCAGGGAGAAAGAACTGTCATGCCCCAAACCAACGTCCTCACAGAAAAATACACACCTAGAGATGCACACATACTCAGACAGATGGCACTTTCCTCAAGTGGAAATACACTCAAACAAATACACCTACTGGAAGCCAAGGAGAGTCCTATGTGAAGAGATACCACTCTCACGTACACCCAAAGTTGGGAGACAGGATAGTCAGGCTACTTGACAGTGAGTGCATCAGATACCCACTTGGCCTGACCAGAGCTTCCTTTGCACACCTGTGCAGAGGGCGAGTTCCTGGGAAGTGTTTGCTTTAAGGTTTGGGAGTTCTGCTCCCTAGATCCACGAATCCCCAATCATGGAAACATTGGGCTTCTCAGCTCTGGAGAGCAAGGACCTACCTACCTTGGTACAGGTCCCCTCCGCTCTCGCAAAGCCTTAGGTCTTCATCAACGCACCTACCTCCAGGGATATCTTGCAAGCACAAAAGGGGCCAGCAGAATAAAGAGGCATGGAGGCTGGGTCTCTTCCATAGCTGGGGTTCTCGGTTCTGCCTCGGGTCCTTTCAGCTCCTAGACTCCCCTTTCTCCACGCGCCTCGTATCCCACCCCGATCCAGCTGTCCGCAGAGCCTCCACGTGCCTGGCTCTCTTCCTACCTAGTCCATCCGGGTCAGGCCCCCACCCCTCGCTCCTGCTCGCCCGCCGGCGAAGGGCTCACGCCTCCCTGCACCTCTCGGCGCCGCTGCCTTACCGGTACCAGAGTGCGGGAAGGTGCGGTGGCTGCGCTAAGCCCGTTCCAGGAGTTGTTCCGCGCACCAACTCTTGCCGCCGCGGCTCCGCCGAGTTCCCGGGCGCCCAGAGCAGGCTCTGCAGGGACGGCGGGGGTCAGCGCGCGCAGACCCGGCTCCCGCCTGGAGGGCGACCCTCCGGCCAGGGAGGAAGGCGGGGCCGTGAACCCAGCTGACCCAGAGCCCCGAACCCAGTTCGCCGCGACCGGGTCCAACTCCCGGAGCGGCGCACGGAGGGAGGAGTTTTCCCAGAACGAGACTGCCGGGAAAACACGGGAGATCCCTATTCCTGGAGCGGTGAGTCAACGGCCAGAGGAAGGGAGCCGGAGAAGTTGGCCGGCGCGGGGGGCAGGGGGAGCAGGAGAGGGGTCGCGAAGCCGCTGGGGGAGCAGGGAAGAGAGGGAGACGGAGCCCGGAGCGCGGCCGGAGCCCGCAGTCCAGGGCGGGAAGGAGCCAGGCGGAAAGAAAGGAGCGAGCGGAGCACGCGGCCGGGGCGCGCGGCGGGCTGGGCACTCACCTGGGGTACCAGGCGGCTGACGCGCTGGAGCCGGAGCTGCAGGCCCTCCCGCCCCCGGCCTGGAGTTTGAAAGGAGGGAGACTGGTATGTGCGGAATGAAGGCTGGAATGAGATGCGCGCAGCTGAGGGAGGGAGCTGGAGGGAGTGGCGGCCCCGCCACCGGCCCCTCGGGGTGGAGACTGGGAAGCGGGATGA
>PVIW01001344.1:0-236715 GCA_004026585.1 Noctilio leporinus | reverse complement strand
TCTTGCCCCACTAGGCAGAGCCTCCGACTCTGGTCTCCCAGCAGTTCGAAAACCTTGTTAGCCAGGACAGGGTGTTTTGTTGGTGCACCGGGCTCCAGCTGCGCAGCCAGCCACCCTCCGCGTCCCCGGCTGCGGATGAAGTCCGTGCGCAACAAGTCCGCGAAAGGCAGGGGAAGGGCAGGCGCCCAGCGCGCAGGAAGGGCTGGTCCCTTCCAGCGGCTCCCACCGAGGGACCTTCGCTCCGGACAACCAGGAAGCAGGAACTTCGGGCTCTAGACCCGGGTCCTCTGCCAGTGCCCCCACGCGTATCGTCCGGCTTTAGTCCTCAGTCTTTCCCTTCTGTCACTTGGTAATCAGCAGAGCTGTCAGTACAGAGTACACACTGGGGAGAGGAGTAACAGGTATATGTCCACCAGGTGCTATGAAAACGATGAAGGGTAAGACCTCGGCACCTGCTCCTAAAGAGCTCATCACTGAGCTGGGAAGACTGTACACGTGAGAGAATCGCCATAAAGTGAGGTCTGGGTTTTAAACACACCAGAAGAATTTAGGATCTTGGAAGAGAAGTCCTGGCCTCCCATTTGGAAGTCTTCAGAACACATTGGCTTAAAGCAGTGTGTTACCACGTATCTGTCATTCACCTTGTTGGGAGGTTGAAACCAAAAAACTTTTGACTTTTTCCAAAAATCAAATCCAACCTTTACAGACCCTTATCACTTAACCTTGAATTGCAATGGTTGTCCAGATCTTATCTCCCTCACCAATCAGCAATTTCCTTGAAGACTGAGAAAATATCTGATTTATCTTTCACCCAGCTCCAGCTTGGTGTCTGGGATAGATAAGTGGATTAAAATATTGAAAAAAATGGCTCTGGCTGATGTGGCTCAGTGAATTGAGTACTGGCCTGCAAACTAAAAGGTTTGATTCCAGTCAGGGCACATGCCTGCGTTGTGGCCAGATCCCCAGTTAGAGGTATGCCAGGGGCAACCCATCGATGTATCGCTCACACATGGATGTTTCTTTCCTTCTCTTTCTCCCTCTAAAAAAGAATAAAATATTTTTTTTAATATTGAAAAAAATGAGAAATGCTACCACAAAGGATATTGGAAAGAAAATGCTATAAATGCCAAAGTTGTTTCTAAGAAGTTTTGAGCAATGACAGCATCACTGGAGGAAGTACCCAATCTCATAAGGAGAAGACTTTGAAGGCAGCAGCTCGTTTGCATACATCAATTCTGGTATGCTTGTTAAATAGTGAGTCACATCGCCAAGACATGGTCACACCTCATACACACCAACAGATTGCAATATAAGACAGTACGCATTAGGTACTAGCCCTTTAATTTAATAATCACTTGTTGAGTGTCTGTTTACGGGGCACCATGCTAAGTGCAGGAGTAGGTCCCTGCCCTACCCTCAAGAAGTTAGAAGTCTAGGTGGGGAGAGGAGACAATTATATAAAGTTTAATTGGAAACCAAAGTCAATGAAATTCAAATTTCAGGTGGAACATGTGATCTAGCTCTTGAAGGATAAATGAGAGTTTGCCAAATTATGACTGGTACACCCAGAAAGGTATGGTACAGAAGGGGTGGTTAGGAGAAGTCTTGTAAACTAATGAGGCTGGAGAATAGGAGCTGGGGACAAAGATTAGAATTAAGTGGGTGCCAGGTTGTGAAGATCATTGGATCCCATACTGAAGAGTCTGGGTACCTTTAAACACAGATGTGACATAATCAGTACCTACATTCAGAAGGACCCTTCTGGCAACAGTGTTGGCGCTGGATTGGAAATTCAGGTGCCTTATACTCTGGCAGTGGTCCTGAGATTGAGGATGTGGGAAAGGGTTTAGGAAATAGTCCAGAGGCTAAATGAACAAAAACTGGTGACTAAGTGGGCTGTGAGGGTGAGAGGAAACAAAAGTCACGAAATTTGACAGCTGAACAAATGGTGGTACCATAAACTGGGATAAGATAATTTAAACAAAGTGAGCAATAGGTTGAATTGATAGGTTGGTCCAGCCAGGGTCAGAGGATTGAGAGGAAGGCAAGATAGAGTCCAGGATAGAGACAGTACACCTTTTGAGTATCACTTCAGCATGGACTACTAAGAGGAAAGGTGGAGATCAGACTGGCTTATTCCCTCCAAATCTTAACACCCAAGACCATAAATGATCCCAGCTGTAATGTGTGATCTCAGGACTTCTGCCTTCTGGTTCATACCCTCACTGGTTTCTAGAGAACCCTGTGCTTTCGGAAAAGTCATATTCCAGGGGGAAAGAAGGGGAAGGGTCTAGTCAAGGAACTAGTATAAATGCCTCATGGACCTGGACTACAGGATGAGGATTGACTGTGGAAGAGGATTGGGAGTAGGCAGGGCACGGGAGAGCAATGGGGAAAAATGGGACAACTGTAAAAGAACAATTAAAAAGAAACAGAAATGTCATGTTCCCAAGCTGTTGAAGTCCCTCTGGGTAAAGACTGATTTTACACACATGTCATTTGTATTTATACAAGGGTATTTACATTTATTTTATTTATTTTAAAATATTTTATTCACTATTTTCAGAGAGAAGGGCAGGGAGGGAGGAAGAAAGGGAGAGAAGCATCAATGTATGGTTGCCTTTCACCTGCCTCCAGCTAAGAACTTGGCTGGAGACCTGGCTTGCAACCTGGTTATGTACCCTGACTGGGGAATCAAATCAGCGACCTTTGGGTTCGCAGGCCAGCACCTATCCACTGAGCCACCAGCCAGGGCCTTACATTTATTTAAAAGACAGAACTTCTCATTCTCTGACCCTCAGGAATGAACCAATTGGAGAAAATATTTCATCTGTCTGGATCCAGATAAAAGAGATGCATGTAGCTTCCTTCAAATTATACCATATAATCCACAACTCCCCTAATTTCCTAATGATCCAGGCTGCTCTACCTAGTCCTACAAATGGATCCTCGCTCAGGCTTGCTGATGAGTGGTGCAGAAAGAGGTGGGTGTGGCCAGAGCCTGTCTTGATGTGGGGAGGGTATTTGTGTTGTCTACAAAATCAAAGTCAAAAATCATATTAATTAGTTTTATCATGTTGTTTGGTATAATTTCCATTCCTTTAATAAATTTTGTTATTCTAACCTCGATAGTCATAGTTAAACAAATTATCTATATGATACTGTGGTAATCATATTCAACTACATCTATGTAGATGAACTACTTTATAGCTATTAACAACAAGATATTTTTAATAAATATTCATGATACAATAAACAGAAAAGTGAATTTTATTTTTATTAATATCATTGTTTTTAAAATTTTCTGACAACCTCTAAACTGGGATTTGGTTGCTGACACAGCCCTGGCCTCAGTTTTCTGGTTCGCACAGGGGCACAGTGCTGCGTGTGTAGGTGTCTCTGTCAGCTTCCCCTTGTGTGAGTCTTGCAAGTCACTTGCTCACCAGACCTGGGGCCTTGGTCTGCCAGTCTCAGACCAGCTGTGACGAAAGATCTCAGGGGACAGAGAGTGGTAAACATGGATATACTGGATGCCCTCATTGGTAAGTACCAGCAGAAGCGCCTCGAGGTAGACTGTTCCTTCACACAGTCTCATGATTTGAGAGACTACGTAGCCTTCAACACATGAAGATTAGGCAAGTTCTTATCTGCCAGCTCAGGGTGTTTAGCCATGTGTACATCCTTCTTGGTCACCATGATGCCCTCCTTTAAAGAGTTCATAAATTGCAGTCTGATTCTTGAGCATCAACATCCCAACAGCTGCTGTGTCTGGAGCTAGAGCTGGAAATGATGGGGAAAAAGTGAATGTTAAAAGCAGTATATAGATTTCCAGTCAAGATGGAGGTGTAGGTAAACATGCTTCACTTCCTCATACAACCACAGAAAGAATTACAACTAAATCTCAAATCAAATTAACACCCAGAACTGTCAGAAAATTGAGCTGTACAGAAGCCCGACAATCAAGGATTTAAAGAAGCTACATTCATCCAGACGGGGAGGAGGGGTGGAGGCTGAGAGATGGGCAGAGGGGCGCAGAGATGCAGTGTAGCATGGAGAGGTGGTGGCAGCAGAACAGGTGGCCCCACATTCACATGTGGTAGATGAAAATCAGGAGGGATACCTTGGAAGCAAGCAATCCAAGCCCCAGGCCAGACCATACAGCCCATGATTCCAGCACAAGGAAGATAAATCCCCATAACTTCTAGCTATAAAAAAGAAAGTGGGGGTTTGGGAGGCAGAAAGAACTACTGGATTTTCAGGAGACTCTGCTTAAAGGGTTCAGACTTAGAACCTATGTAAACCCACCCCCTCTGGGATATACAGGGAGTAAATGAAGTGACTGGAAATAGGGCGAGTGTGGGCAAACCTGAGCCACAAAGCAGTGAAGCCGGTTGCTCCACCCTGAAGATTACCTAAGGCTCCGCCCCACACAATTTACAGGTGCATTTTCTACAATAGACCATACTACCAACACAAAGAGGCAAAACTGCTCTACCTAAGACACAGAAACAAACACAAAGAGGCTGCCAGATTGAGGAGACAAAGACATGTGGCTCATATAAAAGAACAGAACAAAACCCCAGAAAAAGAACTAAATGAAACAGAGATAACCAACCTATCAAATGCAGAATTCAAAATACTAGTGGTCAGGATGCTCAAAGAACTCATTGAGGACAGCAGCAACATAAAAAATACCCAGGAAGTTCACTGACTGGTGTGGCTCAGTGAATTGAGTGCTGGCCCATGAACCAAAGGGTTGCTGGTTGGATTCGCAGACAGAGTACATGCCTGGGTTGCAGGCCAGGTCCCCAGTTGGGGGCATGCAAGAGGCAACCACACATTAATAATTCTCTCCCTCTTTCTCTCTCTCTCTTCCCCTTGCTCTAAAAATAAATAAATAAAATCTTTTAAGCCCTGGCTGGTGTGGCTCAATGGATTTAGTGCCGACCTGAGAATCAAAGAGTCTCAGGTTCGGTTCCCAGCACAGCACATGCCTGGGTTGCAGGCCAGGTCTCCAGTTGGGAGCACACTAGAGGCAACCACACATTGATGTTTCTTTCCCTCCCTCCTTTCCCCTCTCTCTATCAATACATAAATTAATTAATTTTAAAAATGCCCAGGAAGAAATGAAGGTTACACTAAGTGAAATAAAAATCTACAGGAAACCAATGGTGGAGGGGATGAAGTTGAGAAATCAAATCAACAACTTGAAATATAAGGAAGAAAAAAATTCAATAAAAACAAGAAGGAAAAAAGAAGTTAAAAAATTAGGATAGTATAAGGAAACTCTGGGACATCTCCAAACTTAACAACCTCCAAATCATAGGAGTGCCAGAAGGAGAACAGAAAATAAATTGAAAACTTACTTGAAAATATAATGAAAGAAACTTCCCTAATTTGTTGAAGGAAACAGACATACAAGTCCAGGAAGCACAGAATCCCAAATAAGATGGACCCAAAGAGGTTCACACCAAGATACATCATAATTAAAATGTCAACAGTTAAAGAATCTTAAAAGCAGAGAAAAACGGAGAGTTACCTACAAAGGGGTTCCCATAAGACTTTTAGCTGATTTCTCAAAAGAAACTTTGCAGGCAAGAAGGGACTGGCAAGGAGTATTCAAAGTGGTGAAAAGCAAAGACCTACAACCTAGATTACTCTATCCAGCAAAGCTGTCATTCAGAATGGAAGGGCAGATAAAGTGCTTCCCAGACAAGGTAAAGCCAAAGGAGTTCATCATCACCAAGCCCTTATTACATGAAATGCTAATAGGACCTATTTAAGAAAAGTAAGATAAAAGCTATGA
Organism: Noctilio leporinus; assembly: GCA_004026585.1. Lineage (NCBI taxonomy): Eukaryota > Metazoa > Chordata > Mammalia > Chiroptera > Noctilionidae > Noctilio > Noctilio leporinus. Next base: position 230,909 of record PVIW01001344.1, on the reverse strand, counting down.
ACATTAAAATGGCAACAAATTCACAACTATCAACAACTGAATCTAAATAAACAAACAGCCAGAACAGGAAGAGAATCATAGATATGGAGATTATTTGGAGGATTATCAGCTAGAAGGATGAAGAGGGAAAATGAGGGAAAAGGTACAGGGATTAAGAAGCATAATTGGGAAGAAAAAAAAAGAGGTATAATTGGTAGGTATAAAATAGATAAGGGAATGTTGAGAATAGTATAGGAAATGGAGAAGCCAAAGAACTTATATGCATGACCCATGGACATGAACTATGTGGGGGAACTGCTGAAGGGAATGAGGGGTACTGGGTGGAAGGTGGCAAAGGGGGGAAGTTGGGACAACTGTAATAGCATAATAAATAAAATATATATTTTTAAAAAGCTAAGATAATCAAAAGACTTGATTTTGCATGGTGGATACACAATATAATGTATAATGTATTATACAGCTGTACACTTGAAACCTATATAATTTTATCAGTGTCACCCCAATAAATTCAATAAAAAATAGTATATATAGGATATGATCCTGTTTTTGAAAAATATGTTGAAAAATATTTTAAATACTTATCTCTGATAGTTGAAGATATTTATTACCTTATTTGTATTTTCTGTAACAAACTTGTCCTTTTTTTTTCTTTTTCTTTTTAAATATTTTATTATTTTTAGAGAGCAGGGAAGAAAGAGAGGCAGAGAGGGAGAGAGACCTCAATGTATGGTTGCCTTTCACTTGCCCCCAGCCACGGACCTGGCTGGAGACCTGGCTTGCAACCTGATTATGTGCCCTGGCTGGGAATCAAACCAGCAACCTTTGGATTCCCAGGCCAGCACCTTATACACTGTGCCACCAGCCAGGGCCAGCTATCCTTTTTGCTTGTTTGTTTTTTTAAAGATTTTTTAAATTATTTTTCAGAGAGAGGGGAAAGGAGAGTCAGAGAGGGAGTGAGACTTCAATGTGTGGTTGCCTTTCACCTGCCTCATGCTACAGACCTGGCTGGAGACCTGGTTTGCAACCTGGTTATGTGCCCTGGCTGGGTAATAGAACCAGCGACCTTTGGGTTTACAGGCCGGCACCTTATCCACTGTGCCACCAGCCAGGGCTTGTCCTTTTTTATGAGAGGAAAAATAGGTTACTAGAACCATATATAATTTCTAACTCTTCTGTAACTCTTCTTAAGGGAAAAAAAAATGTACAACTGAATTTAATAACCTGAGAAAAAGTTGATTAGGACAGAGTCAAGGAAAGATTGTCTCCTAGTCTTCTGATAAAAGGCAAGTCCACTGCTTTTTAAATATTTCCAAGTATGCTCCACCCCGCCTTCAAAAGTGTGATGAGCTAACTCTACTATGTCAGTGGGTACTCAGCTTCTGCTTCTTGCTTAACCTCTCCAGACCATATTTCCATTTGCTTTTATCTTTAAGAATGTTCCTTAAGAAGACTCTTCACTCCATCACAACCAAACTACATCTTATGATTTGAAGGACAAAACACTTTTATCAAAGTTGTTTGGAGTCTTTTTTTTTCCTCTGTAGAATAAAAGCAGTCTGTAATTTGATAAGCATATTAGTTCTATTGTTTCTTCATCAAAGAAAATGTGGAAAAGATGCAAATTAAAAGCACAATGAGTTGTGATTTTACACCTGCCAGAATCACTACCCTCAATAAACCAACAAAAAACAAGTGATGGTGAGGATGTGGAAAAAAGGGAACCCTCATGCACTGTTAGTAGGACTGCAGACTGGTGTAGCCACTATGGGAAACAGTATGAAGTTCCCTCAGAAAATTAAAAATGGAAGTGCCTTTTGACCCAGCAATTCACTTTTGGGAATATATCCTAAGAATCCCAAAACGCCAATTTGAAAGCCTATCTGTACCCTTCTTACATTTGTAGCAGGGTTATTTACAATAGCCAAGATCTGGGAACAGCGCAAGCAAGAGTCCATTAGCAGATGAATGGATAAAAAGTTGTGGTACAGCCCTGGCTGGTGTGGTTCAGTGGATTGAATTCTGACCTGTGAACCAAAAAGGTCACTGGTTCAATTCCAGTCAGGGCACGTGCCTGGGTTGCAAGCCAGGTCCCCATTTGGGGGCCTTGTGAGAGGTAACCAATGGATGTTTCTCTTGCACATTGATGTCTCCCTCCATCTCTTTCTCCCTTCCTTGTCCTACTCTAAAAATAAAATAGTTCTTTTAAAAATATTTTATTTATTTACAGAGAGAGGGGAAGGGAGAGAAGCAGAGAGGGAGAGAAACATCCATGTATGGTTGCCTTTCACCTGCCTCCAGCTACAGACCTGGCTGGAGACCTGGCTTGCAACCTGGTTATGTGCCCTGGTTGGGAATCAAACCAGCAACCTTTGGGTTCCCAGGCCAGCACCTATCCACTGTGCCACCAGCCAGCACCAATATAGCTTTTAACTGACAATTATTTATTGCCCATTTCAATGATTTCCTGGATCCAAAACAAAATTTGTGTATTTATTTCTTTGAAAACATCATTTGTTGACCATCCTTTCACTGCCATGGAATGATTTGCCTTCTCAATCCAGTGGATTTAATTGGAGATTGCATCTTCTGTGCGACTTTCTCCAGTAAGTTCTTTTCACACATTTCATCTGCTGAGCCTGACACAAACAATACAGGTTCTCTTATATGAAAAAGATTTTCACCTCTCAGTTTCTGCTGCTGCTTTGGGTGGTGCAGTGGGTAAGAAATACAAATGAGACCACGAACAAAATCATCAGCATCATCTGGCTCAATGGGATACCTTACAGAAGCAGCTGCTCTTGAGCCCGTTGAATGACCTCCAAGGAAAACACCTGCAAGTTATTATTCTCCTGAGGTCTTAAGGTAACTCAAGACTGATTTATATGCTTTGATTCTATGTACAATATGAAGGCCTTTATAGGTAAACCTCAGGCAAAAAAAAAAAAAAAAGTGAGATGCAAAATGGGATGACAGCGACGTGACATCAAATGAGGAAGATTCCTATCTCCTGATGCTCCATGTGTAAGAATTATTCCATATGTTAAGCTCTTGCTAGGTACCAGACAGCATCTAGTAATTCATCTCCAAAAGGTATTTTTAATTTAACCTCTGTATAACTCATTTTCATCGTTGAATAACAAACTTAAAGTGTGTTACATCTGAGAAGCAAAGGACATATCCCAGGGAAGAGAAAGGAACCAGTGGCACCTCACCGCCCTTACTGACTTCAAAGAGCAAACTTCCATGCTCGAAGAGAGGGAAGTTTTCTTATGCAAATAGTTTTTAAATTATGAAAAAAAGTTGTGCTCTCTTTGCACAATGGGATCCTACATGGCAGTAAAAGAGAAGGAAATCTTACCTCTTGTGATAGCATGGATGGACCTGGAGATTATTATGCTAAGTAAAATAAGCTAAAGAAAGATAAATACCAGATGGTCTCACTTATATGTGGAATGCACTGAACAAAATCAACTGACAAACAAAATAGAAATAGAGGCATAGATACATTGGAACAGACTGACAACTGCCAGAGGGGTGGGAGGACTGGATGAACTAAGGTGAAGGGATCAGCCAAAGAACATACATGCATGACCCATGGACATGGAAAACAATGTGGTGTTGGCCAGAGGGAATGAGGGGCAGAGGCAGGGGCTGGGTGGAGGTGGGCCATGGGGGGAAATGGGGACATTTGTAATAGTGTCAACGATAAAAACAAGCGTAAAAAAAAAAAAAACACCCCCCCTCCCAATGTGAAAGAGGAGAAGCTCTAGGTTTGCTATTTAGGGAACAATATAAGCTAAGGCTGACCTGTGGCCCCCGCCTAAATTCATGTTGAAGTCCTAATACCCAGTACCATGGAACTCAATTTTTAAAAATTTTTATTGTTATTGTATTACATTCATCCCATTTCCACCACCCCCTCCTCCTGCTCTCCCGAATGTAATCCAATTTGGAGACAATTATTTATTTATTTATTTATTTTTAAAAACAAGATTTTATTTCATCATTTTAGAAAGATGGGAATGGAGAGAGGCAGAGGGGGAGAGAAACATCAATGTACGGTCAATTATTTATTTTTATTTTTTTTATTTATTTTTTCTTTTAATTTTATTGTTGTTGTATTACATCCATCCCATTTCCCTTCCTTTCTCTCCCCTTCCCCACCCACCCATTCCCTACCAAAGTCAATCCCACTTGTCCATGTCCATGGTTCTTCCATGCTAGTTCCTTGACTAAACTGCTCCCCTTCTTTGCCTCCTTCTCCCCTCTCCACCCTTCTCCTCCCCTCTTCCCACTGAAGGTCTGCTCCTTGTATTCATGTATCTGGTTCTGTTTTGCTTGTTTGCTTTGTTCATTACTATCGTAATGGGTATTTGTCTTTCACTGACTGGCTTATTTCACTAAGCATAATACTTCCCAGTTCCATCCATATTGTTGCAAAAGGTAGGAGTTCCTTCTTTCTTTCTGCTGTGTAGTATTCCATTGTGTAAATGTACCAAAGTTTTTTGATCCAATCATCCACTGATGGGCACTTAGGCTGTTTTCAGCACTTGGCTATTCTAAATAGCACTGCTATGAACATAGGGGTACATAGGTTCTTCTGAATTGGTGTTTCAGGGTTCTTCGGGTATAGTCCTAGTAGTGGAATTGCTGAATCAAAAGGCAGTTCCACTTTTAGTTTTTTTTTTTAAGGAAATTCCATACTGTTTCCCATAGTGGCTGCACCAGTCTCATTCCCACCAACAGTGCACCAGGGTTCCCTTTTCCCCACATCCTTGCCAACACTTGTTTGATTTTTTGATGATGGCCATTCTGACAGGTGGGAGGTGGTATCTTATTGTGGTTTTAATTTGCATTTCTCTAATGGCTAGTGATGTTGAGCATTCTTTCATATGCTTTTGGGCCCATTGTATGTTCTCCTCAGCAAGGTATCTGTTCAGGTCCCTTGCCCCCTTTTTTTATTTTAATAAAGATTTTATTTATTATTTTCAGAGAGAACGGCAGGGAGGAAGGAAGGGAGAGAAGCATCAATGTAGCTGGAGGCCTTTCACCTGCCTCCAGCTAAGGACCTAGCTGGAGACCTGGCTTGCAACCTGGTTATGTGCCCTGACTGGGAATCGAACCAGCAACCTTTGGGTACGCAGGCCGGCACCAATCCACTGAGCCACACCAGCCAGGGCCATGCCCACTTTTTAATTGGGCTGTCTGTGGAGACAATGTATTTAAAGAGGTAAGTTAAAATCAGAGCTTTAGGGTAGACCCTAATTCAATCTGACTGGTGTCCTTTTTACTATAGAAATGATCCCTGAAAGTATAGTCTTTCACTGGTATCCTTTTCAGAAGAGGAAATTAGGAAATTAGGACACAGACAACTCACAGAGAAAGGACCATGTGAGGACACAGGAAGAAGAGGGCTATCTACAGGTCCAGGAGAGAGGCCTCGGAAGAAACCAAAGCTACCACCTCCTTGATCTTGGACTTCTGGCCTCCAGAACTATGAGAAATAAGTTTCTGTTAAAGCCACCTGGTCTGTGATATTTTGTTATGGCAGCTCTAGCAAACTAATACAGTGTATTTCCACACTGAAACAAAACGACTGGTTTCCATTAAAAAGCCAAAAAGAAAGAGAAGGCTTCCTTCATCTTTATTTAGTTAAAATTTTCATTTTCAGTAACTGATATAATATTTTAAAAGTGAAAGTTGGCCCTGGCTGGTGGCTCAGTGGAAAGGTGCTGGCCTGCAAACCCAAAGGTTGCTAGTTCAATTCCCAGCCAGGGCACATAACCAGGTTGCAAGCCAGGTCTCCAGCCAGGTCCGTAGCTGGAGGCAAGTGAAAGGCAACCATATATTGATGTTTCTCTCCCTCTTTGCCTCCCTCCCTTCCCCCTCTCTAAAAATAAATAAAAACTTTTTTTAAAAAAGTGAGTTAACATAGTAATGTACTGTGACTTCACTGGGGAATCAAATAATATTGCTTCAAATAACAGCTTGGCCCTGACTGGTGTGGCCCAGTGAGCTGGGCATCGTCCCACAAACAGAAGGGTTGCCAGTTCAATTCCTGGTCAGGGCATATGCCTGGGCAGCAGGCCAGGTCCCTGGATAGGGGTGTGTGAGAGGCAATCAATCGATCTTTATCTTCTTTCTTCCTAATGTTGTCTCTCTCTAAAAAAATAAATCTTAAAAAAAAGTAACAAATTGGTCACATACTAATTATGACTTTGGTCACACTTTTGAGCCTTAGGTTCTTATCATTCCATTTTTCATTCCATATTCACTGAACATGTATGATGTCCTTGGCACTGTGCTTAGGTAAGCACTAGGGACAGACATAAATGTCACAATCCCTGCCCCCCATGCTAACAGCCTAACAAGGAAACTGGACAGGTAACAACTTCCACATGGGAAGAATTGCTAAGATAGTTAAGTTTTGAAAACCTAAAGCTGAGATTTCTGTGGACCAATGCTCTCCAAAAGACCTTTCTAAAATGACCAATGTTCTTTATCTGCCTGTCCAATATGGTAGTCACTAGTCACATGTGCCTATTGAGAACTTGAATTTAGCTAATATGACTGAAGAACTGGATTGTGTTCTATTTCATTTAAAGTTAAATAGCTACATGTAACCAATGGCTATGGCATTGGATAGCACAGCTATGTAGCATCCAAAAAGAAATGTTGAGCAAGCAGTTAGATAACATTTGCAGAACTAAGAAAAGAATTCCAGACTCCGGAGACATCAAGTGTAAAGATGTAATATGAGTTATTGATATGAAGAGTGAAAAGAATTTAAGTAAGTAACATGGGTCCCTGCAACATGTTGACATGGCTCAGTGGATTGAGCACCAGCCTGCAAACCCAGGGGTTGCTGGTTCAATTCCCAATCAGGGCACATGCCTAGGTTGCAAGCAAGATTTCCAGCTAGGTCTCCAGCTGGAGGCAAATGAAAGGCAATCGTACATTGATGTTTTTCTCCCTTTCTTCCTCCATCCCTTTGCCTCTCTCTGAAATAATGAATAAAGTCTTTCAAAAAATTTTTGAAAGATTTTTATTTACTTACTTACTACTTATTTAGAAAGAAGGAAGGGAGAAAGAGAGGGAGAGAAACATCAATATGTGGCTGCCTCTCATGCACCCCCAACTGGGGACGAGGCCAGCAACCCAGGCATGGTCTGGCTGGGAATCAAACCAGAGACCCTTTAGTTTGCAGGCTGGTGCTCAATCCACTGAGCCACACCAGCCAGGGCTGATAAAATTTCTTAATGTGAAAATTGCCCATGTATAGGATACCAGTTAAAAACACTTTGGTACTTCGCATAATGAAATACAGTGGTGCCCAGGCAAGTATGGGGAAGGGCTGTTATTTAATTGACATGGGAATATTTCCAGGATATATCAACTGAAAAAAAGCAAGCTATTGAACTGAGTATATCATATGCTACCTTTTGTTCACAAAGGATGGGAAATTACTAATACACATTTTTACTTTTGCATAAAGAAACTGGAAAGAGGCACTGGAAAGAAACTAAAAGTGGTTAACTATATATGACACAAGGTAAAGGAATAAGAGGTGACACATGTGGCAGGAGACATTAATTATATAGACCTTTTAAACTTTTTTAAAAACATGTAAAATTATTACTTAAGATTTATATCTATATATCCAATACATATGACCAAAGGCCAAATCAGGGCATTTTTAAGGTCATTGGTTTTAAAACTTTTTTTAGATTTTATTTATTTTTAGAGAGGGGAAGGGAGGAAGAAAAAGACGGAGAGAAACATCAGTATGTGGTTGCTTCTCATGTGTCCCCAACTGGAAACCCAGCCCACAACCCAGGAATGTGCCCTGACTGGGACTTGAGCCAGCAACCTTTTGGTTCATGGACTGGCACTCAATCCAGTGGACCACACAAGCCATGGCTGGTCATTTTATTTTTTTAATCCTCACACAAGGACACAATTATTGATTTTAGAGGGCTAGAGAGGAACATCGATAGGTTGCGTGAAATACAGATATGGCAGTGCCTTCACCAGGAATCAAACCCCAACCTTTTTGGTATATGGGATGCTGTTCCCACCAACTGAGCCACCTGGCCAGAATTAAGGTCAAATAAATTGTTTTAAATTATTTTTTAAAGTTTTTTTTTTTTTTTTTAATTTTAAGAGAGGGGAAGGGAGAGCGAAACATCAGTATGAAAGAGAAACATCCATCATCCATCAGTTGTCTCTCCTAAGCACCCCGAATGGGTAACCAAACCTGCAATCCAGACACGTGCCCTGACTGGGAATGGAACTGGAGACCTTTTTCACTTTGTGGGACCACACCCAACCAAGTGAGCCAATACTGGTCAGGGCTTAATGTCATTTTTATCTTACATTGATACAGTTTGTCCTGAGGGAATTTTAATAACCCTAAAAATTCCAGTAAGACCGCACTTGAAAAATCTTGATCTAGCCCTGGCTGGTGTGGCTAAGTGAATTGAGCACTGGCTTGAAAACCAGAGTCACAGGTTCAGTTCCCAGTCAGGGCACATGCCTGAGTTGAGGGCCAGGTCCCCAGCTGCGGGTATGTGAGAGGCAACCACACATTCATGTTTCTCTCCCCATCTCTTTCTCCCCTCCTTCCCCTCTCACTAAAAATAAAATAAAGTCTTTTTTAAAAAATTGATCTAATTCCTAGCCCTTGTCTGCCTGTCACCCTTCTTTCCTCTGACCATTCTTCCATAACGATCTTGTCCCCAAACTACAGGAAAGAGAACTATAGGATTATTCCTCTCAGAATCCTTAAAAATCTTAAAGGACAGGATCTGGGTAGATAGATGCTAAAATAACTCTGAGGCTTGAGAATCACTGTATTAAACCAAAATGTGTGACAAAAACCTGGAACACTTGCACTGCCACTCCCTCCACCAGACTCACCCTCTGCACACCTCTACCTCGGGCCACAGCCAGGCTAGAAGTCAGCCTGCGGAGAGGCTTATCAGATGGACCAAAAGGCTAGCTAGACCCTGAACAAATCACAGAGGCTCATTTCATATTTTAAAAACTTCCACTAACATAACATTAAGGCTATTTTTGACCAGGGCTGTTCCCTGGAAATCTATGTAAAATTGTTTTATAGGGCCCTGGTCAAGTGGCTAGTTGGCTGTAGCATTGCCCCAATATGCCAGTTGTAGGTTCCATCCTCAGTCAGGACATGTACAAGAATCAACCGAAGAATGCATAAGTAAGTGGAACAAATCGATGTTTCTCTCCCTCTCTCTGAAATCAATACATTTTAAAAATATCCTTAAAATTGTTTTTTGAGCATTTAACAACTATTTTCTGTAACTGCATGGCTAAAAAGTCAACAAAGAGGCACTGTTTGATTTTACAAAAGCATGAATGAATAAAATATTTGCCACTACCCTATTCCAAATACCATGTACCAGACCCCAGGCATTTTACCTGGACTACCTCATTTGGTTTCTGAATTCCAGAAATACTACTGTTCTCAGTCCTTCAGAAAAAGTCATGCCATAGCACAACTTCAGTGGGTACATTACAAGGTCCAGTTGTTGAAATTACGGAGTCCTTCGTGACTCCCTCATCTGGATGACAGAATTTGTGCTCTTCATTTCAATGTTTGTAATGTGCATCCTTGGTCAGTAGGTGGTGCCAGGAAACCATCTGTGGCATAATTAGGAGTTGCCTGAAGTTCTAACAGCACCAATGGCAAACCCTGCATTCACTATGGCCTCCTTAGGTTTTTGCGGATGAGAGGAGTTATATGTTGGTTGATAAAGACTATTAAAACTTTAAAAGAATACACATCGACTATGATAACTATGAAATCAAAGTGGGTAGAACAGGTAAAAAAATATGCAATGGTGGAGAAAACATGTCCTTGGCAAGCCCCTAACTGGGGTCTACATGAACTTGAAAAGAGGGCTACAGACTGGAAAGAAGCAGGTATCAGATACGTGGTGTGAGTACACGGGCAGGAGCCCTTCTATCCTGAGGGGGCAAGAGAGGCAAAGAACAGCTTGCAACATCCCAGAATTTTCTCCGTGGAGCAAGATGTCCTTAGTGATTAGGGCAAAGCAGCTTTAAGGTCCTGCACTTCCTCGGCACGAGACTGTAGTTCTCCCACTTCATGCACTCCTGCCATTCCAATTTTACCCCTCTTCAGTTCCTTAGCTCAGGTACCTATGGTCTTTTCCAGAGGTGTGGATGTTCTCCTTCCAGCGTGATCTTCGGCCATGACCTTATAGCTGTCCAGAAGGTAACCAGAGAGCTCAATTCAGAACACATTCATGGGAATTCCATATTGTTGCCAGCATGAATAGGGAGAATTATAGAATTCAAAAGTTGAGGATGATCATATAATTCAAAATCTCTCAATTGACAGATGAGGAAAGACACATATGACAAATCACTGGCAGAAAAAGGGCCAGAACCAAGGGATTTTGCCTCAGTTGACGCATTGCTTTATTCCTGCACCCATCATGCTATCAAATGGAAGTGAATCAAATGCCAGTTTGTTTGGTTTTTTTTTATGATCTACTAAACTTCTGACCAAAAGGAACCTTTTGCAGCCCTGTTTTATTTTATTTTTTTGCAGCCCTGTTTTAGATTTTTAAATTAACACTTGCTGATAGCCTCCATGTCAGTAATCATTGATACTATTCTTGGTAACTGGAAAGTGTATACAACTGGTCATAAATAACTGGTTTGGTTAGCCATGCGCCTGAGCCAAAAAGAACCATGTGGAAAGCTAGAGTTGTTTAACTTTGACTCCAGCTCTCATCCTGATTTTTAGGCTCTTCCTGCTTCCTTCATGTGACTCATCACTAAGAAACTGATGAGAGTAGAAAAGCCTGGTAAAGATTTGAGAACATATATTTTAAAAAAGTCTTATCCACAGAAGGTAGCTTTAAAATGTGAACTCTTAATGGAAAGAGATATGGTCTATTTCATTATTATATTTCATTTGTTTTGCTGCTGAATCAGTAAACAATACCAATAGAGATGACCCAGGAGGAGGACCAGTACAGGTGTGCAGGACAAGATAAATCCTACCCTTCTGTGGCCTCCTTTATGCTTGGCTCTTGGGTCTGTCCTCTGTCCAGAAAATTCTTGGTGACATGTGTGGTGAGTCTGCACAGTCAATGAAGTGCAGACTTTTCAGTCTCCAGGCTCCTGCCCAACGCTGGGGTGAGACCTTATAATGGTGGTTCCTTTAAGATTAGTTCATGGTTGCCACATGATGACAGTAGGAATGATGTAAGGGATGAGGCTTTAAAAACAAGAACAGCACTACTCCCATTTTTATATAAACTATTTTATTTTTGAAGCATACAAAATGTATAAATGTGATTTATGTAAAACCTATCACCTGCACATTCAAGCAGCAAGTACATGAAACTGGGGTATACTTGTCTCAGGGCCAGAACAAGCAGGAAGAAGCAGGATTAGATCTGGTCAGCCCACGAAGCTCCCCTTCTCCAGATGTTGCCAACTATTGCAACCAGACTTAAGTGAACAGCTTTCAGTTTTCAAGGATGGCAGCTCATTTAATAGTACATGAGGAAGGTGGTGCCAGAGGTCTGAAGGGCTTTGGGCACTTCTATGAAGGAGGCACTTGATGGGAAGCATGCCTGAGATGGAAACCAATCATGTCAAAACACATCAGGTAGGACTTTCCAGTGGGGAAAGAGCCAAGGTATTTTCATCTCCCAGACCTCCTTCTTTCACATTGCTCTTTGATATGGAGCATGGAACAATAGAAAGCAGAGACAAACAGGAAGTCCACAAAGGAAAACAGAATGGAGCACAGCCATTGATTCCTTGCCCCAACCTGGCAAATGGCTCAGTGCATAAAGGCTTGGATGTTGAGCAATGCTGAACGCAGAACTCACAGTTATTGGATTCTCAAGGTTCAGATACTCTCTGAGACCAGTAAGCTGGTGGCAGAGTCATGTTTTATTGGGAGGTGCTAATAATCTGAATGACTTAGCAAAACTCATGATCTGTGGGGAAGAAAGAAGCTTTATCCATACCAATGAATCAGGCTTTAGGAAGCTGATAACAGTTATGTCAAGAAGAAAGGCCCAAAGTTCTGCCCCACAAGATCTGCAGAGCTCAGGAGTCAGATTGGTTCTCACCAAGACTCTTTTGCCACCTCTTTTGATAATGACAAAGGAAAGTTTTGATCCCTAATCATCTTACTTCTTACATGGGCTACAGGTGTGTGTCCCTCTGTACCAATGGCTCCATATTAATACAGCTGTGGGAGGCACTCCTGGGTTGAAAATGAAGGCAACTATCAAATTACTCTCAGTCTTAAATAGACTAAGTTACCTCTTGGGTTTGTTTTCAGTCTGAAGTAAAATTCAGACAATTATATAAAATTCTCACATCACTGATCACAAATTTGGCCATAGGCTCTTTGACTGAGATGGGAGCCAGCCAATCCGCTCTGAGGGAAGAAGGAGATGGTGACATCATATCTTTCCAAGCACCATGGGGACAAGCCAGCTCCAAGAAATACTACACTCCCTGTCATAAAGACAATACAAGTCTAAATTTTTTTCCTAGCGAGTGTACATTCTCTTAGAGTAGGTGAAGTGGCTGGCTGCCAGTGCCTTCTCACATACGTGTGTTGGGTAGATTAGCAGAGTTAAGTTACCTGTTTAGACACAAAATGATCAAGCACTTTGGGTTTCCCAGTTCTGATGGCAAATGATAACTCTAGAAGCCATAGTCACCAAAACAAGGTAATGCTTTGTAACAGTGAATGCAGCCAAGTACCTCTTTGGATCCAATCTGTTGCTTCCTAGAATTATCCATTTCCCATTCATATCATTGCATGACTACGAGCCCATTTGGAAATGCCCAAGTCCAGAGAGTATAAAGATATACCTGAAGTAGAGGTTGGCAAACTATGGCCTATAGGCCAAATGTGGCTACTGCCTGGTTTTATAAATTAAGTTTCACTGGAACAAGGCCACACTTGTTCATGTATGAACTGGCTATGGCTGCTTTTGCAATACAATGACAAAGCTGAGTAGTTGTAAGAGAGATTGTCTGGCCATTTGCAAGAAAAAGTTTGCAGACCTAGAGACTAAAGTCAATTAAGGGAACTGGGTCTCTCTGAAAAGGTCTTCGAAAAAGAGACCCAAGTATTTAATTATTAGAACCTGGTTCTAGCTGCAAGTTTCCAAGGAAATGTGTGACTCTTGAAGCACAGAATCTGTTAGGGGCAGTAACCTCAGGAGTCATCAGTGTGCTCTGGACATGACCCTTTCTGTGCTTTGAATGATCTCTCACCTACGTTCAACTGTAATTCTTGATCAGGTCTGTGAAAGCCAGAGAAGTGGGGTGTGTGTGTATACATATACTTGTGTGTATACATGTATACGTACACACATATATATGTATATACATATATACAGACGTACACTCAGGGATTATTCCAAAAGGGATAGATTGTCTCTTTTCACGTCCTGGGCCAAGAGCAAGGGAGGCAACCACCTGCTCTTGAAAGCTCTGTAGGGAGAAAGTTCAGCTGTGTGTGTGCACTTTCTGTCTCACTCACATGCTAGCTTGCTGTCAAAGCTAGAAAGCCCAATGGCAAAAGCCTGAAGTGCACACAGTGGGTAATTGTAGTCCAGGGTGAAAACGTCATCTGCCACACGTCCAAACTGCATGACTATATAGTCAGCTAGAAACACAGAGAAAATACAATGTTAGAAGATAATGTGGCTATAGTAGGAGAAAGTCTGCTAAGATACAAAAAAAATCCTTCAAATAATCAGCAGGTCAGGTAATCAGCAGGTCTCAACTAGAGAGAATGAGAGGCTACTTCTGACCCGCATGAAAGGGAAAGGGAAAAGGAAAGTCAAGAGTAGCCTGCTGGGGACAGCACAAACTCCACAAGCCAGAGTGGCCAAGGCCCACTTATTGAGGATTATTTGCATTAGCTTCCCAAACAGCCTCACTCTTTGGCCCCCCTCAAAACTGTGGCTCAGAAGCTTTACTGTAAAACTGTTTTTTTTTGTCTTTCCAAAGAAATCATTTCTTTTTTAGATAGCCATCTCTTGAATGTAGCTTCCTATCACTGATAGGAAATGATCATTTCCCCACTGTGTAAGAACACCCTTCCTCCTGTTCCCATCCAGCCCTTCCTGTGGCTTACGGTCATTTTCGTGGACTATCTGAAAGTTCTTCACAGAAGCCTGAGTGACCCGGCCATGGAAGTTCAGGACATAGGACTGAGTGTCGTCATTCCAGACTGGGGCCTTGTTGTGCAGCTCAATCAAGTTCTCCATGGTTTTGTTTTGCCATTTTGAAAGCAAGCTCTCATGGTCCTGTTTGAAAGGAAAATCATTACTTTGCAATGAGAAACCATTCATTCTCAGCTCTGTGAGGGAAAAGGTAGAGTAGGGGAATATTTTCTCCATTTTGGAAAGGGTAAAACAGAAACAAAGAGAAAGCTAGGATTTTTTGATTCTTACAGATTATCCAGCATTTGTCTTTGCAGACCGGTTGCAAACCAAACACTCTAGCAACTGCTCTGTAACTATACTTATCCTGAGGTTCTGGAGTGATGGATCTCCTAAAGAAGACTATGAGCAATGCTCCAGTTTTGGATTAATTTCTTCTATACTGTATTCTTGCCTTTTAGAGTATTTTGCTAATTAAGTATGTTCTTACATTTCGTGGCCGAAATGGGATCCGTTCATGATTCAGATTCATCCCTGGAATGATCACAGACATTTTCCTAGGACCTTTAAATCCAAGTACATTTGTTTCCTGGAAGGCAGGCAAATAAGACACAACTTGGAAACAGAAGGGAAATTAAGACCACATTCTTCAAAAAAAATATTATAGCAAGAGAGAAAGAGATACACCAATTTGTTATTCCACTTATTTATGTATTTATTAGTTGATTCTTGTATGAGCCCTGACCAGGGATCAAACTCTTAACCTTGATACAATGCTGTAACCAACTGAGCTACCTAGCAGAGCCAAGACCCTATTATTAACACATGACTTACCTGGGAATGTAAAATGATGACAACATCAAGAGCACTAAAAGCCAGTTTCTTATTATAATAAAGGGAGATACAGAATCAGGACCAGGAGAGTAATTATACATAGTCCTCTTTTTAAACCTAATTTGAAGACTTGAATTTAAAATAGATTCTAGCCTTGGCTGATGTGGCTCAGTGGATTGAGTGCTGGTCTGCAAACCAAAAGGTCACTGGTTCAATTCCTAATCAGGGTACATGACTGGGTTGTGGGCCAGGTCCCCAGTTGGGGGAGTGTGAGAGGCAACCACACATTGATGTTTCTCTTCCTCTTTCTCTCTCCTTTCCCCTCTCTCTCTCTCCTTTCCCCTCTCTCTAAAAGAATAAAATATTTAAAACAAATAAATATATTCCATCAGCTTTAACATTTACTCCTTATTCTTGTTTTTTTTTTTAAAGAAAAAAGTCCTCAAAGGGAAACATTTTGCTAATGTGGAAGAGGTGAAACGAAAAACAGCAGAGGCACTAGTAAAGGCATCAAAATCATGTTCAAAAACTGTTATCAGCAGTGCAAAAATAATATCTCAATAGATATATTGCATCAAATGGAGAGTACCTTGAAGGTGACTAAAGTTTAAACATGTTAGAATAAATACGCATTTTAAAATAAATTCTGAGTGTTTGGGGTCCCCCTTCATATGTGAATATGTTTGTGTATTCATATATTCATATACATATCCATATGCACCCACATGACAGTCATGCAACTGAGATGGGTTAACTCCTTTACTTAACAATTCTGAGAGGAAGCACCGGGTGCGATGGAGATATAGACAAAGGAATGTTGACCACATGTAGTGATCAGGAAAGACTTCTCTGATGACATCAGTTGATATGACAAAGGGCAAGGAGGGAAAAGGGGAAGACTATCAGGACAGGGAAGATCATCTAGTGGAGCTAAGGATAACAGGAGGAAGACTATTGTGTCCAGAATGATGGAAAACAGTAGGAGGAGAGTGCTGCTAGAATAGTCTGAATGGAACTACCCATTCTGTACACAATGGGTAGTCATAAGAGATTTGAAGCCGGAGAACAACAAGATCAACCGGAGTTCGGTTTTAGGCATATGTGTCTGACAGCAGTATAGAATAAATAGAAAAAGATCAAAGCAAATAGATCAACTTGTAATTTATTGTAGCCTCTGGCCAATGGGGTAAGAGGTAATTAATGTATGTGTTAATCCAATGGCATTAGGGAAAGAGAAGAGCAGATAAGGCAAGACATATTAAAACAGTAAAAAAACAAATGAACTTGGCAATCCATAATTAACTCTAGAATATACAGAGAAAATGATACTAGCAACAGAAAAGAGGATCACAGAAACAAGCTTGAGAGGGAAGATAAGTTCAGTATAGTGTATACGTCTAAAGTGCCAGAGGCACACCCAGGAAATTTAGGGAGAGAGTACAGTCCGAGGATAGCACTTACATAACAGATGGCCGCCAGCTCCTGCCGCGTGTGGGCCTTTTCTACCAGACCTTGGGCCTTGGCTGGGCTGACACCATGGTCAAAAACTGTAAACTTGGTCCCCATGAGGTTGGATCTGGAATCAAAAGAAAGAGTCACCATAATGACCTACATTTTTTCCCTTACCAAACATAATCTCGGAGAAAATGCGTAATAGAATGGAAGCTGTTTTGCCTGTTCTCCAAATGCCTAAATGCTCATCACTTTTTCAAAAATCTTTCACTGAAACAAAGGACTCAGATTTTCTTTTGACTTCTTTTTCTTTAGATCACAACATTAATACATGCTCATTGTAAAATGAATATATGGGTTGTCCTGAAACTACAGTGTTAACCTAAAATTAAAGGGCCAAAAGTGAGAGGCAACAAGCATTTATATGAAATCAAAAAAGAGAATAACTATTCCAAAAGCACTGATTCAGGCAGAAGCCCAAAGAGTATTCTGATTAGGAGACAAAGGTAAGCGTTATTTATGAGAAAGGGAAGGTAAACAATTACATCAATACAAGTAAGGCATTGCTATGGGGGCATATATGCTAACATAGTGACACTGATTCTAAATAATGTTTTCAATTCTTTGAGAGAGAGATAGAGAAACAGAGAGAGAGAGAGGGAGGGAGAGAGATGTAAGAAAGAAACATTGATTAGTTGCCTTTTTGTACTCACCCTGACCAGGGATCGAACTGCAATCTGGGTATATGCCCTGACTAGAAATCAAACCCACAACTTTTTGGTTTATGGGACAATGTTCCAACCAACTGAGCCACA
This sequence comes from Noctilio leporinus, assembly GCA_004026585.1. NCBI lineage: Eukaryota > Metazoa > Chordata > Mammalia > Chiroptera > Noctilionidae > Noctilio > Noctilio leporinus. Next base: position 213,601 of record PVIW01001344.1, on the reverse strand, counting down.
CTAGCCAGGGCTCCAACTTCATTTTTAAAGTGTCTCCATTTATATTACTATTTTTTTACAACAGGGATAAAAGTATCAGAAAAAAGAGAGGCCAGTGATACAAGGATGCCAAGTCACCTGACTTTGCCAACATAACTTTCTCCTTCACGAGATAAATCTGTTGGATCAGTGGAGATAAGGTAGTTAGATGTTTTGCTCTTCTTTCGCTTTCTACCTGCAAGAAGAAATATCTGGAAAAAGAAAAAAAAAAGTCAGTCAAAAATGAAGGCAACAGAATCACTATAATTTACTCTACCTACTCCCTTAGTAAATGTTTAGCAGTGCCCATCCAGTACCAAGCAGTAAAATTTTTGTGCCTTTTTAAAAATCAGTAAACAGGCTTAATTCACTTTAATTTTTCTTATTTAAAACTATGTGGACCCTGGCTGGTAGCACAGTGGATAAGGCGCCGGCCTGCAAACCCAAAGGTCACAGGTTCGATTCCCCAGCCAGGGCACACACATAACAAGGTTGCAAACCAGGTCTACAGTCAGGTGTGTGGCTGGAGGCAGGTGAACAGCAACCATACATTGATGTCTCTCTCCCTCTCTGCCTCTCTCCCTTCCCCTCTTTCTAAAATTAATGAAATAAAATCTTAAAAAAAATAATAAAACTATGTGGTGGCCACAGCTGGCCCCTGGGTCCCACGTATGAAGACTCTGATGTAGGTTTTACCACATGGTCAGTGAATTCCTGCTAGGGAGACCTGTGAACACAGTCTCTTTCCAGAGGTCAGGGCTGAGACAGCATCAAAGGTGCCTGGGGTGGCAATGCAGCCCCTACTCAAGGTGCAGCAGCCCTGGATGCTGTCCATCAGCAGCAGTCCCCTGGCTGAGGGCTGAGACAGTGCCAGTGCTCCTGCTGGTGGGGATGAGGCCACCAGCACAGAGCAACAGTGGCCAGTCACCTTGCAAGGGACAGTGTGGGGCCTACCAAACTTGTTTTTCAAGTAGCCTCATTGCACAAGGACTATGGAAAACTTGGCCAGCACCATGGCCCCATGGATGGCAGTGGCTACTTCTTTATAGAAGTATATAACACCCAGATCAACATGTCTGTTCTAATTCCCAATGGCAATAAATGCCCTGAACCTAGTCTGCATTTACACAGACATAATCTTTAAAACCTTGTCCTTGAGAGATGCCTTCTGGAAAAATATCACCAATCTCAGATTCCTTGATGGTTAGGCAGAAGAGATAGATTTCCTTTAGGGACTTGATCATGTCTTTGACCAGAAGACCTATTTTAGTGAGGGATACCCACTCCTTATTCTCAGCCCTGCCTCATTAACTCTGTGATCTTGATCCCCACCTTTGAAGACACCAAGGCCTCCCATTTCAGGCCCCCAGGGTCTCACCCTATTTCAGATATGTTGTCACATCTGGTGTTTTCTCAGAGACCAATCTGTGAATGTTTATCCCTTTTCTATTCTTTTAAATAAATTTTTAAAAAGGTTTTATTTATTTTTAGAGACAGAGGCAGTGAGGGAGATAGAGAGGAAGAGAAACATGAATGTGTGGTTGCCTCTTGCATGCCCCCAACTGGGGACCTGGCCTGCAACTCAGGCATGTGCCCTGACTAGGAATCAAGCTGGCAATCCTTTGGTTCACAGGCCAGTGCTCAATCCATTGAGCCAGCCAGGGCTCTCCCTTTTCTTAACTCTCAAAATTTTTCTCAGAATTCATTATCAGTGTTTCCCTACTGTGCAACTCTTCCAAATTAGCTAGCTTGGTTCTCTATATAATAATTTACAACTTTATTCCTAAAACCTCCAGTGACTTTTTAAAAAAGGTTCATGCAATTCCATGAATAAGAGTCTCTTCAACTTTAGGAGAGACAGGATCCTAAATACCCTCCTTCCCAATGTTTACTACAACTGCACTTCCAATATTCCTTTTTGTATTTTGTTGAGGGGAAGTTGTATTCCTTAAAATTTTGTGACTTCAGTGATATGAATACTCTCATATTTATGCTTCCTTGTTAAACCCTACTAGACTTGGACAAGAACAGGGAAGCAGAAGAGTGCTAGGGGCTAAGAGGAGACTTTGGGATCAAAACCATGTGGATTTGAATCTAGCTCTGCCACTTATTGATGTGATCTGGGATATGATATCATTTCCTATACCTCAGTTACCTTGTCCACAAAGGAGGGATCTAAATACTATCTTGCTAGTTTTGTCATAAGGATTATAAGTGATAATAAATATAAAGCATTTAGCACATGCCTGGTACATCAGAAATACTCAATAAATAGTGGTCATAGTAACAATAATACCTCCTATCATAATCTAATTTCTAGGATTATAAATTATCCACTTAGGCCTTGCATTAATACAAAGTACTGTACACTTGTTCATTAATAAGTATTAAACTGTCTCAAACTTAGATTCAAAGTAAATTAGAATTTCTAGGGTAGAAGCAAAACTTTATACTCATATGTTCTTCTATAGTTCCATTTTTTCCTATTCCCTAACACTTGCTTTCCTCCACAATGTCATTTTCTACCCTAATAAAAGTAAAAACCTAAGAGTACACAGTAACAGCCCCATCTCATAAAAGAAACAGGAGGCCCTGGCTGGTAGCACAGTGGATAAGGTGCCGGCCTGTGAACCCAAAGGTCGCAGGTTCAATTCCCCAGCCAGGGCACATAACCAGGTTGCAAACCAGGTCTCCAGTCAGGTCTGTGGCTGGAGGCAGGTGAAAAGCAACCATACATTGATGTCTCTCTCCCTCTCTGCCTCTCTCCCTTCCCCTCTTTCTAAAAATAGTGAAATAAAATATTAAAAAAAAAAAAAAAAAACAATTCTTAGGTTCTGGCCACGTGGTTCAGCTGGTTAGAGCACTGTCTCAATATACTAATCGCTGGTCAGAGCACATGCAAGAATCAAGCAGTGACTCCATAAAAAAAAAAGTTGAACAATCAATCAATGTTTCTCTCTCTCAAATCAATAAACATAAATCTTAAAACAGAATCAATTCTCATACCTTCCGATTTTCATCCTTTTCCAAGTGCATATAGTAAGTAGGGAAGAGACCCCTATCCATTCCTTTTTTATCCCTGGTTATTCGGCACTTTACTGTGAAGCCTCGAGGGGCAGGAGCATAAGCAAAGTCCTCTAAATTCTCTACTTCTCCCAACTGGTTATCAGTTTGTTGGGTTGACGTACTGGAAGCTCCTATATCCTGAAAGAATAGCCACATATGAGCAAGAGGTAGGGTCAGAGAAATCTAATATCCTCTTTGAGAAATACATAATGGATAAAATACTTCCTAATTTATCCCTCTGTCTTCAGTCTTCTGACAAAATAATGGAAAACTCTGAGAAGTAAATATAGGAATACTGGGAGTAATGAAGGAGCTAAGTATAAAATAGGATATAGCTTCACAACAGCTGGCTCGCAACACAGAAATTAGAGAGGTTATAAACTTTAAGTCTAAATTTGAGCTTAAATCTTTTGAAGCAACCCTCAATTCATTAATGCTATTTAAATACTGAAGATATATTTGGGAAATAGTCAAATCAGCTCCAAAGGAAGAAATTTCAGAACTACATACTGTGGTTGATTTCTGGCTGGGTGCAGAATTGGGTCTTTCTGCCTCTGAATATGGTGAATGAGATCTTAATTTTTTTCCTTCTTCTTCCTCCCCATCAGTTTCCTCATCAAAGTTCAAGCTACCTGAGATACCTGGCAGAAAAGGAAGAACTGTCAACAAAACTGGCTTAAAAAAGAAATCTTTAAACCAAAGAGAACTGTAGTTTTCTTGCTTAAAACATTCCAAGCTATTGTGACTTAAAACACAGCTACATTTTTCAAATTTTGACAATTTGTTCTTAATATTCTTACTCAGATACTTTCTTTGTCTTTTCTTCCCACTGGTGGTGCCACCCTAATTTAGCTCTTTAAAACTTTATGTATATAGGAAAAATATTTGCAACTCATATATCTGATAAAGGATTAATATCTGGAATATACAAAAACTCCTGGCAGTGTGATATTCATTCATTCACTCATTCATTCATTCATATTCTCTCTCTCAACTTTATTTATTTTTAGAGAGAGGGGAAGTGCGGGAGAAAGTGGAAGAGAAACATCAATGTGTGGTTGCCTCTCGCATGCCTCCAACAGGGGACCTGGCCTGCAACCCAGACATTGGCCCTGATGGGGAGGTGACCTGCGACCTTTCAGTTCACAAGCCAGCACTCAACCCACTTTATCTTATCTCTCTCTTATTTTTACTCTGGCATACCCCACATTATAACAGCAGGAGAGGCCATGAGCCAAACCATTTCATAAGCAGTCTTTTTGCCTTTCATACCTGCCCTACCTCCAATTTATCCTTTATGGTGCTGAGCGATTTTTCTACAGCCCAAATCTGATGATATGGTATGATTTCTCAGCTTAAAATCCCTCATTGGTTCCTATTACTCATCAGATAAAGTCCAAATTCCAAATGTGGCTTATGATGTCTTATATAATCAGAGCCCACTTACCTCTCCAGACTCATCTCTCTACATTCCCTTTCTAAAACCTCATCATATACTCTCAGCTGCAGCCATTCTGAACTTGCCAGCTCCTCTTCCTGAACCAGGCTCTAGCTTGGACATCACTTTCTCTGGAAAGCTTTCTAAACTTTTAGCTCTAGGTTAGGTACCCCTCTCCATGCTCTCTTTGCTCTCTCTTTTAAGATTTTATTTTTAGAGAAGGGAAAGGAGGGAGAAAGAGAGCAAGAGAAACGTCAATGTGTGCTTGCCTCTCACACACCCTCAACTGGGGTCCTGGTCTGTGATCCTGGCATGTGCCCTGACTGGAAATTGAACCTGTGGCCCTTTGATTCACAGGCAGGCATACCAGCTAGGACTCTCTTTGCTCTTCAAGTGCATGAAGCCTCAATCAGAATAAATAGTCCATGAGGGCAGGAACCATGTTTACTATTGCATCCTAAGTGCTTGGAACAATTCCTGATACATAGCAGTTATATACTCAATACATGTTTCCTAAATTAATGCATGTATGGATTTGTTTGAATGTACATCTAGTCTAAAATTCCGTGGTACACTCTTCTGATTCATATGGCCCAGGATCTAGCAATGCCTACCTATTACAAAGTAGGCACCCAATAAATATTAATTCTTTATTGGGCTTTAGTCTTCTCATCTGAAAAGGAGACACTTAATTCTTCCTCCTATATAATTATTTTTCCAAAAAGGCAAGAAGACTAAAAGAGACATCTCAAATGTACGGGAATGTTTATGGAAATAACTTCAATTGGCTCTATTAGCTTAAATATATTTTGACCCAATCTGTGTTTCTATTAAGCTGGCTATCTTTCCCCCTTATCTTTCTCCTTATCACTAGATCAATATAAACTGTGAAATGGCGGCAGAGTATGGGTGTTGAGTGGCAACCTTGCCAAAGGAAGAGGATAATAACTAAAAATAAAATATCAAAAAGAATATCACATATAGTAGTAGCTAATGCTACTGATATTTCCCATTTGATTTAATTACCTTATTTTTCTTAGGCAATAGGATAAAAACTACTATCATTGACAAGGACCAATTAATTCTCAGATTTCAAAGACACCTAACACTGTCACCTCTATAAAGCCATACACTCCATTACAAGCAACTTTCAGTCATCTACATTGTTAATCAACATTGAAAGAAAGTAAAGATTATAAATGACTAAGGCAACTAAATTGCCTGAAAATCATGATCAATCCTCACCATGTTTTTGGAGAATCTCCTGAAGGTCTGGCTTGGAAGCAGTATCCAAAGTGCTTTCCCCATCAACACTTCCTTCAGTATCCTCTTCAGCAGCAGAAGAGCTAACTGAGAGAACATGAAGTTTGGTTTCCGAATCTTGAGCATCTGGCTTCAGGAAGGCTGCTGGACCATCAATGCCTAGGGGCCAAAAGGAAAGAGAGAAAGCATAATCCACTATTTAGCAGTGTGGGTATGGTGTATATGATCAGAATTAAGAACTACCAAATTATTTCACTACTCCGCTTTCCTAAACATCTGAGGGGACATTTGTTAACTGAGTATCCTGAATTGGTGTTTACTTTATTAACATGCTGTCTCTTACTAGACTAAAACATACTTAATACTGCCTTGAAAAACTTAAGAATGAGACTATGAAAACAAAGTAGGTCCACCAAAGTTCAGATCCCATACAGTAGCTCGGGGGGGTTCATATAAAGGCTCTTAATCCTATTCTTCCTCCTCTTGTCTCAGATGATCCTTTTGGCTCCATCATTTGGAAGACTAGACGTTCTCTACCTATTCCCAGCTTCAAAGTTAACTCTGCTCCTCACATAAGACTATTTTGGACTAATCCATTTGCCATCTAAAAATAGTAATTCTACTGATTAGACCATTGCTTTTACTCTAACTCAAAGACCCAGAATTTGGTTATAAAAATTTATGAAGGTATCCTAATGATGATGCTAATATTGTTCTTTTGATCCACCTAAGAATCCTCCTGACTGCTGGGTTTGTAAAAGCTGTACTGCAAAAGTAAGATATGCTACCTAAATACACACCATGTAAGATGACATTGTTGTGAGGGGTATGAGGTTCCACCAAAGGAGTTTGTTCCTCACAACCTCTTGGCTTTGACCGACGTAGCCTAGCTTCTGGATTTGGCTGTACCATGAGTGGCTCCAGTCGCTTTTTTCTCTGTTTCTTCTCCAGCAGTGCTCTCTAGGAAAAATTTTGATATTATAGCCAGGAGAATTATGACAAGACCTATCTACTTTGAATGTTTACAATGTTTTACTGATTCCCACACAAAATCCTTGTGAATTAAAAAACTGAGCCTTGGCTAGTGTGGCTCAGTGTACTGAAAGGCTGCTGGTTCAGTTCCCAGTTAGGGCATATGCCTGGGTTGTGGGCCAGGTCCCAGCAGGGGTTGTAACAAAGGCAACCAACTGATGTTCTCTCACTTTCTCCTTCATTTCCCCTCTCTCTAAAAATAAATAAATAAAAACACCTTAAAAAAAAAAAAAAGAATGAGAAAATTAAGGCACAAACAGAATCAAGGACTCATTTATTTAATATTTAGCCCTGGTGTAGCTCAGTGGATCGAGTGCTGGCTTGCAAACCAAAGGTCACCAGTTCAATCCCCAGTCAGAGCATATGCCTGAGTTGCAGACCAGGTACCCAGTTGGGGGTGAGTGAGAAGCAACCACACACTGATGTTTCTCTCCCTCTCTTTCCTTCCCTTCCCCTTGCTCTAAAAATAAATACATAAAATTTTAAAAATATATTTATTAGAGCTGACAGATTACATACTGTGCTTATAATTATGCCCAGGAATTGGTATTTCATCCTTATTTTTATTTTCTGTGTTTCTTTCTCAATTTTACTATTAGTTATTGTGTAAACTTCTTTGTGGAATAGCACTGAGTAAAAATATGACTTTCTAAGGGAGGGATCTGCAGTAAATGAAGAGCTGGCAGCTGGGAGCCAGAAAGAAAATTATGATTTTCTATTCCTTAGATTCAAAGGACTACTGAATTTTTACTCATAATAGCTCTATGTTAGAAATAACCCAAATATCAATCAAGAGGAAAGTTAATAAATTGTAGAATCAACATATGGTGGAATTTTATATATCAACAAAAAAAGATCAAACTACTGAAATATAGTACAACATGGAAGGACCCCACCCCCGAAGACACCATGCTGAGAGTAGAAGCCAGACGCAAGAGTACGTATCAAGTCCAAGAATAGGCAAAGTGAACTGAAGGAGATGGAAATCAGAGAATGATTTTTGTGGAGCAGAAGCAATTTTCTGGAAAGTGACCCAAGCACCTACATTAATGATACAAATATACCCTAGCCAAGAAAATACCATGCTCTATTTAAAAATGTATAGTGCCCTGGCTGTTAGCACAGTGGATAAAGTGCCAGCCTGCAAACCCAAAAAAAGGTCACTGGTTCCATTCCCAGCCAGGGCACATAACCAGGTTGCAAGCCAGGTCTCCAGCCAGCTCTGTAGCTGGAAGCAGGTGAAAGGCAACCATACATTGATGTTTCTCTCCCTCTCTGCCTCTCTTCCTTCCCCGCTCTCTACAAATAATAAATAAAAAATCTTTTTAAAAAATTAAAAATATAGTAATTATCATATTATTATAAACACAAGTTAAACTATGTAAACACATAAGCATGGGTAAAAGTTAAAAGGACACAAAGAAACATCCTTTAGGTGGTAGAATACAAATAATTTCCTTTTTCTTTTTTTTAAATTCTCATTGAATATATTTATTGATTTTAGAGAGAAAGAGACAGACATTGATGTGAGAGAGAAACACTGATCAGTTTGCCTCCTGTACACACCCTGACTGGAGATCACATTTGCAACCTAGGCATGTGCCCTGACCAGAAACCAACCTGCAACCTTTTGGTGCACAGGACGATGCTCCAACCAACTGAGTCACCTAGCCAGAGCTTTCTAGTTTTCTATATATTTTAATATTTCCTACTTTTGTCATTGAAAGAAAAATAAAATTTATTATAATCTAAACCCTAAATTATTTTCATGTTTTAATTATCAAAAGAACAATGAGTTTTGTTTTCTTGCTCAAACAAATTAGGACCAAGGGTAAGAAGGGAAAAAAATAGCAGTTGGAACATTCCAAATAGAAAGCAATCAGTTCCATGGATAGAAACAAGATAAAGAACATGACAGCAAGAAAAGTGAGGAAAAAATGCATGTGAAACTATGAGAAAAATATCCAACAAAGAAGGTACCAGCATGCACACTATTTTTAAGGTTTGGCAATAAGGGCTTATAATACACAGAAATCATTATGGATCTGGGATATCTAAGAATAGGAAAGCACGAAAGTACCAAGTACCAAGCTAAAAAATTAAGCTATTATTTAAAAGCAAAGATATTATAACCTAATTTATTGTTTCTTAGGCATAAAGCCATCTATTGACTTTTATTCAACCATATTACTTTTCAAAAGTGCCACTAAAAAGAAGAGTTACTCCAAGGGGTGAAATTATCTATAGGAAAGCTAATGTGTTTTTCCTGAACTGGCCTAATGAAAGCTTATAGATAAATTTAGAAGACACAAAAGAAATAGAACTGTTCTTTTTTACCCAACCTTGTGTATAGCAGGTCCCCGAATAACAATGTTTCATTATAATGTTGAAAGGATGCATAGGAATTTAACTCTCGTTTATATCAATTAGCCTATGGTAAAACTAATTTTGTTATATGCTGTTTTGCTTCAAGTTGCAGAACCTATTAAGAATATTAAGTGAGGACTTACTGTATACGGAAAGGGCTGGGGGCCTAAGATAATGTGCCAAAATGGACAATACTTGTCAAGAAGGAACAGAGAACTTAGAGCAAGATGAAAGGGAATAATTGAAGTTTTTGAGATTATTTTGAGACTCATGAGTTGATACGGAGAGACGGACCTTCATGTACCAGGAATGCTAAATACATCAGAGACTACAATGAGATTCTCCTCAAAAAACTTGCTGATAAGGTTCTTCTAGCAACTAAGAAATCTTGTATAATGGATAAGAAGTAACCTGCCTGAAGATATGGTAAATATGAAGTATAAAGACATGAGAAACTGTCATATCTTATCTACATGGCTATAGCTATTTCACGTCATATAGTCTCCTAATTGTGAAACAACCAATAAAACAAAAACACAAGCTACAGCTAGTTCTATTAACATACGTAAAGAAAAAAAGTCCTATAGAAAAGGAGTATTCTGCTTGTGGTCCACAAAAGGGCAACCAAAGAGCTAGAATTTGATAAGAGTTTCTCCAGCCTATCCAAGAAAGAGAAATATAAATCTGGTAGACGAGAATATTCTCTCTACTGGAAGAGGTTACTCATTTTGAGTACAAAAAACTATAAAAGGCCCTGGCTGGTGGCACAGTGGATAAGGCGCCAGCCTGCAAACCCAAAGGTCACTGGTTTGATTCCCCAGCCAGAGCACATAACCAGGTTGCAAGCCAGGTCTCCAGCCAGCTCTGTAGCTGGAGGCAGGTGAAAGGCAACCATACATTGATGTCCCTCGTCCTCTCTCCCTCCCCCTTTTACTAAAAATAATAAATAAAATCTTAAAAAACTATAAAGGCCTTGATGAAATATCCCTTAGCATGATCTAATTTTGTTTTCTCTGATCCCTTGCTTTCCATCAACCTTCTAATTTTCAGTTTAATTCCTTAGCCATCAGAATCCCAAGAACAGAGAATTGTGTACAGAGTTGAATGTACACTGGAAGACTTAAGAGTTCTCATTGTAAATTAATGAATTGATATCTGTTTTCATAACTGTTATGAGTTTGAGTAGCGTGTTTGTGGTCTAGAAAAGGGGAGCAAAAGAGCTAGATGTCACATGTCATATCTAGGTTTGCTGATAAAAACACATTCTTATATCTGTAAGGGCCAACTAGACTACTGGCCACAGATATCCTATCAAGGTATCTGGTGAAACCTTACCCTATCACATTTAAACTCACTTATATCAACAACTTAACGGGGGTGGGGGGGAATAGGTTCTCTCTTTCTGTTTCAGTACCCTTGTGGCTTTCTACACTCTGTTCTTTCCCCAGCATGTTTTCCAAGTCTGAACAAAACCTTTGGCTGGATAAATGAGAGCCTGAACTCATTTGGCTCCAAAGATAAGGCACACCTCCTTCCTCCAGCTTGTATCTCAAGTATTCTTAGACAACTAAGAATCTATGTAAAGATGTCAGAGAGTATCCCTCATGATGTGCAGGAGCCCCACAGGGAATTTCAATAATTGACTCACCTGGGGATATGCACATAAAGGTTGGTTACCTAGCAGTCTGAGTCCTCATGGTTGTATTAGACAGCCAGGGAGGGAAACCGAGACATGTAGAAGAGTTAGGATGATCCAGGAGGTGACACCCCTTGGAGCTCAACCCATAAGCAGCACACTTCAATCCACTACACAGTTTCCCTAGAAATTTTGTTCAAACTCCTCAGATCTCAAAATAAAACTAAAATTAATTCTTTTAAAAACTATGTTCTAAACTGCGACCTTCAGGGCCACAGCTACTATATTACAAACTGAATATATCCTATAATATTGTCCAAATTTGTAAATTTTTAAAAATCATAAAATACTATGAAAATAATCAGAAACTTCATTTAAATTAAGTCCAGAGGGTGGGAGAGAGCTCTCACACATGTCACTTAATACACACTACTGACCCCAACAGGAAGAGAAGAAGGGTAGGTACCTTGCATCTCCGACACTCCCTCAGCAGGAAGAGTCCTTGCTTAGTAACAGCTCTGCCAACAGGAGACGGCCATTGCTCAGCCAATGAAAACTCACTATACTTCAAACTTTCAGCATCCTCCAATGGACTCCTCATTTTCAACAGTCCCTCTCAAGTCCAGAAAGAAGTGGTTCTTTCCTTTGTTTCTGTGGGCTTGCCCATGGTTTGCCATTAGACCAAATATCCCAAACTGCAATTCCTTGCTGCTCCTGAATAAACCCATTTTGCTGGAGAAATATCTGGCTATTTGTTTATGGTCAATATTATGCATGAGCAAATTGCCATTTGTTTGAAAACTGTCACCTTATTTAGCATTCCTCTCAGATTATGTAAGATGGAGAAGTCCCAACTGAGTTTCAATATAACAATATAACTCATGTTTTGATTTGTTTTACCTTCCCTAAGAAGGCTGCGTTCACAAAGGCAGCAGGAAGAGAACCAAAGGTTTGATGCCCTACATGCAATTAAAGTATGTTACCTACAGGGTTAAGGGCTATATAATCTTTAAATCCCCAAATCCCTTGGAAATTAAACAATAACTCAAAGGATCCATTTCCTCCAGAATCTGGTAGTATGCTTTATTTTCCCTGGGGGCAAAATATCAAATGGTGATGCCAAAATCAATGAGGAAATAAAGTAGATTAGATGAGGGAAGGGGGGATTCCATCAAAGGGCTTAACTCAATAAAATAATAAAGCTTCAGGCAACCCTCAAATTAACAGCTTAACTTCACTGATTCTCAATTTTCCAAGGACTTAGACGGGCTGATGACACTCTTGGAATAGACTGGCTGACCACGAAGTACAATCAGCAAGTTCAATACAGTTGCCTGAGATCTATCAGTTTGGCTAAAAGTAAGCAACTTTGCTGGCACAAAAAGTGAGACCATAGGAAAATAAAACTAAAAGTTTTAAATCAGACTTCTTAAAATATCAATTCAATGCGCTGATGACCACTTTTCTTATGATGATGCGTACAAATAAATAGGCAACCTGGCCTAAAGAGCCTATGTTTTTGGTTTTGTTTTTTGTTTTTTTTGTTTTTAAATAATATTTTCTTTAGTTTTACTTTATTTTATTTTACTTAAGATCTTCTATTATTTTTATGAGAGGGGAAGGGAGAGAGGCAGAGAGGGACAGAGACATCAATGTATGGTTGCCTTTCACCTGATTCCAGCTACGGACCTAGCTGGAGACCTGCTTGGAATCTGGTTATGTGCCCTGGCTGGGAATCGAACCAGTGACCTTTGGGTTCACAGGCCCGCCCCTTATTTACTGTGCCACCAACCAGGGCCCTAAAGAGCCTATGTTATACTTCAATCCATTGTCCACCAGATGGCACTAATGTTCTCTACCTAATAATATGTATCCATGCCTTGGTCATCATTTGAAGGGTCTAAAAACTTTTACATTCTGTAGTCAACTGAGGTATCCTGAAAATATGAACACCCTAGCAAAACTAGTAAAAATAAAAGTAAAATATATTCCATGATAAAGAGAGCTTTTCAATAAATGGTGGTGGGACAATTGGATAGCCATGCAAAAGAATAAAGCAGAGCCCTCATTTCATGTCATATATAATAAACTCAAAACAGATCACAGAAAGTGTTAAACTCTTAGAAGAAAACGAAGTAGTAAGTCTTTGTAACCTTGGGTAGACAATGGTTTGTCTGATATAACATTAGAAGTATATACAACAAAACAAAACCTAGGTAAATTTAAACTTTTGTGTTGAAGACGTACTATCAAGAAAGTAAAAAGACAACCCACAGAGTTAGAGGAAATATCTACAATTAATATTTCAAAAAAAACTTAGGTTTAGATATATAAAGAACTCTTACAACTCAGCAACAAAAAGACAATAATCCAATTTAAAAACAGTCGAAGAATTTGGATGGACATTTCTCCAGCAAGCATACAAATGATCACTAAATACTTTAAAAGTGCTAACCCACAGCAAAACAGAACCAAATATATGAATACAGTGAAGAGGCCTTCAGTCCAGGGGGAAAGGGGTTGGGGGGAGGGGGAAGGCAGAGACAAGAAGGGGGAGCAGTTTAGACAAGAACCTAATATAAAGGAACCATGGACATGGACAACAGGTGGGACTGACTTTGGGGGGAATGGGGGGGGGGGACAGAAGGGAGCAAAAAGAGGATGGATGTAATACAACAACAATAAAATTAAAACAAACAAACAAAAAAAAGTGCTAACCCTGCCCTGGCTGGTGTGGATCAAGGTTGCCAGCTTAATTCCCAGTCAGGGCACATTCCTGGTTTGCAGGCTGGGTCCCAAGTTGGGGGTTGTATGAGAAGCAACCAATTGATGTATCTCTCATATATGTTTCTCTCCCTTTACCTCCCTCTCTTCCCATCTCCCTAAAAAAAATATTAAAATTAAAATTTAAAAAAACAATTTAAATGTGCTCAATGTCATCAATCATTAGGGAAATGCAAATCAGGATTATATTATAAGACCCTGACCGGTAACTCTGTTGGGTGTCATCCCTCAAAGCAAAGGTCACTGGTTTGATTCCCGGTCAGGGCACATGCCTGGGCTGTGGGCCAGGTCCCAGTTGAGAGCATGCAAGAGGCAACTAATCAAAGTTTCTCTCTCATATCAATGTTTCTCTCCCTCTCTTTTCTCTCCCTTCCCCACTCTTGCTTTCTCTCTTAAAAAAAAAAAAAAAAAAAAGACTACATAAGATATCAATTCATGCACACTAAAATGGCTATAATCAAAGACAAGCAATAATAAGTATTGGCAAGGATGTGGAGGAACTGGGAAGCCTCATACATTTGTGATGGAAATGTAAAGTGGTTCAGTGACTTTGGAAAATAGTCCAGCAGTTCCTTAAAATGTTTAAACATAGTGTTACCACATAACCCAGAAATTCCACTACCATTACCCAAGATATTTTAGGTATATCTTGGTATACCTATATGTAGATATAACCCAGGAGAATTTAAAACATCCCTATATAAAAACTTGTATACAAATTTCACATCAACATTATTTGTAATAGCCAAAAAGTGGAAACAACTCAAAAGTCCATCAACTCATGAACTGATAAAATTTGGCATATGCACACAATGGAATGTTATTTAACAATAAAAAGGAAGGAAGTACCAATATATCTACACTGTGTATAAACCTTTGCATCTTCAACTGGGTATTTATAGTATGTGAATTTTATCTCAATAAAGCTGTTCAAAATCACTACTAGACAAACTGCCAGAGTAAGCCTCTGTCACTGATGGCAGTACACTGTATACCTCACATAGGTTGCATGCCCTGCACCATGAACCTCCTACCAAGATACTGCCTGCTATAAGGTCTGGACCAAGCAGCAACCTGGCTTTCCTCAATATACCTCCATCTCAACTCTCTAACTTCCATACTCTAAGATCCTTTATCACATTTTATTTTTTTATCTAGTCTGACCTCACTTTATAGATGAAATAACTGAGGCCTGAGTTGGAGGATCTTATCTAAAATCAGACAGTGAAAATTCCCTTACACCCTGCTGAGTAACCTCCTTCTTATGTCTATGGCAGCATTTCAGGGCTTTAACCGTATTTTCAGAGAATATTTGACACCAAAGTTTATACATCTGGTCCAAAGAGTTTTTTCCACAGAGACTGAGTAATATGCTATTAAACAATGAATGGGTTAATGGTGAGATCAAAGGAGAAATCAAAAAGTTTCTGGAAACAAGTGAAAATGAACACACAACAGCCCAAAACCTATGGGACACTGCAAAGGCAGTCCTCAGAGGGAAGTTCATAGAAAACAGATCTACCTAAAAAGGTTAGAAGAGCTTCAAATGAACAGCCTAATCCTGTATCTACAAGAACTAGAGGAACAGCAACAAACAAAGCCCAAAACAAGTAGAAAGAAGGAAATAAACAAGATCAGAGCAGAATTAAGTGACACAGAAGGGCCCTGGCTGGTGGCACAGTGGATAAGGCACCAGGCTGTGAACCCAAAGGTCGCTGGTTCGATTCCCAGCCAGGGCAACATAACCAGGTTGCAAGCCAGGTCTCCAGCCAGGTCCATAGCTGCAGGCAGGTGAAAGGCAACCATACATTGATGCTTCTCTCCCTCTCTGCCTTTCTCCCTTCCCCTCTCTCTGAAAAATAATAAAAATCTTTTTAAAAAACGACACAGAGACTAGCAGAAAAATTCGAAGGATCAATAAATACAGGAGCTGGTTCTATGAAAAGATAAAATAAAATCAGCAAGCCTTTAACCAGACTCATCAAGAAAAAAAAAAAAGAGGTCCCAAATAAATAAAATTAGAAATAAAAGTGGTGAAATCACAACCAATAACACAGAAATACAAAGGATTGTAAAACATTACTTCAAACTATATGACAAGAAATTTGACAACCTGTGTGAAATGGTCAATTTTCTGGAAACATATAATCTTCCAAAACTGAATCAAGAAAAATCAAAAAGCCTGTATAAACTGATAACAACTAGTGAATTTGAAGCAGTAATCAAAAAACTCCAGACACACAAAATTCCTGGACCAGATAGATGTCACCAGAGGTGAGTTTTATGAAACATTTAGGGATAATTCCTATCTTTCTCAAATGATTCTAAAAAATCCAAGAAGAAAAAAAAAAAAAAAATCCAAGAAGATGGAACACTCCCAAACTTTTTCCATGATGCCAGGATTATCCTAATCCCAAAAGAAGGTCAAGACACAGCAAAAAGGAAAACTAGAGGCCAATACTGCTAATGGACAAAGGTGCTAAAATCCTCAACAAAATATTGAAAAACCAAATCCATTAAATACACTAAAAAGATCATATACCATGATCAAGTGGGATTCATTCCAGGGATACGAGGATGGTACAATATTTGCAAATCAATGAATACACCACATACACAAAATGAAAGATAAAAATCATATGATCATATCAATAGATGCTGAAAAGCATTTGATAAAGTATGTAACCATTAATGATAAAAACACCCAGCAAGATGGGAATAGAGGGAGCATACCTCAGCATAATAAAGGTCATTTATGAGAAACCTGCAGCTAACATCATACTCAATGGGCCAAAACTAAAAGCTTTACCCCAAGATCAGGAAAAAGACAAGGGTGTCTACTCCTTCCACTTCTATTCAACATAATTTTGGAAGTTCTAGCCACAGCGATTAGAAAATAAAAAAAAATCAAAGGCATCCAAATTGGAAAAGAGAAAGTAAAACTGCCATTATCTGCAGATGACATGATAGTGTACACAGGAAACCCTACAGGCTCTACCAAAAAACTACCTGACCTAATGAATGAATTTGGCAAAATGGTGGATACAAAGTCATATTAAAAAATTAGAGGCATTTTTGTACACTAACAATAAAATATCAGTGATAGAAACTAGAAAAAAATCCCATTTACTATAGCAACAAGAAAATTAAAGTGCCTTGAAATGAACTTAACCAAGGAGATAAAAGACATGTACTCAGAAAACTACAAAACACTGAAGAAAGAAATTAAGGAAAATACAAATAAATGGAAGCACGTACCGTATTCGTGTATAGGAAGAATTAACATCAATGCAATTCCTATTAATAAATACCAATGACATATTTCACAGAATTGGAACAAATATTTCAAAAATTTACATGGAACTAAAAACAACCCTGAATAGCCTCAGCAATCGTAAGAAACAAGAACACCTGGCTGGTGGCATAGTGGATAAGGTGTCGGCCTGTGAACCCAAAGGTCACTGGTTTGATTCCCAGCCAGGGCACATAACCAGGTTGCAAGCCAGGTCTCCAGCCAGGTCCATAGCTGCAGGCAGGTGAAAGGCAACCATACATTGATGTTTCTCTTCCTCTCTGCCTCTCTCCATTCCTCTCTCTCTAAAAATAATAAATTCTTTAAAAAATAAAAAAGAAGAAGAAAAAGAACAAAGTAGGAGGGACCACAATACCTGATAACAAACAATATTATATTACAAGGCCACTGTAATCAAAACAGTCTAGTACTGGCATAAGAACATGGGAGATCTGGACAGGGACATGCAAAAAAATGAAACTAGACCACCAACTTACACCATACACTGGAATCAACTGAAGATGGATAAAAGACTTAAATATAAGCCATGACACCATAAAAGTCCTAGAGGAAAACAAAGGCAGTAGTACAATTTCAAATATCCCATGCAACAATATTTTTACTGATATATTGCCTAGGGCCACAGGAAATAAAGGAAAGAAGAAACAAATACAACTACATCAAACTGAAAAGTTTCTGCTTGGCTAAAGAAAACATAAGCAAAATGAAAAGGGAACCAACCATGTGGAAAAACATATTTGCCAATGATACCTCAGACAAGGGTTTGATACCCAAAAGATACACATATAAAGAACTCATATCACTCAACACCAGGAAGACAAACAATACAATTAAAAAATGGGTAAAGGACCTGAGCAAATAATTTTCCAAGGAGGACATACAGAAAGCCAATAGGCATATGAAAGGATGCTCAACATCACTAGCCATCAGAGAGATGCAAATTAAAACCACAATGAGATACCACCTCACACCTGTCAAAATGGCCATCATTAACAAATCAGCAAACAAGTGTAAGCAAGGATGTGCAGAAAGGGAACCCTAGCGCACTGTTGGTAGGAATGCAGACTGTGCAACTACTGTGGAAGACAGTATGGAATTTCCTCAAAAAAATAAAAATGGAATTGCCTCTTCACTCAACAATTTCACTGCTGGGGTTACACCCAGAGAATCTTGAAACACCAGTTCATAAGAACCTATGCACCCCTATATTCATAGCAGTGTTATTTACAATAACCAAGTGCTGGAAACAGCCTAAGTGCCTATCAGTGCATGAATTGATAAAAACAACAACAACTACAACAACAACAACAACAACAACTGTGGTACATTTATACAATGGAATGCTATGCAGCAGAAAGAAAGAACTCCTACATTTTATGACAGCATGGTTGGAACTGGAGTATTATGCTAAGTGAAATAATCTAGGCAGCAAAAGACAAAAATCGTATGATCTCACCTAATACAGGAACCTAATGAACAAAACAGACAAATGAGCAAAGTACAACTTAGAGAACAAGGAACAGACTGACAGTGACTGGAGGGAAGGGTGGAAGAATGGGGGGAAGAAGGGGAAGGGTCTAGTCAAGAAACATGTAAAAATGATCCATGGACAAAGTAAAGAGGGTGGGAATTGACTGTGGGAGAGGGGTATGGGAGGACCAGTGGAGAGCAACAGTGGGGAAAATTGAAACAGTTGTAATAGAACAATAAAAGCAAAAAAACAGCACCGGCCTGCGAACCCAACAGTCGCAGGTTTGATTCCCAGCCAGGGCACATAACAAGGTTGCAAGCCAGGTTTCCAGTCAGGTCTGTGGATGGAGGCAGGTGAAAGGCAACCATACATTGATGTCTCTCTCCCTCTCTGCCTCTCTCCCTTCCCCTCTTTCTAAAAATAATGAAATAAAATCTTTTAAAAAATAAAGCAAAAACAACAAAAAACATTCATATGAAAAAGCAAATATGCTATGTTTGATAGAGGTTTTAAGCCGCCTGATCATGATAATCATAGCATGTGACAACAGAAAACTCTTCATTTATTTATTCCTTCACTCAAATATTTGATGAAGGATTATTATGTGCCTAGCCCTATGCTAGGAATTTCTGATATAGCAGTCATCATAAACAGACCTGCTTCCTGTTCTCATGGAACTTCGTCTAATGGAGGAAACAAACATAAATCAAATGATTGTAAAAAATAATTTAACATGCAGCTAAAACTGGGACCAGTGCTCTGAAGAAAAATTATTCCGCAGGCAATGGATGTTTTTAAGTGCAGTAGCATGTTGAAATCTGGAGATTAGGGGAAGAAAAAACTCTTGTTAAAATGAAATTAATGTAGAGAGGTACTTAAGACAGTAGGATCAAATGAGTATGTAGAATTACAATGTTAACATTCTTCTAATTTTTATGAAAGGTGCCAAGGAATTTTAGTGATTACAAATCCAAAGCCAGTTTTATTGCTGATGTCCTCAATCTCTGGTCTTGCCATAGCCCAGAGCCTTGGTTCAACAGATACTAAGTCCAGATACTGCTTAGAGAGTAACATTAAAGTCTGTTTTACATTCAAGTCTTCTTTGACTTCAGAGTCAAGATCATCAGCATCATGGTAAGGTAGATATTCACTTATTTCAAAAGAGAAGACTCTGCTCACCTGATTATCTAGTTTCAGCTGTCGAAGCTTCAAGGTTTCATCTTCAAAGGCACTGTTTAAAAAATATGAAAAGAAAGCATATAATGAGAAAATGCTCTTAAAACTGTGTCAATTTCATCTTACCCATATATTAGTCCTCTGGGCTATTTGGAACTGATGAATTCTGCGTTAGGGAAAGCATGAGTTTTTAGATATTGCCCACACTGACTTCAGGAGAACTTGCCATCCTTTATGCCACATTTATTCCACAGAGGACTTGAGGAGGTCGAAATACCCAAAGGAAAAAGAAAAGCTGTAGAATATAGAATAGACTCTGTACATGCAGGGATTTTAAAAATCTTTTAAATCATATATCGAGTCCTCATTATATTCTGGATACACTGCTAAGTGTTTGAGTACATTATTTTAGTTATTCCCCCAAAACAACCCTACAGCATACATCCTGCTACTTTTCATACTTTGAAGAAGGTATAACAGAGACTTGAAGAACCATGTATAAGGTTAAACAGCAGAAACGGTCCCTAAACCTGGTCTCTTTCCAGAGTCTAATTTTCACCTGAGACCAAATACACTTTCCTTTTTATTTTGGAGCTAGTTCTGTAAGAGGGAAAGTCACACTGTGAATAGCACCTTATTATATCCCAGATTCTTACTCTTCAAGTCTTCCATTAATGAAACATACCAGTCATCAGAGACTAGAAATATGGATGAACAGACAAGACCTAATACCACTAGGAGACAGACTAACAAAAATGGAATGAATTACTGTCTTCCATTGATAAACCAAAACCTTTGGAGCTTTATAAAATCTCTCTGAAGACTTTTCCTAATTTAAGGTTTTATTTTGTGACCCAACATTCTTGGAAAAAGTGAAGAGTGAAATAAGGCAGAATGACTCTCAATTATTTATATTATAATTTTTACTGGGAGCTTACTGTCAGAAAAAAATATATATATAAAAACAAGGTCCAGCCCTGGCTGGTGGCACAGTGGATAAGGCACCGGCCTGCAACCCCAAAGGTCTCAGGTTCGATTCCCCAGCCAGGGCACATAACCAGGCTGCAAACTAGGTCTCCAGTCAGGTCTGTGGCTGGAGGCAGGTGAAACGCAGTCATACATTGATGTCTCTCTCCCTCTCTGCCTCTCTCCCTTCCCCTCTTTCTAAAAATAATGAAATAAAAATCTTTAAAAAAAAAAAAAAAACCAAGGTCCAATTTATTTATTTTAAAATTAGGTTTAATGTATTCTTTTTTCTTTTAAAGATTTTATTATTTTTTTTAGAGAGCGAGGAAGGGAAAGAGGGAGAGAGACATCAATGTATGGTTGCCTTTCACCCACCTCCAGCTACAGGCCTGGCTGGAGACCTGACTTGCAACTTGGTTATGTGCCCCGGCTGGGAATTGAACCAGCAACCTTTGGGTTCGCAGGCCAGCGCCTTATCCACTGAGCCACCAGCCAGGGCCAAAACAAGGTCCAATTTAAAAAGAAAATTTCCATGGCTACAATGGGAAATATGGCTTTTCCTGCATTTGGGGTAAACAAATGGAAGTATCAATCTATGGTTTAACGGTTTACCATTATATTCCTGCATTTTAGAAGGTTCGATGAATTTTAATAATGCCTTGCAACTTGGAATTTGCATATTACCTCCAAGACTCTTCCTGCATATTAACCCTTTAGCTGTAGGTGTTGGAGCATTCTACTTCTCTGACAATCTCCTCTACTAATTCCCTTATGTACCTTAATGTTTAAAAAACACTGGGTGGCCCTGGCTGGTGTAGCTCAGTGGATTGAGTGCTGGCCTGTGAACCAAAGGGTTAATACTTTGATTCCCAGTCAGGGCACATGCCTGGGTGGCAAGTTAGGTCTCCAGCCAGGTCCCCAGCTGGAAGCAGCAAAAGGCAACCATACATTGGTGTTTCTCTCCCTCTCTAAAAATAATAAATAAAATCTTAAAAAAAAAAAAAAAAAGGCACTGGGTATTCAAAATAAATCATCTCCATTTTCCCTGCTCAAAAGAAAGAGAAACAAATAAATAAAAATATCAGATATATGAGTGAAAAAATATATATATATCAGATATAATTCTAGCCTCAACTCTGGGTGCCTGAGTTTCTACGAGATGTGTTCCTGTTATCCTTAATGTCCATCCTCATCACATATTTTACAATTCTAGCTTTATGAACAGTACAGAATGTTATTAGTATTCAGAAAATATTAGTATAAATCTAAAAAAGTTCCACACAAAATAACTAAGACAAAAATATTATGAACATTACATAGGAAAGAGTAACTAGGTGAAGAAATCCAGTTATGATCTAGTATTTTCAACAACTACTGCTACAATTCCTCTTTCCTTCCAACTCACCCTGCCCTTAACTCTAATGCAGAATTGCAAAACCCTCTGGCATGTAAAAAAAAAAAAAACAAAAAACATCCTATATCCCATCCCTCAAATGCTAAAACCACCTCAGTAAAGCTATATTCTGAGACACAATTAAGTCCTTAAGCATTTCTCTTAAGGCCTCTACTAGTGAAGACACCAGGTGTATCTTCAATGCCCGGCCTTGATACCACTTAAGCCTTTCATCAAGCCTGGGAAAGCTGAGCAATTTAAATAAACAGGGTATAATCAAAGCATTTAACCTAAAGCTATATAATTATAACATTTATATGCCTCTTATGCATCAAAAACTACCCTTTTTTTCTGAGCTCTAGTATTAAATTATAACTTAGCAGAAATAATTAAGATATTTTATATACTTATATTAAATCTGAACTAGAATTTCTAGTCTAAACTGGAAAATGATCTTACTAAAAACTTGCATGCTTTCCTTTATATTCTTTTTTCCTCATTTTAAACAAAGTTGTTGAATAGCAAACCTAACAAAGCCTGGTTAGTAAATCAACATAAAACACGGAAACTAGTAGCAGGGGCAGAGATGTGGAGTAGGCTGGTCCCACACCCCTGTGTGGCAGATAAAAACTGGGAGGGATATTTTGGCTATGAATGACCTCCCAAGGTATGAGGGGTTTCAGTCCCACACCAGGTACCCCAGTCTAGGGTTCTGGTGGCAGGAAGAGAAACCCATAACTTCTGGCTGTAAAAATCAGCAGGGATTAAGGCTGAGGGAAATGAAGGGCTTCTGGATTCCCAAGAAGTTCCTCTCAAAGGGCCTGCACAGACTTAATCAGACTCACTCTCTCTGAGCTCTGGCACTGGGGCAGCAGCTTGAAAGGCACCAGGGACTTAGGGAAGGAACTGAAGGGTCTGGCATCAGGACAAGAGCTAGAGGGGCAGCTTTCTCCCAGAGAGAAGTGCTGGCAGAACCCACTGCTCCTTTTCTGAGCCTTCCCCCCGAAGAGTTGGCAGGTGGGTGTCATATCTGAGTCTTCAACAACCTGGCTCATGCTCACCCTGCCCTGCTGATTCTCTGACACCCAACCAATTTGTGGGCCTACCCAAGCAATTTCCAGTGGCTTTTCCATATGAAAGGCCTGTCTTGGATCATGCATCAGGCTTTCTCAACAAGCGGCACCTGGCCTCCCAGTGCCCAACATCTCTAACAGTGTCCCCAGGCCAGCCCTAGTGACATTCAGCTCTGGTTTACAGCTTGGTCTCCAAGCCCAGCACAAGTAGCAGTCATCTGCAGATCACTTTGTAGCTCATGCCAGGTGGCTCCGGATAGAGCACAGGTGGTGGCTGACCCTGGCCTTCTCAGGAGGACCCCCAGCTATCTTCAGACTGATGAGGGAACTCAAAGTTCAAGAGTTTTAGCCTTAGCTATAGTTGACAGGCTTAAGTAATTAATGCATGTGGAAAACTGTTATGCCAGGAACTGGAACAGCATGACCTAGAAGGTCACAAGCAATTAAACCTTTGTACCTAGGGTTCTGCAAGCCCTGGACCTGGTATCTGAACCACTGCAGTTCAGAGAGGGAACACAGATAAAGAATTGACAGATAAAGAATTGTTAATCAGCTCTGGCTGGTGTGGCTCAGTGGAGGCTGGAGAACCAGAGTCACCAGTTCAATTCCCAGTCAGAGCATATGCCTGGGTCACAGGCAGGGTTCCCAGTTGAGGGTGCGTGAGGGGCAACCACATTTATGTTTCTCTCCCTCTTTCTCCCTCCCTCCCCTTCCCTCTCTAAAAGTAAATAAATAAAATCTTTAAAAGAAAGAATTATTGATCAACATACATATAAAGAAGTACTAGGAAAATCACAGCTGGACTGCAACTATTATCTGATTAACCCCTTTTCTCCCAAACTCCTTACCAACCCTTACTTCTTATGAAAAGGTCGGCTTGAGGTGAGAGGCTCTGTGCCATGGAATGTTGGTCAGAGTACTAGCTGAGGGTGAGAGGTCGTGTCTCTGCCAAGAGATCAGTGGATGCACCGGTGAGAGAATGTCTCTACCAGGGAAGCGTTGGGCCATTTGGGACCTAGTAAAGGTCGATGATATGACGGGTTAGTGGGACCAGTGGGGTATAAGACAGGATGCCAAACCTGGTTCCCGTTGCCTCTTCTTTTGGAACCGTCTTTGTCTCAGGTTTTGTTTTGTTTCTGTTCTGGAAGAAAATTGAGGTTTCCCAGGAGACTGAGGTTTCCCTTTCTCATATCAAGTGGGAAGGTTTACGACATGGAGATGCAATTCTGGTAGATATTAGATGGACAAAGATTTTCCCTCACACCTTGCATTTTTCTCCCTATCTGATCCCTCTAGAATTTGGTATTCTGAAGGAATGAACAGATAAAGTTTTCTTGCATAAAGTCACAAAGACTAGTTGCCAATGGTGGTTTTGTCAACCAAGACTTTGACTAAAATGTCATGCCTAAAGGAAGCATGGATAGATTCTGGTTATCAGAAAGCCTTGAGGAACTGAGATTAACATTTTTTTTTTTTAAGATTTTATTTATTATTTTTCAGAGAGAGGGGAAGGGAGAGAGGGAGAGAAACATCAATGTATGGTTGCCTTTCACCTGCCTCCAGCTACAGACCTGGCTGGAGACCCAGCTTGCAACCTGGTTATGTGCCCTGGCTGGGAATCAAACCAGCGACCTATGGATTTGCAGACCAGCACCTTATCCACTGAGCTACCAGCCAGGGCGAGATTAACTTTGAAGCTAATGAAAGCCCGCTGGAGAAACAGCCTGGTACCTTGACTGGTTGTGTGGTTCATGGCAGTCTTTCCAGGGAGGGAACAAAGGTAGCTTTTCTGAAAGATGGCAAGAAGAAATCTTAAGACATGATGGGAACTTAAAGGACTTTAGGGAAACAGAGACTACAGGCAAAGATAGATGATAGGTATGTGGCTTGGCTTATGTACCCTGAAGGACAGATTAAAGGGTCAATCTGACTTCTGGCCAAGATGGAGGCATAGGTAGACATGCTTTGCCTCCTATCACACCCATAAGGGTTACAACTACCTCAAAACAAAACAAACAAAAGAAAACCCAGACCTGCCAGAAAATCTAACTGTATAGAAACATGACAAACAAAGATTTAAAGAAGAAATATTCACCCTGGCTGGTAGCACAGTGGATAAGGCGCTGGCCTGCGAACCCAAAGGTCGCAGGTTCAATTCCCCAGCCAGGGCACATAACAAGGTTGCAAACCAGGTCCCCAGTCAGGTCTGTGGCTGGAGGCAGGTGAAAAGCAACCAGACATTGATGTCTCTCTCCCTCGCTCCCTTCCCCTCTTTCTAAAAATAATGAAATAAAATCTTTAAAAAAAAAGAGAAGAAGAAGAAGAAATATTCATCTAGATGGGTAGAAGGGGCGAAGACGGGAAGCCAGGGCAGAGAGGACATAGTATGGCAGAGGCAAGGCGGTGGTAGCAAAGCAGCAGCTGCGGCCAGTGGAATGAGTGGCCCCAATTCAGGAGGAGAGACACCTGGGGATCTCAGCCCCAGGCAAGACCATGCAGCTATGGTTCCAGCTCTGGGAAAATGAAGCCTCATAGCTTCTGGCTGTAAAAACCAGTGAGGGTTGGGGTGGCAGAAGACACTGCCAGTCTCTCATGAGTTTGTTTAGAGAGTCCCCATGGTCCTAGAAAGTCCACAAACCCACCCATTCTGGAAACCATCACTAGGGCAACACAAAGAGGGGCACCAGTTGCATACAGAAAGTGGGTGAAGTGACTAGAAAAGGGAAGAGTGCCCAACAAGGGGCAGTGTTCCCTCTCTGACCCCTCCCCCACATAAAGCACCACATAGTGAAATGGGTCACTCCACAACGATGAATACCTAAGGCTCCGACCCTTCCAATGTAACAGGTGTGGCAGCTCTACTTAGTGCATGGAGGCAAACACAGGGAGACTGTCAAATTGAAGAGACAGGGAAGTATGACCCAGGTGAGGGAGCAGAAAAAGATTCCAGAAAGGGAACTAAGCAAAAGGGAGATAGCCAAACTACCAGACACTGACTTCAAAATACTGGAAATGATGATGATCACAGAAATGACTGAAGCCCTGGCTGGTGTGGCTCAGTGAATTGGCACCAGCCTGTGAACCCAAAGGTCACTGGTTTTTGATTCCCCAGTCAGGGCACATAACCAAGTTGCAAGCCAGGGCAGGTGAAAGGCAGCCATACATTGATGCTTCTCTCCCTTTCTTCCACCCTCCCTGCCCTTCTCTCTAAAAATAATAAATAAAATCTTAAAATAAAAAGAAGAAAAGAAATGACTGAGTAGGGAAGAAGTGAAGGCTACACTAAATGAAATGAAGAAAAAATCCACACAGAACCAATATTGAGGGAAGGGGGTTCAAATCAATGACTTGGAGACTAAGGAAGAAATAGAATCAACCAGTACAAAATGAAGAAACAAGAATTCAAAAAAATGAGGAGATAGATTCCCAGCCAGGGCAACATAAACAGGTTGCAAATCAGCTCTCCAGCCAGCTCTGTAGCTGGAGGCAGGTGAAAGGCAGCCATACATTGATATCTCTCTCCCTCTCTGCCTCTCTCCCTTCCCCTCTCTCTAAAAATAATAAATAAATTTAAAAAAATTAAAAGAGGTTCATTTTTTTTTAAAAAAAAAAGGAGACGACTCTAGGACATCTCCAAAGATGCCAACTTCTGAATCCTAGGGATGGCAGAAGAAGAGGAAGAGCAAGAAATTGAAAACTTATGTGAAAAAATAATGAAGGAAAACTTGCCTAATTTGGCAAAGAAAATAGACATACAACTTCTAAACAATTTGGACACAAAGAGGACCACACCAAGATACATAATAATTAAAATGCCAAAGGCTAAAGATAAAGGGAATCTTAAAAGCAGCAAGAAAAAAGAAGAGAGTTACCTACAAAGGAGTTCCCATAAGACTGTCAGCTGACTTCTCAAAAGAAATTTTGCAGGCTGGAAGGAACTGTTAAGAAGTATTTAAAGTGATGAAAAGCAAGAACCTACAACCAAGATTACTCTATTCTGCAAAGCTATCATTTAGAACTCAAGGGCAGATAAAGTGCTTCCCAGACAAGGTAAAACTAAAGGAGTGCATCATCACCAAGCCCTTATTGTAAGGTAAAAGGGACTTACTTAAGAAAAAGATAAAAACTATGAACAATAAAATGTCAATAAACTCACAACTATCAACAAATGAATATAAGAAACAAAAACAAACTAAGCAAAAAACTAGAAGAGGAAAAGAACCATAATTATGGAGATCATTTGGAGGGTTACCAGTGGGGAGGGGGAAGGGAGAGAATAGGGAGAATGGAACAGAGATTAGGAAGCATAATTGGTAGGCACAAAATAGGCAGGAGAGTGTTAAGAAAAGTAAAGGAAATGGAAAGCTAAAGAACTTACATGCATGACCCATAAACATGAACTAAGGGGAGGACTGCTGAAGGAAATGGGGGGTACTAGGTGGAAGGGGGCAAAGGGAAAAAATTGGGACAACTATAACAGTATAATGAGTGAAATATATTTTTAAAAAACTAAAAATTAAAAATAAATTAGAAGTCCATATTGTTTTTGAGGGCCAAATTACGTGCATTAAAGTCCTGACTTATTTTAATTGACTGGAGAGAGAGAGGAAGGGAGAAAAACGTCAATCGGCTGCCTCCAGCACCCGTCCCTACCAGGGATCCAATGGCAACATAGGCATGTGCCTTGACTGGGAATGAAACCCCCAACCTTCTGGTGTAAGTGATGATGCTCCAAGCAACTGAGCTACCTGGCCAGGGTGACAAATACTTATTAGCTGATAAAACATATATTTGTGGTGAAAACTGATGGCAGATGCCATACTTCCATAAACTCATGTGTCTGGTAAGTGAAGGACTGAAAGGAACTTTAGATTTCATGAAGACATTGTCCCTTCCCTCCAGGGTGACTGAGTTTTGACTTGTCCTTGTCCAAGGTAGTAAGGCTGGTTAGTGGCAGCCAGAATAAGGTCTCCTGATTCTAATCACCTGGTTTTCCTACAACACCACTGTCATTCATTATTCACTCACTCATTAAAAACATTTTTATGGAGGCTAAACTAAGTGCAAAGCATTGTGCTCCGTGCTGTGGATGATTCTGATTTCCCAGACACAGAGCTTTCCTTCAAGGAACAAAGGGACAGTGGGATGATACTAAGCCATGGTAGGAATAAACTAATGTGTGACTTGGTGAGGGTCAATGAACTTGGTGAAAGTGGTGACATTAAGACATGATCCAAATGGCAGAATGGGTTTGTCACAGGGTTTAAAGCAGGTAGTCCAGAGTTAAGTAGTAGTATTTTTAAAAATATATTAATTGTAACACATGTACCATACTGATGCAAGATGTTATTTATTGGCAAAATTGGGGAGGGGAGGGCATATATGGGAATTCTATGTACTTTTCTGTTCATTTTTCTATAAACCTAAAACTCCTCTAAAAAAATCTATTCATAAAAAAGAGATAGTGTTAATACTGTTTAAAATACCTTCTGGCTGGCCTGTGCACCCAAGGATCGCTGGTTTGATTCCCAGGCAGGGTACACATAACCAGGTTCAAACAAGGTCTCCAGCCAGGCCCACGGCTGGAGGCAGGTGAAAGGCAACCATACATTGATGTCTCTCTCCATCTCTGCCTCTCTCCCTTCCCCTCTCTCTAAAAAATAATAAATAAAATCTTGATAAATAAATAAATAGAATTAAAAAAAAATAAAAGTACCTTCTGGGGTTTCTGCCTGACCCAGATAACCGACCATCTTTGACAAGACTGGACCCCCAAGTCATATCTATATAGTTCATTTATTTCATACAGTCCTATCTCTGTGGCCATAAACTGACAGACTGAAGTAGACACCTGACCCAAGCTGAAGTAATCAGACTCTCCTGAGATTTTTCAATGGATCTGGGTTATCTGAGATCTGAGTTCAGTACAGGGTATCTAGTTAAGTAAAGTAATTCAACCTTTATCTATTATACAACTGAGGAAATTGAGGCACAGGTAAGTTACATGGCCCCACAATCAGTAAATGCCAAGATCCAAACTTGGGCAGTCTAGTTTCCAAAGCCTGTGCTCTCAACCACTATATTAAGAATACTGTACTTTACATTACATACTAAGATACCTACAAAAAGCTAATACTGATAGTTAATAGTACAGCTGCCATCTCTAACTCTAATAGAAAGGCCAGAGTTGAGAGCTAAGAAAAAAGTACATGAAGATATATTGTATACAAGTAGTTGCTCTGTTCTCTCTGGGAGAAGAGAATAACTACATCATCAACCAATGCAAAGTAGTGTATTTTACTTCGTTTTTAAAAGACATTTTCAAGGCAAAACTCTTTTTTTTATTTTCCTTTAGAATTCTGTTCTGAAATGACTAAATTTTCCATATGCCTTTCAAATTAATACAACTGATACTTTAATATGTTTATTCCCAATCACTGAGTCATGATATTTTGTCATCTTGTGATATCCTGTATTTCCTCACTTTTCACTGACATGGAATTTTGCTTATGTGTACCTGTGAGATTATATACAGCATATATAACAAAGAAATCAAATTCTATAAGCTACATACAAGCTAGTTTCATTGTTTTATATACATACAATAAACACAAATGTGACTACAGATACTAATTAATAAATAAATTGCTGGAAAGATGCAGATAAATAAAAAAGACCAGAAAAGTCAATGGAAAGGAAACAGGGAAGTACCCACACCCCTACCCCGTCCATCTCCTTGTCCCAACTATACACACATCCTTGGAGCTGCTCCGCAAAGACCTACTTTAACAAATAGCAGACCTCTGCTAACACCGATAAAGAGATTCCATATCCCACCAACCCTTGCCAAATATAGTTCCTGGTCTTTGTTTCTTGGGGCTTCCTTCTATTTTATACCTGACCAATTATTTCAATTATTGACATCATTCTGAATTCTTGCCTTCCTATGGAAGTCAGATGACTAAATATCACAGAGAAAGACTAAAATACATTTACAAGAATCTTAAGGTTTAATTTTAAAAAACAATGAAAGTCAACGACGGAAGCAGAGCTTAATGCTCAACTCCTGAAGTTTCTTCTAGAGTTGACATAGAAACACAAATACAAACAATTCCTCTCTACATAGCACAGTGAATAATCACTTATTTCCTCCACTATTACATTTTTAAACATACCCTTCCTTGTGAATTAACTGTTTTGTCAGTGTAAAGATAAAAAAGCCACCAAGTTGACAGGTAAACAGAAAGGACAAGAACAATCTAAACATATAAAATGTCACCCTCCAGAGGTCCCTTATTTCCTTATTCCTAATAAATAAAAAACCCAATTGTATATAATGATCACATACTTATTCTAACATTAATTTTTGAAATATTAAAAATATATTGGTATGAAATATACCAATACTAGTAAATCCAATGTCTACTTCTTAGAGAAACTCATCTTTAGGCAAATATACAGAATTAGTCCTGGCTTGTGTAGTTTAGTCGACTGAGTGCCAGCCTGCAAGCCAAAAGATCACTGGTTTGATTCCTGGTCAGGGTACATTCCTGGGTTGCAAGCCAGGTCCCTAGCTGGGGATGCACGAGAGACAACCAATTGTTTCTCTCAAATATTGATGTTTTTCCCTCTCTTTCTCATTCCTTTCCAGTCTCTCTAAAAATTAAACACAATCTTTTTAAAAAAATAATGGTTTCTGTGCTCCTTAACTTATTACTTTCTGACTTCGGCCAGCTGTTCAGTACAATTATAAATTAAACTTTATATGGCTTTGTAGTTATTACTATTGCACTGATAGACAGGAATACTGAGTTGTATCAATCATTGGAAAAGAGCAAGATACAAAACATGGGAGGGGTACTATGTTCTACCAATCACAAAAGGAAGTGTGTGTGTATATACATACATACATATATATATATATGTATATATACAATAAGAAGTGTGTATGTGTGTGGGTATACATATACATATATATATATATATATATATATATATATATATATATATATATTTCATTTAAAATGCACAGAATTATCTTTGGACAAATACACAGTAAGCTATATCAGTATTGCCTTCAGGGCAAAAAACTAAATAAGGGGATAGAAAGCAGTCTTACTTTTCATTATATACCCTTTTGATTCTTTTGAATTTTGTACCAGTAAAGGCATTTTAAATATATACTAAAAGTCCACTGTTTATCCCATTAAACATGACTAAGAATAAAACAATTTGAAACAGCAAATGGTCGGAATCGCTGTAAGAACCAGCAATGTTCTGTTATGTATTAATCAACCCAGTGTCTGAGTTACGAGCATATGCGCCTGAGTTGTGCTAATTACTGTCCATGCTCACTCAAAATAGGCTCAAAGGCTCCAGGCTGCGTTTTTTACATGCCCCAGGCATAAACTAGCTCTAGCTACCATCACGAGCATCAAGCTAGGATGAACTAAGGATTGTACATCTGCTTTGCCCCTGACTGATACAAGAGCAACACCGCCAATCAGGTTTCTTCTTGCCTAATGCCAAAGGGTTCAAAGGTTGCATTTTAAAGTGAAAAAATATGAAATTTTGTTATTTTAAAACTAGAAATAGAAACAGATGGCATTATCACAGTTAGAAACATGAACTCCCAGGACAATTTCAAGACTGACTTGCTCAGTTTTAGGAACACATAACAATTCTGGGAGGGATCTGTGAAGGAAGTACATTAGGTACAGGCCTCTGGTTCAAGTGCAAGCTAAATTCTGGGTAATGAAGCTAAACATATTCACATCAGTGTCTTTTATAAGATGTTTACGCAACAGCTGTGGTGTCTAGAGATACACTCTACACTTCGCTGGGAATTCTCTTGTTTTCACTTCAATAGAGCAACTACCAAAACAATGCCTCTGTAAAGCATTGAAGTGATGTATTGTACACAGTGATTACTTTCATAACTTTAGAGACAATACTTCAAATACTCAAAAGAAAATTACAAAAGAAACTTACAAACATCAATACTTTCTAACATTACTCAACATCACTATGAAACAGTGCCCAGAACATGAAAGGTGTAAAATAAATGAATTCTAAAGTTAGATGAAAAACATACCTTTTATTTATGCTGTAAAGAAATATTCTAATTCGTTATCTCTTGCTTTGACTTTGCAAAGTAGATAAAAAAATAGATATTACTATCCCTATTTTATACTTGCAGAGCTATAGAAAATAAGAAAATAATAAATGATCATCTGGTTACTTTGCCTAATTATGAGAAATAATTTCAACACAGGTAAGCCTAAAACCATTTCAGGAAAAAAAAAGAAGACAGAGAAAAGGGAGAAAAGAGGAGGGGAGGGGAGGGGAAGGAAATCCCTGGCTGGTGCGGCTCAGTGAATTGAGGGCCAGCCTGCGAACTGAAAGGTTACTGGGTTCGATTTCCAGCCAGGGCACATACCTCAGGCCAGGACCCCTGTTGGGGGCATGGGAGAGGCCCCCCACAATGCATCTCACACACTGATGCTTTTCCCTCCCTTTCCTTCTGTTTTTCCCTCCCTCCAAAAGTAAATAAATAAGTGACTCATTTTTAGTTTTAAAGCTCTGATGAATCTTTCATAGATGTAATAAAATAGAACCTACCCTACTGACTGCACATACTACCACAGACTTTTATAAAGTGAATCTCTTAGAGGTGCGATTAATAACTGTTGAGATGATAGGGGATTCTGCTCTGGGATTCTTCGGTGTTCTCACTTACTTACCTCTATCAGTTATATACTTCACTGGAACAATGTTTCGAACTGTACTTAGTATCAGTTATATCACATTACTGATAGTCTGAAATTATTATTCTATATGAGAAAGGCTGGCAGCTAGGATATTTAAGCATATTCTTAAATTTTAACTCACTGTACTACTAATTTTTTTATCAAATTACATCTGAAAACCAAATGATGATGATTAATCTTAGCACCTCCAAGGTGGTACATCTTCCAATTATACATTCCATTATACTTTTCCAACTAGAACTCTTATACCTGTCAATCAAAATTTTTTATTATATACTTCTGATGTAGTTTCCATGGCAATTCCCTATTATAATTGCCAGTAAAAATCTTGAACTCAGTCCTGGCTGGTGGCACAGTGGATAAGGTGCCAGCCTGTGAACCTAAAGGTCGTTGGTTCGATTCCTAGCCAGGCTGCAAGCCAGGTCTCCAGCCAGCCCATAGACGGAGGCAGGTGAAAGGCAACCATACACTGATGTCTCTCTTCCTCTCTCCCTTCCCTTCTCTCTAAAAATAAAATCTTAAAAAAAAAAAATCTTGAACTCAAAGCACAATATGCTTTGTTTCATATGCAAAGGATATAATAATGTTAGCTATATAATCTCGGCTTCCATTGTTTCTACTTTCACAGGTAAATTTGCTGTTGTTGAATATAAAGCTTGAGTTGGCTTTATAGTCTTTGTCTCACCTGACCAGCTTAATTGACTCTGATCAAATTATAAACAGTCCCTCAGTTGTACACATACCTTTATCACCCATAAATATTTACTAAGTGCCTATCGTGTACTCAGTATGTACATGCAAGGGACTGGACAACGAGAATGGATAATAACTGCTGCACTTCAAAATGGTCATTCATATCTGGTGAAGAACAGTTTATAACCTTTTTTTGGGGGGGGGGCGATTTATCAACCTCTACCAAAATTTAAACTCTGCATTCCCAAACATACAAAATACAAGATACATGTAACAAGAATACTATTGTTTTCAATAAGAAAAAAAGTGATGTCTGTTAATACATGATCAATTAATAAGATAAATTTAGGCCCTTGCCAGGTAGTTCAGTTGGTTGGAGCATCATTCCAATATGCCAAAGGTTATGGACTCAGTCCCCAGTCAAGGCACACACAAGATACAATCAATCAATGAATAAATAAGTGGAACAACAAATCAGTGTTTCTTTCTCTCTCTCTCTCCCTCTTTCTCTCTCTCCAAATTAATGAATAAAATTTTTAAAAAATCCAATAAATTCCCTAGCCGGTGTGTCTCAGTGGATTGATTGAGCACCAGCCTGCAAACCAAAGTGTCACTGATTTGATTCCCTGTCAGGGCACATACCTGGGTTGTGGGCCATGTCTCAAGTTGGGGGCATGCAAGAGGCAACCACACATTGATGTTTCTCTCCCTCTCTTTCTTTCTCCCTCACCCTCCCTCTAAAAATAAATAAATTAAAATCTTTAAAAAATTATGATAAATTTATGAAAAATAGTATTTTGCTCATTAGAAAATGAATAAAAGGTAGATGTAGAGGTACTAAGCTGTAGTCTACGATACTCTGTTAAAAAATGGGTTCACCCAGCCAGGGCACATAACAAGGTTGCAAACCAGGTCTCCAGTCAGGTCTGTGGCTGGAGGCAGGTGAAAAGTAACCAGACATTGATGTCTCTCTCCCTCTCTGCCTCTCTCCCTCCCCCTCTTTCTAAAAATAATGAAATAAAATCTTTAAAAAAAAAATGGGTTCAGAATAGTTTTCAACAAATGGTTCAATGGCAGCTGGATCTCCACATGCAAAAATAAAAAAGCCATGATGAATATGGTTCAGTGGGTTGGACGTCATCCTGCAAAACCAAAGGTCTTTGGTTCAATTCCCGGTCAGGGCATATGCCTAGGCTTCAGGTTCAGTCCCCAGGTGGGGCATGTATGAGAGGCAACCAATCAATGTTTCTCTCTCTTCCTCTCTCTCTAGAACTAAATAAAATAAAATCTTAAAAAAAAAAATTTGGATCCCCACCGCAGAGCATACACAAATATTAACTCAGAATGTCAAAGACCTAAATATAAAAGCTAAAACTTTAAAAACCCATCAGAAGAAAACACAACCATAAATCTTTGTAAGCCTAAACTAGACAATGATTTTTCAGTACAGCAATAAAACCAAAATGGATTAAAAAGAAAAATTAACAAATTAAACCACCTCAAAATGAAAAATCAAATGATACCATCAACAAAGTAAAGAGACAATCCACAGACCAAGAAGTAGCATTTGCAAATCTTTTACCTGATAGGGATTTGTATCCAGAATATATAAACAACTTAGTACTAAATAAAAGACAAAAAAAAAAAAAATCCCTAAAAAAATGAGCGAAGTAAATGAATAGACATCTCCAAAAATACAGGAATGACCAATAAGCACATGAAAGATGCTAAACATTATTCATCATTATGGAAATGCAAATCAAAACTACAACAAGGTGCTATTTCACCCCCTGTAGGAGAGCTATAGACACATGTGATCATATCAGGTGCAAAAAAAGTATGTGACAAGACACAAGATTCATTTCTGATCAAGAAAACTCAATATTGGGGGGAAAGGGTGGGTGGGGAGGGGGACAGAGGGGAGCAAAAACGGGATGGATGTAATACAACAACAATAAAATTTAAAAAAAATAAAAATAAATAAAAATAAGTTTCCAAAAAAAAAAACAAAAACTCAATAAAATGAGTATAGAAGGAAAAAATCCTCAACATAATAAAGGATATATATGAGAAACCCTCAGCTAATATCACATTCTACAGTGAAAACTAAAAATAGTGAAAACTTTTCTTCTGAGATCAAGAACGTCCATTTTCACCAATATTTCTTTCTTTTCTTTTTTTCAATTTTATTGTTGTTGTATTACATCCATCCCCTTTTTGCTCCCCTCCCCACCCACCCATTCCCCCCAAAGTCAATCCCACCTGTTGTCTATGTCCATGGTTCCTGTATACTAGGTTCTTGTCTAAACAGCTCCCCTTCCTTGCCTCTTCCTCCCCTTTCCCCACAACCCACTTCCCCCTGACCACAGAAGGCCTATTCATTGTATTCATATATTTGGTTCTGTTTTGCTTGTTGTTAGTTTTGTTCATTATTGTCCTAGAATGGGTGAGATCATATGATACTTGTCCTTCACTGACTGGCTTATTTCACTAAGCATAATACTCTGCAGTTCCATCTATGTTGTTGCAAAGGGTAGGAGTTCCTTCTTTCTTTCTGCTGTATAGTATTCCATTGTGTAAATGTACCAAAGTTTTTTGATCCAATCATCCACTGATGGGCACTTAGGCTGTTTCCAGCACTTGGCTATTGTAAATAGTGCCGCTATGAACATAGGTGTACGTAGGTTCTTATGAATTGGTGTTTCAGGGTTCTTTGGGTATAGTCCAAGTAGTGGAATTGCTGGATCAAAAGGCAGTTCCATTTTTAGTTTTTTAAGGAAACCCCATACTGTTTTCCACAGTGGCTGCACCAGCCTACATTCCCACCAACAGTGTATGAGGATTCCCTTTGCCCTGCATCCTCGCCAACACTTGTTGTCTGTC
Source organism: Noctilio leporinus (assembly GCA_004026585.1). NCBI lineage: Eukaryota > Metazoa > Chordata > Mammalia > Chiroptera > Noctilionidae > Noctilio > Noctilio leporinus. The sequence goes on along the minus strand of PVIW01001344.1, from coordinate 177,259 downwards.
GGTTTGTTGATGATTGCCATTCTGACAGGTGTGAGGTGGTATCTTATTGTGGTTTTAATTTGCATCTCTCTGATGACTAGTGATGTTGAGCATTCTTTCATATGCCTCTGGGCCCTCTGTATATCTTCCTCAGTGAGTTGTCTGTTCAGGTCCTTTGCCCTTTTTTTAATTGGGCTGTCTGTCTCCCTGGTGTTGAGTCGCATTAGTTCTTTATATATTTTGGAGATTAGACCCTTGTCTGAGGTATTATTGGCAATTATGTTTTCCCATACAGTTGGTTCCCTTTGAATTTTGCTGATATTTTCTTTAGCTGAATAGAAACTTTTCAATTTGATATAGTCCCATTTGTTCATTTTTTCTTTGATTTCCTTTGCCCTTGGTGAAGTATCAATAAACATATTTCTGCATAGGCTATCCAAAAGTTTACTGCCTTTATTTTTCTCCAGGACCTTTATGGTGGCACTGCTTATGTTTAAATCCTTTATCCATCTTGAGTTTATTCTGCATTTTCACCAATATTTTTCAACTTAGTATTAGAATTCCTAGCCAGAGCAACCAGTAAAGAGAAAGAAATAAAAGGCATCCAAATTAGGAATGAAGAATTAAAATTGGCACTCTGCAGATGGCATGATTCCTTATATAGAAAACCCTAAAGATTACACACAAACACACCCCTATTAGAAACAAATACAGTAAAGTTTCAGGATGCAAAATCAATGTACAAAAACCTAATACATTCCTATATACTAACAATGAAATATCAAAAAAAATGAAGAAGACAATTCCATCTGCAATTGCAACAAAGAAATATCTAGGAAAGAACTTAACAAATGATGTTAAAGACTTACACACTGAAAACTTCATGACATTATTGAACAAAATTGAAGAAGACACAAGAAATAGATCATATTTACTGACTGGAAGAATCAATATAATTTAAATAGCAATGGTATTTAATACCATAGTATCAATTTAATAAAGTTATGCATTCAGTTAATAAATAAATAAACAGCCGTATTACAAAAAGCATAATACAGATTTCATGCAATCCCCTTCAAAATCCCAATGATATTTTTCAACCAGGAAAAAAACCATCAAATTTGTAAGAAACCACAAAAGACCCCAAATAGCCAAAGCAATCTTGAGAATAAAAGAACAAAGCCAGAGGTATCACACTCCCTGAACTTGGATTACACTACAAAACTACAGTAAGCCAAATGGCATGGTATTGGCAGAAATGCAGATACACAGACCAATGGAACAGAGTTGAGAGCCCAGAAATAAACCCATATGTATATGGGCAACTAATATTTGACACAAAATCATACAATGTAGGAAAGAAAGCTTCTTCAATAAATTGTATTGGGAAAATTGGAAAGTCATGCAAAGGGCAAAACTGGACTGCTATTTGACACCGTACACAAAAATGAACTGAAAAATGGACCAAGAACCTAAATATAAGACCTGGAACAGCCCTGGCTGATGTGGCTCACTGGATTGGTGCCAGCCTGAGAACCCAAAGGTCACTGGTTCGATTTCCCAGTCAGGGCACATAACCAGGTTGCAAGCCAGGTCTCCAGCCAGGTCCGTAGCTGGAGGCAGGTGAAAGGCAACCATACATTCATGCTTCTTTCCCTTTCTACCTTCCTCCCTGCCCCACTCTCTGAAAATAATGAGTGGAATCTTTAGAAAGGGTGGGGGGGGAGACCTGGAATAAAAGACAGTCAAACCTTGGTATTCACCAGCTTCAGAACTTGTCAAACCCTGTACTCATCAAATTTTGATGAGATAAAAAGTGTTTCAGACCCTGGTTGGTAGCACAACGGATAAGGCACTGGCCTGCGAACCCAAAGGTCACGGGTTCGAATCCCCAGCCGGGGCACATAACCAGGTCTCCAACCAGGTCTGTGGCTAGAGGCAGGTGAAAGGCAACCTTACAATGATGCTTCTCTCCCTCTCTGTCTCTCTCCCTTCCTCTCCCTCTAAAAATAATAAAAAATAAACATAAGTCAATGTGTTAAAAAAAAAAAAAAGTGTTTCAGCACTCAACGCTGGCTGGAGACTCATTGTACTTGACTACAACTTGTATGAGTCATGACAATACCCTGCCAGAGAAAATGTTTCATCACTAGGTACTCATTGGCTTCCACATCTGTCACAAGTTCTAGAACAAATTAACAATGAGTACTGAGGTACCACTGTACATAAAAGAAAACATAGGTACTAAACTTATGAACCTTGGTCTTAAAGAGGATTTTATGAACTTGATCCCAAAGGCAAGGGAGGTAAAAGCAAAAATAAATGAATGGGACTACATTAAACTAAAAAGCTTCTGCAGAGCATAAGAAATCATCAACAAAACAAAAAGGTAACCAACTGAATAGAAGATATATTTGCAAACAAAACCTATTAAGGGGCTAATATCCAAAGTATATAAAGAACTCACATAACTCAACAACAAAAATACAAACAATCCTATTAAAAATGGGCAGAGGACCTGAATAGACACTTTTCCCAAGAAGACGTACAAATGCCAAGAGATGTGAAAAGATGCTCAACTTCATTAGCTATAAGGGAAATACAAATCAAAACCACAAGATACCACTTCACACCTGTTAGAATGCCTATTATCAAAATAAGAAATAACAAGTGTTGAAGAGGTTGTGAAGAAAAAGGAACCTTTACTGCTAGGAGGAATGTAAACTGGTACAGCCACTATGAAAAACAGTATGGAGGTTCCTCAAAAAGTCAAAAAGTTAAGAACAGCGTTACCCTATGACCCAGCAATTCTCTTGGATATCTATCTGAAATTTTTGAAAACATTTATTCATAAGAATCTATGTGCTCCTATGTTCACTGCAGCATTATATCCATGGTAGTCAACACATGGAAATAACCTATGCATCCTTCAATGGATGACTGGATAAAGAAGATATGGTACACATATGTATACAATGGAATACTCAGCCATAAGAAAAGAACAAAATACTGCCAGTTGGGACAACATGGATGGATCTTGAGCATCATGCTAAGTGAAGCAAGTCAGATGGACAAGGATAAAAACCACGTGATTTCATTCACATGTGGGATATAAAACAGAAATCAACAAATGAACAAACAAAACAAGCAAACTCATACGCACAGGCTACAGCGGGGTGGTTTCCAGAGGGGAAAGGGAGAGGGGAAGGTTAAGAAGGTAAAGGGGGGTCAAACACATGGTGACAGAGGGAGAATCACTTTGGGTGAGCACACAAAACAATATAACAGTGATGTACTATAGAATTGGACACCTGAAACTTATGTGTTATTAACCAATGTCACCCCAATAAATTTATTTTAAAAAGAATATAGACAATAAGAAGTGTTAGTGAGGATACAGAGAAATTGGAACTCTCATATATTGCTGGTGGGGATGTAAAATGTTGCAGTCATTTTGGAAAATAGTCTGACGTTCCTTATAAAACATGGAGCTATCATGTGACCCAACAACTCCATTTAGACATATATGCAACAGAAATGAAAATACTCATATATGTCCTGGAAAAAAATACAGTAAGTTAATTTTAATTTTAAAAAAATGAAATAAATATCCACACAAAGATTTGGACACTAATGTTCACAGCACCATGATACATAATAGCCAAAAAGCAGAAACAACTCAAATGCCCATCAAGTAATGAATGGATAAACATGATATAGCTAAGCCATACAAGAGACTACTCCTATTCAGCAATAAAACAGGAATGAAGTACTAATATATGCAACATATGAATAAACATCAAAAACATTTTGCTAAGAAAGCCAGTCACAAAAATACCATGTATCATGATTCCATTTATAGAAATGTTCAGAATAGGCAAATCTATATATACCTAAAGTAAATCAATGTTGCCTTGGACTAGGAGTGGGGAAGCTGGGAGGGTGAACTATTGTAAATGGCCAGGTTTCTTTCGGGGGGCGGGGGGGGGGGTGATGGTAATGTTCTAAGATTAGATTTTGGAAATAGTTGCAAAACTGTACAAATTTGCTAAGAGCAATTGAATTGCACACTTAAAATGTCATGTTGACAGTTGTAATACTGCTCCATTTAGTGAATAACTGTGTGCCAGAAACTACATTAAAAGCTTTCTTTTCTTTTTTAAATATTTCATTTATTTATTTTTAGCAAGGGGCGAAGTGAGGGAAAAAGAGAGGGAGAGAAACATCAATGTGTGGTTACCTTGTGTGCACCCCAACTTGGGACCTGTCTGCAACCCAGGCATGTGCCCTGACTGGGCATTGAACCAGTGACCCTTTGGTTTACAGGCTGACACTCAATCCACTGAGCCACACCAGCCAGGGCTACATTAAATACTTTCATTATTATTTCATCTAATTTTCACAATAAGCCCACAATTCCATTTTACAGAGGTACCTGAAATTCAAAGCTATTTGCTGAAGGTTACACAGCTGATCAGTGAATGACCTACATTCAATCACAAGTCTCACTCACCACCTCAGCATGCTAAACTGCACCACTGACCACATATATTTAAATGGTCATCAGAGTCTGGAATTTCATTATTATGCTATTTAACATAATCTTTTCTGTAAAAAGTTCATCTGGAATTTTTAGGTAGCAGAATTTCCAAGCCAATAAACAGGTTTTGAAGAAGCTTTTGGGAGGAATCTAATGCAGTATATATACTGAAAAGGAGTCATCAGATTTCATTGTGTTCCTTAGGGCAATAGCTGTTAATAAAGTAACTGTCTCTAAGTTAATTGACAAACAGATTTCCCCTTGTCCAAATCCTAAGTAAGATACCTAGGACACATCTGGATGGAACAAAACACTGCTTCTGGGAAAAAGCACACAAATATCAAATTAGAACTGCTAGAAAAAGACTCCTTTGATATCCATCCTTCCTCATCTGAGAAATGTTAGTATTCTAGGCTCATATGTCTTCTACTTGAATGACTCTACAATCTGGAACTGAAGTTAGGGAATGAAAAATCTGTTTCCAAGGAGACCCATTTAGAAGAGGTACTCAAAGAAGACAGAATTGCTTGGGTAGACAGAGGCAAGGAGAAGGAAAATTTGGCAACCAATTAGATTGATTAGATCATTCATTTGGCCCTAAAGAATGCAACAAGGAAAATTAGAGTGAAACCCTCTTCTTTTTGCACAGAAAGTATTCTTTTAAATGAACCAAACAGGAAGGTTATTTAAAATATGATTTGAGCCCTAGTTGGTGTGGCTCAGTGGCTTGAGCCCCAGCCAGAGAACCCAAAGGTCACAGGGTACATACCGGGGTTGTGAGCTCTGATACATTCATGTTTCTCTCCCTCTCTTTCTCCCTCCCTTCCCCACTTTCTAAAAATAAAATTAAATGTAGTATTTATTTAAATACTTTAAATTTAAAAATACATATGACATGATCCAGAAGTTAAAAGAATTTATTCTGTAGATTTAAAAAGGGACATTAATCAACCTAAGTTCATTCCAATTTTTGACTGATTCTTTTACTCAAGGGTTACATTTTCTCTCTTTAGGCATGCTACTATACCCCTTCTCTCTCGCATAAAGATGAAAGTCCATTCTTTTGTCTAACAACACCAAATAAATACTTCCACTCCCTGTCCATTGGATTAATAGGCATTTGTACTTCTCTAAAATGTCTGATTTCTTCACTGCTTTCCCTATATAATTAGAATCAGTCAGCTGTCAGCATTTACAAGCACAAATGGCATCCAGAATATCTGATTATATTTTGATAACATGTGAGAAAAAAAAAGATTAGAACTTAAAAGCCTGAATTTTCATACTTTTATTTTTTTTAAAGATTTTATTCACTATTTCCAGAGAGAAGGACAGGAAGGAAAGAAGAAAGAGAGAGAAGCATCAATGTATGGTTTGCCTTTCACCTGCCTCCAGCTAAGGACTTGGCTGAAGACCTGGATTGCAACCTGGTTATGTGCCCAGACTGGGAATCAAACCAGCGACCTTTGGGTTTGCAGACCAGCGCCAATTCACTGAGCCACACCAGTCAGGTGAATTTTCATACTTTTGACTACATAATTTATTTGCCATGTGACCTTAGGCATATCACACCCTTCCTGAGCCTTAATCTCCCCACTTATAAAATACAGATAATAACACCAGCCCTTCCCTCTTCAGTTACAAAGCTAAAAAGAGATCAAATACCTGAAAGCACTATGAATGCTGCAAAGGATACACAAATGTAAGCCATTATTGTTGATTATTTTATCTGGCCAGATCTCTCCTTTTTATAAAAACAGCTTATGAACATTACTCAGCCAAAACAGTCCCTTCTGCTGTCTCTAGCTTATATGACATGTCAAGTCACGGTAACAAAATTACACTAGGTTTCAACAGAGAAACAAATCAATCCTCTGTTAAACTTGTTTCATTTTAAAATCCAACATTAGTCCTGGCTAATGTGGCTCAGTGGATTGAGCTCCAGTCTGCCAACCAAAGGACCACTGGTTCAATTCCCAATCAGGGCAAGGGCACATGCCTGGGTTGTGAGCCACCTCACCAGCTGGGGACTTGCAAGAGACAAACACACCTTGATATTTCTTTCCCTCTTTTCCTCCCTCCCTTCCCCTCTCTCTAAAAATAAATAAGGGTGCCTGGTGTCCCCAAGCCACTGCACCCACACATGGGCTGCAGCGCCTTCCACATGTACGAGCCGGGGAGGACAGGTTCCTGCTCCTGGATGCTCTCGAGGTGGCGGGGGCCAAGCTTATGTGAGTGCAAATAGGCCTTGAAGTAAGGTCAGGGTCTGGAGTGGTATCCACATTCTTAGTCTCCATGATAGGTCCTCAAGCTTTGTACATGTGCACTGACAGCAGTGCCCAAGCAGCAGCCTGCACCCTGGAGACAGCGCACTGCAACCAAGTGCAACCAAGTGTTCGTACAGCCCATTGTCACGGACTTGGTCAAAGGCCCGCTACCAAGATTGACAGAAAAAGATGATCTTCTCATGTTTAACCCCCGCTACGTTTTAGTGACTCCGCCTGAGGAGGTAGGAAGTCACCGTATAGAGGCAACTTGGGCTGGTTGCCAAAATGGTAACAAACTCATGGACAGGTTCTTCCCACTGGTTCCAGATCTCCTTCCGCCAACAGGGTTACTCTATTTGGTTGCTGTTAAGGAAAACAATCCAGAAGAAATACTGAAAACAATGAAGATGAAAGGTCTACAGGGCACAACGGCCCTTTCCAGGCGAGCAGGACAAGAAATGCCTTCAGTCCTGAAGTTCACCAAGTCCTGATATACAGTGTCTACTCTTTATTACATTGATTTACATGTTATATTTCATATACAGGAGTGCATATTATATTGAATATATGTATCATGTGTGTGCATATGTGCTTGTACGCACATGTGTATGTGTACTTATTTATAATCTGAGTGTTATTTGCCATTTTTTTTAAATGGAAATAATTTCTTGGTGACCAAGTAGTGCAAGCAAATATATACATAATATATAGCTTGCATTTCTATATAAAGGATGTTTAAACTTTATGTGAAGGACATTCAGTTCAGCATTACCTATAATACCAAATTGGGAAGTCAGCCTATTTGACCATCATCAGTTAAAGGGCTGGTAATATACACTGCAGTGCATCGTGATGCTGAACATGAGTCCCGTAAGGCCACTAGAGTCAGATCTGTATGCAAGGAACCAGCTATGCTGCAAGTTACAGAATAGGGTTCTCTGTAGAAGACAGGGTATGTGTACTAAGAAACTCTCAGGAGACAACTGGTAGGGCTATGTAGAGCAACTGTCACTCTCTATGGTAGCATTTGCACAAAGATAATGTGTTACTTGCAAAATTTTACAAACTCTTTATTTAAAATATTTTATTTTATTTTTATTTTTTTAAAGATTTTATTTCATTATTTTTAGGAAGAGGGGAAGAGAGAGAAGCAGAGAGGGAGAGAGACATCAATGTATAGTTGCTTTTCACCTGCCTCCAGCCACAGATCTGGCTGGAGACCTGGCTTGCAACCTGGTTATGTGCCCTGGCTGGGGAATCGAACCTGCGACCTTTGGAATCACAGGCTGGCACCTTACCCACTGTGCTACCAGCCAGGGCTTTATTTAAAATATTTTAAAGTTTACTTTCACATGCTTATTCTTTTCATTCTATTATTTAGAATGCCTTCTGCTTTCATTCTTTTCCTTGGTAACATTTTCCCTTTTATCCTTTATCATCATACACTTGTTTTCAATCAAAGAGAATTGTAACTACATAAACTTACCACTCTTAATCACATCTTTAAAACCTTATCAGTGCCTTTCAAGAAATGTCACAATACCTTTCATGAATTTAGGAACCTCTTCTTCCATACTGTCCACACCGTTAATAAATATCACAATCTGTGAGCAGAACTGGGTAGCACCAGAGTGAGGCAACAGATCGATTGATCTTTCTCTTTCTCTTTCTCCCTCCTCCCTTCCCCTCTCTAAAAATAAGAAAAACTTTTAAAATATTATGAAATAAAATGGCAGAATAGTTTGTGAAAAGTACAAGGGCATTTATATTGTATTCTCTATCTCAGACATATTTTGTAATTAAAAATTTTAATGGGCACATAGAACAATCCAATAATATTAATTTTTCACAGCAAAAAAACCTTATTTTGTAATAACATTAATTTAGTCTCAGAAATGGAAATATGTACATTAGAGCATATGATAAATAAGTTAAAAATAAATTTTGAAACCTGCATTTTCAAAAAAATAAAAATAAATAAAATATTTATAATCTAACATTAAAGGCAAGCTATAGGTTTATTGAAGTCTCTTCCTGTAGACCTAAATAGAATGATTTATTTTTCCAGAAGCCTATCTGAAGAAGAAAAGTAATTCATGTTTTCTTAGTCTTATTTTCTATTTATTATCATAGGAAATAATTAAAAGTTACAGCAACTATAATTCATATTCTAAAAATAGATTTTGCCCAGGATCAAAGAAGATATCAGAGTTTGTTTAGCCTATTACATCCTACCTTAACACTCAAAATCATCAAATTTTAAGATTGGAAAGGATTATTTGACACACAGTATTTCTGGAAGGCCCTCCTAATAAACCTGCTAATGAATGAACTAGGTGACATGAAGAGAATGAGAAGAGATACTTTTCACTGACTATCCTTTTGTACTTTTTGAAATTTAAGCCATGTGCATGCAGCTCAAGCGTACACATTTGTTACTTTATTAATTCATTATCAATCACTGAGGAAGGAAATCTAGAGAATCCCTCATTTTCCAGAAGAGACAACTGAAGCCAAAGGAGATGAAATGCTCAAGCTTACACTGCCAGAAAGAGTATTGAGTGAATAAAGATAACAGCGTATCAATCAGCAGGTGGATACTGTGTCTTCTCTCAGGCATTGTGGATTTAAGATTAACTAGGCCAGGAAACATTGCAGCTTTCATTATTACCAATAGTAAGGGTGTCAATGAGGCAGGATAGAGTCAGTAGTACAAAGAGCTTATTCCTAGTGAATTGGTTTAGGAGAAATAAAGCAAAAGCAGAAGACAGAACATTTGAATTTGAAAGAAACCTTAATTCCACCCGGAACTCCTCTCACACAGGAAAACTAAAGGAATTATCAAATTCCCTTCTAGTCCTAAAATCCTCAAAGCTAAGGAAGCAAGGCAGCTTCAACTCCTCCTTTGAGATTCAAGCATACTTTTCCTCTTGATAAGATAAACAACCTTTTCTTTTAATGGGCACAAATGTAGGAAAACAGCAGAGTTCCCATAGTTAGGAATAAGAGAAGCCAAAAATGAAAACTATTCCAAAAATGTCTGCCTGCTTAAAATGAAGGAAATTTTATTCTCTCCTTTCTAGGTTTGTGGATAGCCTTCAGAATTGGAGAAATATATATGCATGTTAGACATTAAGAGGCCTTTACTGTACCTTTTGATATTTGCCAAACATACTGTAGTCATGTATTAAGTTGTTGTTGTTGTTTTTTTTTTTTTTTAAAGGTTTTGTTTTATTCATTATTTTAAGAGGGAAAGGCAGGGAAGGAGGAAGAAAGGGAGAGAAACATCAATGCATGGTTGCCTTTCACCTACCTTCAGCTAAGGATCTGGCTGGAGACCTGGATTGCAACCTGGTTTGCAACCTGGTTATGTGCCCTGACTGGGAATCGAACCAGAGACCTTTAAATTAGCAGGCTGGTGCCAATCCACTGAGCCACCAGCCAGGGCAATCTAAGTATTTTAAAGCACTGAGTAAGTATTTGCCAACAATTAGTTGATCTAGGGGGAAAGAGTATAATGGGACTAAATGGTAATGTAAAAAAATGCAAATAAAAAAATGAATTGATCTGATGAAACATGTGAAAAAGGAAGAACATGAGACAGGATAAAAGACGGCCAAAACATAACCTCCAGCTACTACTGCTGCTTCTTACTTCTAAAGAGAAATCATGGCATATGGATAAACCACAAATGAAGACTTTCTTAGTCAACTATGGGTCACAAGATCACATCACCCTGAGAAGTCTCTCTCACCACACTTTCAATTCTAGATCAGGAACAAAAGGCCAAAGAGAGCTCAAATTCTAGCACTAGCCAATCATCTTCATCTCTAGGGAATCTATAATATTAAATGCCTTAGCCTGATCCAAAGTCCTCTGAGCGCTGTTTCAAATTCCAGCTCCAATTTTCACTAAATGTTTCAAACATACAAAAAATATTTAAAGCTTATTTGTTAATAATTTTTCTACTTTATTGAAAATAAATCCACCTCATAGTAAAACAGTCACATAATTCAAATAAAAAATTATAGGAAATGTAAAGGTCGGATGTTATACTTCACATTGAAAGGTATTAATGCCAGCCCTGACCGGTAAGGCTCAGCTGGTTGGGTGTCTCCGCAAAGTCAAAGATCCCTGATTAAATTCCTGGTCAGGGCACCCACCTGGGGCAGGTTTGGTCTGGTCAGAGTAAAAATGAGAGGCAACCATCATTTTTTTTCTTTCACACGGATGCATCTCTCCCTCTACCCTCTCCCTTTCCCTTTAAGAAAAGGGAAAGAAAGAAGGGAGGGAGATAGAGAGGGAAAGAGATGTTAATGCCAAAAACTCACCTTGGCCTGGTAGTTTAGTGATGGAGCGTTGACCCTGCACCACAAGGTTGTGGGTTAGACTCTCTGTCAGTATACATAGCCAAATTCTGAGTCACCCCAGTCCAGGATGGTATGGGAGCCAACCCATTGATGTTTCTTCCCCCCACCCTCACTAAAGTCAATGAGCAACAAGTAAGTTAAACAGTAACATAGAGGCTGCACAAATATTACCTAGGGCAGCATAAATATTTGGTGACTCACATATTCCCCTTAGATGTCAATTTCCAAAATTACACACCTGGTTTCTTTGGGGGGGGGGGGCAAACTCTAAAATTACCCTTTCAAACTTCAGATCTAATAAATAAACCATTCGAAATTTCGAAGCCAATTAATTCCACCACCACCCCAAAAAAAAACCTGAGACATATCAAACACCTAGTACCCACAGAATGTACTGCCTTAAATTTACTCAATTAAGATTTACTGAGGGCCCGCTACTGAATAAATAACCATCTGGATGTAACAAAGACGCTCAATCTTAACTTTTATGTCCTCCTAGTGCCTCCATATTTATGTGTAAATGTAATTAATTTTCTGTCGACTTGAAAATAAAGTTCAGTGAGCAAATTTCAGACCACATTTATCACACACACACACACAAAAAAAAAACCCTAATGAAAGAGGAAAATGTTTTTAAATGGTTTAGCATTGTTTACATCTCTACTAGTCTAAATATCAGACTAAATCCTTACAGGCTAAATGTTTATTTGCCGTGGTGTAGAATAACAATTGGGAAATACAGTTGTCGTGTATGATTTAAATCTTCAGACAATACCAAAGTTTTAAGATTTCATGTGGCTCCCCATTAACTTTTCATTAACTGGGCAAACAAATAATTGACAGGCTGAGATTGCAGATCCTTTTCTTTCTGGTGGAAGCAGAAAAAGGGACAAGGGCAAGAAAGAGGAGCACAAAAATGGGGGTTAATGTTGCAAACAGGGCAGCCAACCCTAAATAAGAGGCGATTAACATAAAGAGGAAAGAGGCAAAAGAATACTTTTGCATTTTCAGCCCTTGGACTCTGTTCCAGAATTCAGCACTGCCTGTCAAAAGCACTGGCATTAGAGCAAATTATTAAATACTGCCACAGCCTTCGCTTCGATTCTCGATGTTCCTAGGAAAGACTTCATCTAACCTGTTACGACCCTCTGGCTCCGAAGTCGTGCGTGAGGAGCAGGGTTAACAGCATTCTGAGAAAGCGGGGCCCAGGGAGGGCACAGTGAGCTCGCAACGAAAGCTCCAAGAATTTTCCAAACAAGGGACTGAATAGCAAGTCCCTGCTCCCAGTGCAGAAGGCAGAGCCGCCGCTCCCTACCGCCGCCCTGGGAGAAGGGTGTCCTCCGCCGCAGAGGGGTGAGGGGACTCCAAACCAACCCCTCCCTCCCCAACATAAGCCCACCGCCCTTGCCTTCAAAGATCGCAGTGTGAACTGCACTGTCCAGCTTCGGCCCTCCGCCCCGCTGAAGATGAGACCAGCCACCACCCTTCTCTGACCTGTCCCCGCCGGTTCCGAGTCCGCATCGCGCTGCCTCCATTGCAGCGGCTCAGAAAGTAGCCAGTTAGTCCCGACTCCGGACTCCAGACTGGCAAGTCTGGCGCGCTGCCGGGCCACACCCCCTGGCAACCGCACCCTGCACTGTCACCGCTGTCTATTGGCCCACGGAGAGCCGCTCCTCTTTCATTGGCTCTTGCCGCTGCCCAGCGTTGCGGGTGGGTTTCTAAGGGGTGGAGAAACCGAGAGTGGCGCCTGCGCAGAAGCGGGGATGACGCACGCGCCAGGGCTGGATGCCTGGACCACCTCGCCTGCAGAAGCCGAGGATGTTTCCTTCAGCAGTGTTGGCGCCCAGCCGCAGGGAAGCGAGTCTGTCAGAGGAGCCGCCCAGCCCCAACTAACCGCACCTACAGCGGCCTCCCAGGGCTTCCACAGCTAGTACAGAGACCACCCAGAGCGATTCCAGCTCTGTAATGTTAATTAGGACTTACAGACCTCTGCCAGCTTCCTCTCTGCCTGACCCTGCCCTGACCCTGCCCTGACAACAAGCCTTCCCGGGAGCCACAGTTGTAGCCTCTTCAGGCAGTAACTACCAAAGAAGCGCACTGCTGTCGCCCTGGAACGCACAGAACTACTTCAGCCTCCCCGACTCCAGCCCAAGCTTTCGGAGTATTCCTAGACCTGCTCTGCAGACTCTCAAGAATCTTTCCCATGGGCCATCTTCAAACATCCCAATATCTTAAGGAAGTCGGCCATTTAAATCTTGTCTCCAACCAACACCTTTCTTACCATCAACTTGCATCCCTAAACAACGCCCTGACAAAAATGATCGCACAAGTTTAGTTTTTTAGCATTCCAACATCAAAGTTGTTTCCACATTAGCTTTGATGTTTTTTTTTAATCCTTATGTGAGGACTTATTTATTTTTTCCTCATTGCTTTTAGAGAAGAAGAAAGAGAAACATCCAAGCATCAATCAGTTGCCTCCCATAAATGCCTGGCCTGGGGATGAAACCCTGAAACCTAGGCATGTGCCTTTGCCAGGGATGGAACCTGCAACACTTTGGCTAAATAAGTCAACGTTCCAACTGAGCCACACTAGCTAGAACTGGTTTTGAATTTCTAAGAGGCCTAGAACTTGACACCAGCTGGGTCAGCCTCCACTCACTGTATGACCCTGAACATGGCTCATTGTCTGTGCTTCAAATTTCCATCTATCAAGAATAATCCTTGCTTGTCTAGGTTGGCCGGAACCTGACACAGAATTAGGCTCTTAAATCTAAGTGGAGTTGAATGAGATGCTCATTGTACTAGGGAAAGGACAAAGGAGATATTTTGTTGACTGGGCAGTCCCACATTAATTACAGTAAGTAGTATTCTCCAAAAAGTTTCTACACTTATTTACATACATTTTAAGCAGTTATTCCAAGAAATTATTTTGCCACCCTATTTAATATTTACAGATTTATTTGGTTGGAATAAAAAATCAAAACACAGCAAACCTAAGTAACTTACCCATGGCCCCTTTATCTCCTGGATTCTACTGTAGTCACTAAAACCGGGCTTGCTGCCCTTTCTTTATCTTGCCTTTCAGCCAATGAGCCAAGCTTGCACAGGTGGCAGCTCAACTCTAAAGTCACAGGGTTTGTTTTGATTTTTTCCATCCATCAGTTCATAGAGGAAGCTGCCACTGAGCCTGACAGAGTTAGCACTAAAAAATGTAGAATAAATTAGTTTGACTATAGCGATTAAAAGACTAATGAGTCATGGTTAAAGCAAACAATTAGGAAAGACCTTTAGTGGAAGGAGCAGTGTTGCTGCATTATTGGCAAGCAGAGTTGTCTTAAATCTTTCTGCAACCATTTACTTACAGACATCTTAAACAGTTATAAGATATAACAGTTAATACAAGAAAAATATGAAGTGAACTACTGATGGCACTAAAGACTATTGATATTTTAAAAAGCAAATCTGGGAACTGAATTTCCTCATGACTCCAAGACTCTGGTTAAAATGCCTTTTTTCAATGGATGTTACTGGTATTATTTTCACTTTATTCTATTGATGTACTCTTCTGCAAGCCAGAAGAATGACTTTAGCAACTTTACAAAAACCAGCAATCAATTTCTTGAGATTACTGATGTCTGAGAACTACAGTCAGTTTTTCACAAGGAACTGGCTTTTGCTCAGCTTCCCCCTCTCCCTGAGGTAAGTAAACAGGTGCTGCCGTCTCCTCCACGTGACCTTAACTCCATACTTGTCCTCAGGGGTGTCTTTAACCAGAACAGGCCCAGGTTCCAGACTCATGGGAGTACCAGGGTGAAGGGAGCAGCCTGGCTGGCTATTTTCCCTCTCATATGGGGAAACAGGCACCTGCTTCACAGAAGATGACTCTGGGGTCTGGATATCAGGTGCAATGAACACATAAGGTAAGTTTTGAAGTGCGTGTGCTGACAGTTCCTCGCAGCTTTGGGGACTGAGCATTGGGACTAAGGACCTTCTGGAAATGTCCTTTTCTGAATGATTGGAGCACTCCTGGATTAAGGGGCTCTCAAGTGTGGTTGAACTGGAAGAAGGCTGCGGACTCTCAAATGTTAAATGCGGAAACTTAGAAGTGGTAGATTTTCGACTTGAATGTCTTGCCTGGCCTCGATGACGTTTCCGTCTCCTATTGGCTAGGAACCAACTTTCTCCTGTTGTATCAAACTGAGGTAATACCTAATGATTAAAAAAGAGAGAGAGAATAAAAAGGTGATAAGGGCCACATATCAAGTACAAACCTAAGGGATGAAACCATTGAGTTGGTCAAAAAGTCAGTTCAGTTTTTTTCATAAAACAAAAGACACATTTTTTCATCTTCACCAGTAACTATTGATTTGGATATTTTGAGTATGTTGGCTATCTCCCACGTGGTATAACGTTGATTGTTGTCAATTAGTTTCTCAGTTTGCTTGCTGTTAACTTCAACTGGCCTACCGAACCATGGAGCATCATCCAGCAAGAAATCTCCAGCACAAAACTCTGCAAACTACATTAACACATTCAATCAGTCACAGCACCTTCTCCAAACACTGCATAAACCATTTCTTCATATTTTAGTTGTGTTTTTACCTTTCTTGAAATAATAAAGCATAATATGCTGAAAATGTTGCATATTTTCTTCCATCATCAATATTAAAAAGTTTACACAAAAATTTACAAATTTTGATGATTTTTAAATTTTATTTATTTATTTAAATTTTATTTATTAATTCCAGAGAGAAAGGAAGGGAGAGGGGCAGAAAGGGAGAGAGACATCAATGTATGGTTGCCTCTCATCTGCCTCCAGCTACAGACCTGGCTGGAGACCTGGCTTGCAACCTGGTTATGTGCCCTGGCTGGGGAATCGAACCAGCGACCTTTGGGTTCGACCTTTGGGTTCGTGCCTTATCCACTGAGCCACCAGCCAGGGCTTGATGTTTTTTTTAAATGCACATTGATATGACAGTTGTCATGATACAATCTAACAAATTGTTTCAAACAAGTTAAAAACAACTAAGACTACTAGAGCCATCATACAGACAAACACTCAACAAACTTTTTTGGCCAACCCAATATATACAATGACCAGACACCAGAATCCTAAATGGTATCCACTATTGTAAGGGACACAAAACAAAAATACGTGTGTAATGGAATATTAATAGGAAGGGGTATACGCTTTGGGCAATCTATTCAATCTCTCTGGCTTTCAGTGGCCTCATGTGTAAGAAAGGGAGCAAGCCTCTTTTTCTTGATCACGCCATACAGCTGCAACTTAACTGTCTTTTCCACTGATCCCAGCCTTAGCAGAATGCCTACACAAAGGCCCCCAGTTAAGAATGAGTAACTAAATCAAAGAACAGGGAGGTCATGGGTGGAAAGCAAGTAGCCAGGACTTGGCATATAATGAGTTTTCAGCAAAGGTTCATTCCTCTCCTCATCCACAGGAGTATAATATTTAAGTTTCCTTCACAACCATGAAGTAAATATTATGGTTCTTCTCAGCAATCCTGAACAAATCATATTTATCAAGCACACCTAAGAAGATTTTATGCTTCTTTCTCGTCCTTTTGCTATACTACTTCCCAGCCATGTAGTAGCTATATTCTTTTCCTGGAGCTTTTAGGCTCTCAGAATATGACATATACTGTTTCTGTGGGGTTTATTCAAGGTTCATTCTATTAAACAGTAAATAGAGTACTCAGCTATAAACTTCTTTCATGAAGCTCAGAAAACAATCTCATTTTGTTACTGCCTTTCTCACCCAGCTACTGGATAGTGAAAACTTCTATACTAAACTCTTTCAGAGGAATGTGGGAGTTGGTGGGGAGGACGAACTCCAATTCCAACCAACCGAACTTGAGCTTCTCTAACTTTTCAGTTTGAACTTTAAAAAGAAGGTACAACAGAAGAGATAGCTGACAACAGACAGAAGAGTGTATTGCTTCCTTATCCCTGTCCTCATGAATCTTATTCTTTGGAGGCCCTGGTTCATGGGGCAGGACAGTCAATATTCTCAGTTACCCAACAGAGTAAAAGTCAAAGTAAGAATCCCATAGCCTACCCAGGAAGTGATGGTGTTGTGATCAATGGGCTTGCTGGGCACCTGTCTTGTGTGGGTGATGGGAAGCTGCGGCGATCCACAGTGGTGTTTGGGGCCCTCCAATGGCTGTTGGTGGAATTGCAGTTGAGCTTTCTGGGACGTTTGGCGGCGTTTTTTTCGGGGAGGCATCAATAGGTGAGTGAAGAGCAGTTAGTAACCACATGATGCTGGTTGTAGTCAGGCAAGGGGAGAGACTCCAATTCCAACTTATGCCTGCAGAGAAGAAACAAAAGCTCTTCCTCATACTATGGCAGCCAGTTCTACTATCAATTTACCACTCTACCAAAAGCTGTGAGGAGTGCACCTTCCTAACTACACCATCAAGTTAAAACACAGTAATTCACATTCAGCAGTTGTTAAATGAACACTTTTTGATCATGTGTTGGGAATTTAAAAATTAAAAATCATTTAGTTTGTGATCATTTATTGAGTACCAAGCAGTTGTTAAATTAACACTTTTTGATCATGTGTTGAGAATTTAAAAATTAAAAATCATTTAGTTAATGATCATTTATTGAGTACCAAGCAGTTGTAGGGACACAGAGGTCAGACTGTCCCTGTTTCAAAGAGCTGAGCATCCAAACAGTGGGAGAGACAATTACAATAATAATGTCTAGATGCTTTCTAGATAGGGTGACACCTGACCGAGGTGTGACGGGCAAGGGAAAGCCAAAAGCCAGTGAGAGCACTCCAGATGAAGGAAGCAGCACATACAAAGCACAAAGACATAAAAGAGCATACAAATTCAGGGAATCACAGACCACATGTAGCTAGACACGGTATGAAAAGATAAATTACAAGAATTGAGGCTGGACATGGTGATGGGGTTAGTTCAGAAAAACCAGGCGTACCATATTAGTTCAGATTTTAGGCTAAGTAGTCAGTAAAGAATTTCAAGCAGAAACAGCCTAAGTGCCCATCAGTGGATGATTGGATCAAAAAACTTTGGTACATTTACACAATGGAATTCTATATAGCAGAAAGAAAGAAGGAACTTGTACCCTTTGCAACAACATGGATGGAACTGGAGAGTATTATGCTTAGTGAAATAAGCCAGTCAGTGAAGGACAAATATCATATGATCTCACCCATTGCGGGACAATAATGAGCAAAACTAACAACAAGCAAAACAGAACCAAATATATGAATACAAGGAATAGGCCTGCAGTGGTCAGGGGGAAAGGGGTTGGGGGGAGTGGGGAGGCAGAGGTAAGAAAGGGGAGCAGCTTAGACAAGAACCTAGTATAAAGGAACCATGGACATGGACAACAGGTGGGATTGACTTTGGGGGGAATGGGTGGGTGGGGAGGGGGACAGAAGGTAGCAAAAAGGGGATGAATGTCATACAACAACAATAAAATTTTTTAAAAAATTGTAAGAAAAAAAGAAAGAAAAAAAATTTTCAAGCAAAACAACCTGATCATATTTGGATTTTTAAAAACTTTTCACTCCAGAGAATTTTGTACATACAAAAAAATAGAATAAATAATACAATGAACCTACTCATCACCCAGCTCCAACAGGCATCAACACATGGCCAATCCTGACCCATCCACACCCCCTACCCTGGTATTATCTTAAGAAAATATTACATTCCAGTCGTTATAACATTACCATCAACAAACATCAAGTGTTCAGAAATGTTCAAATTTTCAGTTGTCTCATATATGTTATAATTGCTTTTTTGTTTTTTGGTCTTTTAGACAAAGCATCCTGGCAACAATGTGAAAAGAGAAAACAAGAACCCTGGAAGTAGGAAAACCAGTTTTAGGAAGGTACTGTGTAACCTAAGTGAAAAATGACGAGGCCTGAACCTGGGCTGTCAGTGGAGATGGGAGGCTGGAGATGGGAGGCTGGAGGCTGTTCCAGGGACAACAGGACTCAGGAATAAGAAGTCTGAAAAACTATCCACTGAATCGAGTAACCAGATCAGCTTTAATAAGAGCTTTCAGTGTAATAGCGGGACACAGTTTGAAGGCAATAGGTAGAGAGGTAAATGGGAGGTGCAGCTGAGCATCCTAGACCTAGAAAGTCACCTGACAGGGCAAACTGGTTCCACTGTACATAGATGATTCTTTCTTTTGGTCAACAACAGAAAAAATGACATACTCTGACTTATGTTACTAGGCAGTGGTGATACAGGTCAAGAAAAAAGAGGGAGAAAGTCTCTACCCTCAAGAAATTAACATTTTTAGCAACAACATAGGTAATAAATATATCTATTTGTTCACTCACTCATTCAACAAGCATTTACTGAGTGACTACAGTGCGCAAGACACTGTTCCAGGTGCTATACATACCAGAGAACAAGGTTAAATCTCTGCCCTCTAGCAGCACTTATATCTTAGTTGGAAATGATAAGAGGTAGGAGAAAAATCAAACAGGATAAGCTGACTGCTACTTTAGACAGGGTTGTCAGGGAAAGCCTATCTGAAAATGTGATATTTCAGCAAAGACCTGAATGAAGAAAGGAGACCAAGCAAACAACAGAAAGATATGTGTCTGAGAGAATAATAGGTCAAAGATCACAAGGTGGGAATACATCTGACTCTTTCAAGAAACAGTAAGGTCAACAGAGCTTACTTGGAGAGTGATAGAAGATAAGAACCACTCCTGGTGACACCGGCTTTATTGATAAGGTTAGGGACTCTGGATTTAATTATTTCTAATGTGATAGAAAGCCATGGAAACATTCTGGACAGAGAAGTGACATAATCTGATTTACACTTTTTTTTTCAAAAGGTTTTTTTTTAAAGATTTTATTTATTGTTTTTAGAGAGAAGGGTAGGGAGAGAGGGAGAGAGGGAAAGAGACATCAATGTATACGGTTGCCTTACACCTACCTCCAGCTACGGACCTGACTGGGAGACCTGCCTTGCAACCTGGTTATGTGCCCTGACTGGGAATCAACCAGTGACCTTTGGGTTTGCAGACTGGCGCCTTATCCACTGTGCCACCAGCCAGGGCTTGGTTTACACTTTTAAAAGTTAACTCGAGCCCTGGCTGGTGGCTCAGTTAGTTGGGGAGCATGTCCCATGCAACAAAGACATTGCAGGTTTGATTTCCAGTCAGGGTACATACCTAGGTTGCTGGTTCTATCCCTGGTCTGGGAACACAGAGGAGGCAAGCAATGATGCTTCTCTATTGCATCAATGTTTCTCTCTCCCTTCCTCCCTCTCTTTTCTCCCCCCTCTCTCTTAAAAGCAATGAAAAATGTCCTCAGGTGAGAATTTTAAAAATTAAAATAAGTAAATATATTCTCAGGTAAGGATTTTTTTAAAAGCTTACTTGAGGCGCTAAGAAAAGGTGGGTTGGGGGAAGGGGTGAAAAAAGAAGCAGGAACCCAGTGAGAAAGGCTATCCTGCAGGAGACCAGTGGAGAGATGACTACAGTGAAAAGCGCTGACATTAACTAGCCTCAAGTGGACACTATGTTGAGGAACAGTCCTACTATGTTTATGTATCAATTCATTTCCCACAAAGATTACCTTAAAACTTTCCCACTCTTTAAACTTTAGAACTCTTGTTTCTCTCTCAACAAATAATCCATTTCCTACTGCACAAAGAATACGGGAGACATCGAAGTTAATACATTTTCCAGAAATCATGCAAAACCTGCGTATATCTGCATCCATCCCCTTTCTTTCGTCTGTAATTAGAGATCAAGTTCCTTTTGTTTCTAAGATCTTTCCCTCTAAGTGTGCTTTGGAGCCTTCCTCACACTGTACCTTTCTTAGGCAATCATTTGCTCATATTTCAATAACCACCTAGATGGAGATGACTTACGTATTTATATATTCATCTTAGAATTGTCCACACTCAGGACCCATATATCGCGCTGCCTATTTAACAGCAACTAAAAGTTTCAAGTGCATTTTAAGCTTAACATGTTTAAAACTGGATTAATGATCATTTCCCCTGCATCCCTGCCACAGAAGTGATTATCTTCCAGGGGAATGGTATCATCATTCATCCAGTTATACATCCAGAAACCCTGACACTTCCCTTTTCCCTCTCCCATCAGACCCAACACCTCTTAAACATGTCTTCAACAATGTCCCTTTCCCCTCTCTGTATTTGCCCCCCACCCCCACCCCATCCTCTTCAGTTCCAAGAATTCCAGCTAGGATAATTACAATAGCCTAACTGCTCTATCCTAATCCACTCTGGCACCCCCTGCAGAGACCTTTTAACACATTGTTGATCTGTCACAAAAAAAGTGTTTTCAAGCCCAAATATTGTTGATTGATATGGGTTAACTCATGTTTGCATTTGCATTAGTTTATACACTTTTTAAAACTGAGAGTAATATAGGATTTTGTAAGTTTTCTTAATCATGTTTGATCATGCTTGTTATTAAAAAAAGTATTCTCTTCCCTGGCTGGTAGCACAGTGGATAAGGCTCCGGCCTGTGAACCTAAAGGTCGCTGGTTCGATTCCCCAGCCAGGGCACATGACCAGGTTGCAAGCCAGGTCTCCAGATAGGTCTGTGGCTGGAGGCAGGTGAAAGGCAAACTATACAGTGATGTTTCTCTCCCTTTCTGCCTCTCTCCCTTCCTTTCTCTGGAAGTAGTGGATAAAATCTTCAAAAAAAAATTATTATTCTAGATATGCTGGCTTTTATCACAATTTTAGTATTGCAAAAATTTCAAATATGGTGCATTGTGATGGAGAAGAATTTTTCAATGAATTATATGCCAGTGCTTTTTCTGATTGTCCAAGTGACTTTGAAGTAAATAGCAGTGATGTGGAAGATAATGGTCTGTTGGAAGACAGTTATGAATCTGATATAAGACCACTAAAATGGCAAAAATGAAATGTGATAGAATCTGCTAGTGAAAGTGATTTTGAAGAAGAGTGGACAGAAAATGGCATTACATCAACCTTGGAGGATTAGGCAAATATTTCTGGTGTAACTGTTTTTTGTTTTTGTTTTTTGAAGATTTTTAAATTTATTTTTATTTATTATTTCCAGAGAGAGAGGAAGGGAAGAAAGGGAGAGAAGCAGAGAGGGAGAGAAACATCAATGTATGGTTGCCTTTTACCTGCCTCTAGCCACGGACCTGGCTGGAGACCTGGCTTGCAACCTGGTTATGTGCCCTGGCTGGGGAATCGAACCAGAGACCTCTGGGTTTGCAGGCCAGCACCTTATCCACTGTGCTACCAGCCAGGGCTTTGGTGTAACTGTTGAACTTGGTGATCCACAGAGTATCAGTGAAGTGATAAGTTTACTTTTTGATAATGACTTTTTTTTAATTCAATTGCTTTTCAAATCAATTTATACCACCAACAAATGGAAAAACTTGATAAAACATCTGCTAAAACTTTATCATAAATGGAAGTTATCACTAGTAATATGAATAAATTTCTCAGTTTATTGATATTGATGGGACAAACAAAAAAAAATCACATTGGAGAGATTACTGGTCAACGAACCCTTAATTTGAAGCACCCAAATTTCCTAAAACTATGACCACATGAGGTTCAAGCAAATTCTTACCTTTTCATCTTAGCAATAATTCATAAGCTACAGCTAATGAAGACAAACTTTACAAAATTAGGCCTCTTTTGGATTACTTTATTCCAAAATTTCAGTCTTTGTATAGATCTAAATAGGAGTTATCCCTAAATGAAGCAATGATACCATATAGAGGGCATATCAGCTTCAGACCTTACAAGGTCTGTCCTGAAAGTATCAGTGGTACAAACTGTTTTAATTATATTGACATTGGCTTGATATGTTTGGGACAGACCTCATATAATGTGGCATGGGTAACAAAATATGGAATTTTAGTGAGAATGCTTTGTGAAAGTGAGAGTAGCTACATTTGCAATTTCGAAATCTATTTGGGTGAAGGCAAAAAGCTACAAGAAACTACATTTTCCATGTTAGAGCTATATCTTTATTCTTGGTATCACGTTTACCAGGATAATTACTATAACAGGGTGTCTGCTGCTATAATATTATTGGAGAATAAAGCACTAGTCTGCGGTACTTACAAGGGAGAGCTATGGCTTGCCAAAAGAACTAAAAGAGAAATCAAAGAATCTTTGGAGAGGGGGAATGACATTTTTATGGAAAGGACACATTCTTCTTATCACATAGAAAGCTAAAAGGCTAGTGCGTATGATATCAACTATTCATGATGCTTCTATGAAATGCACTAGAAAGCAAAAGAGGAATTCTACAGATGACACAGTTAAACTCACATGCATAATAACTTACAACAAATTCATGAAAGGGGTCAATGATGTTTGCCAGTATTTGGCAAACAGCAGTATCTTACGAAAAATCTTAAAATGGAAAAAACAAAAAAAAGTAGCATTCTTTTTTATCAATTATGCTTTACTTAATGCATTCAAAATTTACAACTTATAAAATAAAATGAGATACAACAATTTCTACTCAAAGTTGCTAGGGAATGGGTAACCCATGATTCAAATGAATATAGCGCAGAGCCTGGCACTTCTTCCAGTACCTTTAAAATCAGTCCTGGCCCTGGATGGTGGCACAGTGGATAAGGTGCCAGCCTGCAAACCCAAAGGTCGCTGGTTTGATTCTGCAGCCAGGCCACATAACCAGGTTGCAAGCCAGGTCTCCAGCCAGGTCTGTAGCTGGAAACAGGTGAAAGGCAACCATACATTGATGTTTCTCTCCCTCTCTGCCTCTCTCTTTTCCCCTCTCTCTGAAAATAATAAAATCTTTTTAAAAAAACAAAAATCATATGGGGACTTCCAGCCAAGATGGAGGTGTAGGTAAACATGCTGCATCTCCCTCACGAGAAGAAATTTACATCTACCTCAAACCTAAATAAAAACAACACAGAAATTTCAGAAAATCCTACTACATGGAAGGGCAAGAAAGAGGTAAAGAAATATTCAGCCAGACAGGTAGAAGGGTTGGAGCCAAGGAGATCAGCAGCAGCAGCACTGGAGCTGAGGCTACAGCAAAAAGCAGTCTTACATTTCAACCTGGGAAGCAATCGTGGGGCCCGATCTCGGAGCCCAAGGTTCCAGCACCTGGAAGAAGAGCCATATTGCTTCTGACTGTAAAAGCCAGTGGAAGTTGGGGCAGAGGAAGAAACTGCCAGTCTCAACGAGCAAACTGCATTGTTCTCTCTCAGGCCCCTCCCCCACATACAGCACCACACTTGGTGAAACGGGTCATCCCACACTGGCAAATTCCTAAGGCTCCACCCCTTACAATGTAACAGGAGCAACAGAGCTACCTAAGACACAGAGACAAACAATGAAAGCTGTCTAGCTGAGGAGACAGAGAAGTACGGCCCAAAAGAGGGAGCAGATCAAGGTGCCAGTGGGAGAACTGAACAATGAGGAGATAGCTAACCTAACAATAGCTAACCTAACAGATGCAGGTTCAAAATGCTGGTAATTAAGATGCTCACAGACTTCACAGATATGCTTAAATACAGCAAACACACAGAAGGAAGAAGTGAAGATTAGGTTATGTGAAATGAAGAAAAATCCACATGAAACCAAGGGAGAAGGGAAGGACAATTGGGTTCAAATCAATGATTTGGAACATAAGGAAGAAATAAATAGTCAACCAGTATAGAAAGAGGAAACAAGAATTGAGAAAAATGAGGACAGGCTTAGGACCTTCTGGGACAACTTTAAACATGCCAACATCCAAATCATAGGGGTGCCAGAAAGAGAAGAGGAAGAGTAAGACACTGAAAACTTATGTCAAAAAATAATGAAGGGGGCCCTGGCTGGTGGCACGGTGGCTAAGGTGCTGGCCTGCAAACCCAAAGTCGCTGGTTCGAGTCCCAGCCAGGGCAACATAACCAGGTTGCAAGCCAGGTCTCCAGCCAGGTCCATAGCTGGAGGCAACCATACATTGATGTTCCTCTCCCTCTCTGCCTCTCCTTTCCCCCCTCTCTGAAAAACAATAAAATCTTTTTCAAAAAATAGATAATATATAAGGCTGGTAGCACAGTGGATAAGGCACCGGCCTGTGAACCCAAAGGTCGCAGGTTCGATTCCCCAGCCAGGGCACATAACAAGGTTGCAAGCCAGGCCTCCAGTCAGGTCTGTGGCTGGAGGCAAGTGAAAAGCAACCATACATTGATGTCTCTCTCCCTCTCTGCCTCTCTCTCTTCCCCTCTTTCTAAAAAATAATTAAATAAAAATTTTTTTTTAATTTTTAAAAATAGATAATATATAACATAATAAAAGCAGAGATAAAATTCTAAAAAATAATAATAATAATAATGAAGGGGCTCTGGCTGGTGTGACTCAATGGATAGGTGCCAGCCTGTGAACTCAAGGGTCACTCGTTCGATTCCCCAGTCAGGGCACATAATCAAGTTGCAAGCCAGGTCTGTAGCTGAAGGCAGGTGAAAGGCAACCATACATTGATGTCTCTCTTCCTCTCTCCCCTCCATTCTCTCTAAAAATAATAAATAAAATCTTTTTAAAAAATAATGAAGGAGAAAATTTCCCTAATTTGGCAAAGGAAATAGACATATGAGTCCAGGAAGCACAGAGAGTCCCAAATAAGCTGGATCCAAAAAAAAAAAAAAAAAAAAAACACCAAGATACATCATAATTAAAATGCCAAAGGTTAAAGATAAAGAGAGAATCTTAAAAGCAACAAGAGGAAAAAAGAGAGTTAACTACAAAGGATCCTACAAGACTATCAGCTGATTTCTCAAAAGAAACTTTGCAGGCAAGAAGGGCCTGGCAGGAAGTATTCTAAGTGATGGAAAGCAAATACCTACAACCCAAATTACTCTATCTAGCAAAGCTATCATTCAGAATGGAAGGGCAGATAGAGTGCTTCCTAGACAAGGTAAAGCTAAAGGAGTTCATCATCACCAAGCCATTATCATATGAAATGTTAAAGGGACTTACTTAAGGAAAAAAAAAGAAAAGAAAAACTATGAACATTAAAACGACAACACCCTCACAACTATCAACAACAGAATCTAAAAAATAAAAACAAAAACTAAGCAATCAATGAGGGAACAGTATCAAAGATATGAGGAACATTTGGAGGGTTATCGGCTGTGAGGGGGAAGGGGAAGAAGGGGGGAAATGGCTCTGGGATTAAGAAGCATAGTTGGTGGGTGCAGAATAGACAGGGAGATATTAAAAATAGTACAGGAGCCCTGACTGGTAGCACAGTAGATAAGGCGCTGGCCTGCAAACCCAAAGGTCACAGGTTCAATTCCCCAGTCAGGGCAAATAACCAGGCTGCAAACCAGGTCTCCAGTCAGGTCTGTGGCTGGAGGCAGGTGAAACACAACCATACGTTGATGTCTCTCTCCCTCTCTGCCTCTCTCCCTTCCCCTCTATCTAAAAATAATGAAATAAAATCTTAAAAAAAAAAAAAAAAAAGAATAGTACAGGAAAAGGTAAAGTCAAAGAACTCACAGGCATAACCCATGAACATGAACCAAGAGGGGTGGGGATTACTGGAGAGAGGAGGGTGCTGGGTGGAGGGGAGCAAAGGGAAAAGACATTAAGACAAATATAACAGTATAAGCAATAGAAAAAATGTTGATTAAAAAAAAAAAAAAACCATATGGGGCTCCACATTAGCACTATCTCAGAAACCTCCCTTCCATTAAAGCCAAGTAGAGGAAAAAGCGAATGCACCAGCTGAAATGCAAAAGAAGACACAGAAGTCCAAGTAAACCGCTAGCTGGTGCACTCATGGAAGCCACAGGAGCAGAAATAAGGGACACCAGAAGCCAGGGACACTGGATCAAAGTGTTGGACTGCATGCCTACTATCTAGAGCTTCTCAATGGATCTAGGTAGAGCGCACATGCCAACTGATCATTGACACCACCTTTTGAGAGACCCACACTGTCCTTACAAAAACAGTCCTTTTTGGTCCTTTGCCCTGGACCTGTGACATTCTGGACTGGTTCTATTCTCAGTTGCGGATAAACAGTAAATCATCCTCTGTCTTAGCTGGAGGAAAAAACACATATCTGATTTTGGCTCACTCATGCATAAAATTTGAGTTTTGCATTAGAACTAAGGTCCTGCTTTCTGTGGTTCCAGCTTCATCTCACACTCCACTCCACTCAGGTCTCTTAGTTCAAACTCCTCAGAGACTTCAGCCTTTACTCACCTCTCTCTCCTGCCACACAGCCTTTCACACCTTAGTCCCTTTGCTTTACAGGTTTCCCTCCCTTTGCAGAGATATCAGATCTTACCAAGATTTAGTGCATCAGAAAAGCCTTTCCTGGCCTACCTAAGTAAGGCAAGATCTCCTTATTGTAGATACTCAAAGTTGTCATTGGCCTCTAATTTATCCCTTCACAGCTAAAAGGTTTTCTTTGAAAACCTCTGTGCTCCTCTTTCCTCCCATTAGACGGTGAACCCAAACCTCCACAATGGCATTCTAACAGGACCTGGCACGTAGTAGGTGATCAATACAATCTGTTGAAAAAGTTAACAAAGTACTTTGTGTATATAAAAGATTGCACCGGGGTGGGGGGAGCAGATCACTATTTGAAATTTGGAGCTGGGGTAAGATCTACGGTAAGCAATTTTTAAAAAGTCGTTGAAAAGTTTAGATTATATGCTGCTCTCAGACTCTCAGTGTGGTCGGGAGGAAATGAACGATATTTGGTTGTTGGCACATGGTGTACAAGTTCCCCCAGAACGGAAATCAAGCAAGGCAGACTTTGAAAAGGCAGGGAGAAAAAAAGAAAAAAAAAGTAAAGGTGGTAGAAAGATCCCGAGGGAGGCAGGGGGGCGGGGAGGAGGGTGCCTGGGGGGATTAGGAAAGCGACAGAGCGGCGCGAGGGGCCGCGGGCTCACTGGGCCGCCCCAGGCGCCGCGGTAGCCCCAGGTGCCCGCCTGCCCGCCCTCTCCCGAGCCTCGCCGGCGCCCCTTCAGCCTCCCACTGCCGCTCCCTCCCCACGAGCCTGCCCAGTCGCCTTACCCGCCCGGCCACTTCTGGCCGCAGATCGCCCAGCTGCGCCTTGTTCGGGCCCCGAACTCGAAGACAAGGACTGGCGCCCGATTGGCGGCGCTCCGTCACGTGACAGCAACGCTCCGCCGGCGCCAATTTCAAACAGCGGAACAAACTGAAAGCTCCGGTGGCCAACCCCACCCCCGGCCCCCGGCCTGGGACCCCCTCCCCTCCCGGGATCCCCCGGGATTCCCCACCCCTCCCGCACCGCCGGGGACCCAGCGGGCTTGGCGCGAGTCCTTGTCCCGGACCCTGGCTCGGCCCGCAGGTTGGAGGAGCCCAGACACCGCCCTAGGAGCCACAGCCCCGCAGCGACGGCAACTGCAGTCCCGAGGTGAGCGGGAGCCGGGAAATGGAGGCTGAGACCGGTCCTGGCGCAGGCAGGGAACAAGGTCTCGGGTGCCGTGGTTAGGGGGTCTAGCAGTAGGGCGCGGGACAGAAGTGAAAGTGTGGGACCACTCAAGAAGAAGGTCTGAGCCAGGGTGCAGATTTTTTCTGCATCCAACCCTCTGGCCTGCCCTAATTTCTTTCTCAAAGCCCCTCGGCTTTCCCAGGAAGTTTGACCTCTGCACCCTGCCCGCACGCAGCCTTGGGAGGGCTGAGGTGGCCTACTTTCCCAGGAAGACTGTGGCTGGGATGAAAATTGAGTTTACTCTGCATGAAGTGGAAGACTGACCTGCCCGCACATTCCTCTGCTTCCAGGTACTCTCACCATAATATCACACTGCCTCCACCCTAGCCTCTTAAAGGCCCCTTCTCCTGGTTCTTGAGAACCCTGGTTAGGATGGGGGTGGACCAGAGGAGTCACTCTAGAAGGCTCCAGGACTAGATAAAGTGTTGGCAATGATAGGAAGAGGCTGATTAGGGAGTAGAAGGGAGAATTAAGCATTAGAAGATATCTTGTGGGGGTGGGGGTGGGGGTGGGGATAGGGAAGGAGATAATAGTATCTACTGATTGATTGGGGAGAGAAAGAGGCTTGATGAGATAGAAGGTAGAAGTAACTCTGAGATTTGAAGGTAGAAAGGAAAGGGAAGAGTCAATGGAGAGGGCCTGTGAGCTTGAAGCAGATAGCAAATGTCATGAGTGTGAATCATTTTTCAGGAGATATCAGATGTCCTAAAAGGAGACAGCCCATTCCTTTGTCAAAGTATCTCTAAAAGGATTACACCATTTCACATAATGGTAGAGCATTCTATATATCTTTTAAAATCAACAGCATAAATTTTTTAAAAGATAAAACTATTTTTTTAACATAACACAACCACTTCAGCATACTGATGACAGCACACTGCACATATATCCTGTGTTCTATTATGCAGTGTACAATCTGCTTAACTTTACCTTGAAGTGAGCAGCTTCCCTTTTACCTGAGGTGTTGTGAACTGGGGATGGTTTCTTCAGTGGAGTGACAATAGTGCAATGGTATAATCTGCCTTTCTCCCCTGATTGATATTGATCCTTTTGTTTATAAACTAAGATGACATAAAAGTATAAAGGCTCTATCCTAGAATGGAATTAGAGTTTTGTCAGGATTACTAATTACTAAATGTCCTCCAATCTAAGCATTCCTGTCCTTACAGTCTCTGCAATCAATCTGTATTTTTTTAAAATATTTATTATTTTTAGAGAGAGGGGAAGAGAGAGAGGCAGAGAGGGAGCGAAACATCAATATATGGTTGCCTTTCACCTGCCTCCAGCTACGGACCCCTAGCTGGAGACCTGGCTTGAGACCTGGCTTGCAACCTCGTTATGTGCCCTGGCTGAGAATCAAACCAGCGACCTTTGGGTTCACAGACCAGCGCCTTTCCTCTGAGCCACCAGCCAGGGTTTGCAATCAATCTGTATTTTAGTAGGCAATGCTAGACATTTCTACACTTTTACAAGTGCCCCATTTCTTGTTTCTGTAGCCAAACATTCCCAAGCTTCCAAAAGACCATGTTCAACACAATCCCACTTTTCCCATTTGAATTGCTTCTGTTTGATCCACTTTTAGCTTTCTTTTTTCAGTGGAACTTATCTATTATCTGAGGTCTTTACCAAGGCCTAGGGAGTATTCACTTGGGCCTGTGAGCTCACACTCCTGGTCATAAGAAAAGGAAAGCCTTTAATAGAATCTCCTTCTCATCCTAACAGATCTCTGACATCCTGATATTCCTTGCACTTTCCAGGGTCCAAGCTTGTGATTCTCAATGGAGAGTAAAAGCACAAATTCATAATGAAAACTAGCCCCCGTCGGCCACTGATTCTCAAAAGACGTAGGCCACCCCTTCCTGTTCAAAATGCCCCACGTGAAACATCAGAGGAGGATCCTAAGAGGCTCCATGCCCAACAAGAGCCTGATCAAGCGCAGACCTCCAGGGAGGTGGCAGAGTCTACCTCTTGCAAGTTTCCAGCTGGGATAAAGATTATTAACCACCCCACCATGCCCAACACTCAAGTGGTGGCAATCCCCAACAATGCCAATATCCAGAGCATCATCACAGCATTGACTGCCAAAGGAAAAGAGAGTGGTAGTAATGGGCCCAACAAATTCATCCTCATCAGCTGCGGTGGAGCCCCCACTCACTCCCTAGGACCCCAACCTCAAGCCCAAAGCAGCAATGATCACAAGAGAACAGAAGTGATCCCTGAGACCCTGGGTTCAAAACCTACAGCTACAGATGTGAATCTTCCTAAACCACCTGGAGTCCTTCTCGGGCGGAGATGGGAGAACTGTGGTAGGTGGTCAGCAAGGCAAAGGGTCAGGATCTTAGCCTTTCCCCTTTGGTGGCATGGACTGTAGTCAGTCATGTTGATGCCTGCAATAGAAGGCATGTATCCTGAACCAGGGGAAAGTCATTCTGAAACCTTGACCCAGATTCTTTGGGCACTGTCCGAAGGATTGCAGTTATTATTTAGGACTTATAATTGCCTTCTTTATATTGGAAAAAGATTTCTTTATTTCTGTTTATCCTTCCCATTGACTTTAAAAAGAAGTAGGAATTTTCCCCCATCTTAGTAAAAGAACACTGAAGCATGAGGAGGAAAAGTGGCTTCTTCCTCTGTGCAAATGCTCAGTAGCTATTATAAGGTTGCCTTGACTGACCTCTAAGGCTCAGTGTGACCCAGATTGAAATGCACCTTGAACTATGCTCCTGAATTCCTCCTGAAATCTATAGTCGGGTGGAGTACCTGAGGGCCACAGCATGATTTCCCTTGTCCCTAAGGGTAGAGCTCTTGGAGAGGTGATCCCAAAGTGCCAATTTCAATGGGCCTGCCAGGCATCAGATCTGACAGTGACGTGACATCTTGGATTATTTCCTCTCTAGCTGGCGGTGAGACAACAGGCTGCGCCCTTAACAACAGCTTAACCAATATCCAGTGGCTTGGAAAGATGAGTTCTGATGGACTGGGACCCTGCAACATCAAGCAAGAGATGGAGGGAAAGGAGAATCGGCACTTGGAGCAGAGTCAGGTCAAGGTGAACTGTTCTGTCACTAGGGAAATCAGAGCTTGTGCAGGGAATTTCTAAGAAGGAAAATGGATCAAGTGGCCTGAGAAGCAGAATTTCTCAAGTGCTGGTATTAGCACTCACATAGTATGACTGTGTATAACCTTTTTTTTTTTTTTTTTTTAAGATTTTATTTAATTTTAGAGAGGAGGAAGGGAAGGAGAAAGAGAGAGAAACATCA
This sequence comes from Noctilio leporinus, assembly GCA_004026585.1. Taxonomy (NCBI): domain Eukaryota; kingdom Metazoa; phylum Chordata; class Mammalia; order Chiroptera; family Noctilionidae; genus Noctilio; species Noctilio leporinus. Next base: position 145,361 of record PVIW01001344.1, on the reverse strand, counting down.
ATGTGTAGTTGCCTTTCACATGCCTCCAACTGGGGACCTGGTTCACAACCCAGGCATGCGCCCTAAGTAGGAATATAACTGGTGACCGTTGGTTCATAGGCCAGCACTCATTCCACTGAGCTGCACCAGCCAGGCAGATTCTGTGTAACTTTTTTTTTTTTTTTTTTTAAGATTTTATTTCATTATTTTTAGAGAGAGGGGAAGAGAGAGAGGCAGAGAGGGAGAGAGACATCAATGTATGGTTGACTTTCACCTGCCTCCAGCCACAGACCTGACTGGAGACCTGGTTTGCAACCTGGTTATGTGCCCTGGCTGGGGAATGGAACCTGCGACCTTTGGGTTCGCAGGCCAGAGATTCTGTGTAACTTTTGACCTACATTTCTGCTGGTGATCTTTTTCCCCACATCTGTGAAATTTGCTTGAGGGCAGATTCCTCTGGCCTGCTATATTCTATCAGCACTGAGTTTAGTGCTCCACCCTTAGCAGGTATGCAGGAGATGACAGAGGAGCTCTCTGTTTGGAAAGCCACCTAAACTTTAAAAGAGCAACCCAACAGTATAAAAAGAATCCAGCATCTTTTTTTAGTATATTTTATTGATTATGCTGTTATAGTTGTCCCAATTTCTTTTCCTTTTGCTCCCCTCCACCCAGGACCCCCCTCCCCTCATGCAATCCTTAGTTCATGCCTCATGCATATAAGTTCCCTGATTTCACCCTTTCCTATATTAACTTTCTTCTATCTATCTTGTACCCACCAGTTATGTCTCCTAATCCCTGCACCATTTTCCCATTTCGCCCCCTTTCCGCTCCCAGCTGATAACCCTCCCAGTGATTTCCATACCTGTTCTGATTCTGATCCTATTCTGGTTGTTTAGTTTGTTTTTGTTTTTATTTTTATTTTTTAGATTCTTTAGTTGATAGTTGTGAGTTTGTTATCATTTTAATGTTCATAGTTTTGATCCTCTTTTTCCTAAGTAAGTCCCTTTAATATTTCATATGATAATGACTTGCAGATGATAAAATCCTTTAGCTTTACCTTGTCTGGGAAGCACTTTATCTGCCCTTCCATTCTGAATGATAGCTTTGTTGAATAGAGTAATCTTGGTTGTAGGTCTTTGCTTTCCATCACTTTGAATACTTCCTGCCAGGCCCTTCTGGCCTGCAAAGTTTCTTTTGAGAAATCTGCCGATAGTCTTATAGGAACCCCTTTGTTGTTAACTCTCTTCTCTTGATGCTTTTAAGATTCTCTCTTTATCTTTAACCTTTGACATTTTAATTATGATGTGTCTTGGTGTGGTCTTCTTTGGGCTTAGCTTGTTCGGGACTCTCTGTGCTTCTTGGTGAAGATTTGCTTCACCAAATTTGGGATGTTTTCTCCTTCATTATTTTTTGACACAAATTTTCAATGTCTTGCTCTTCCTCTTCTCTTTCAGGTGCCCCTATGATTTTGATGTTGACATGTTTAAAATTGTCTCAAAGGTTCCTAAGCCTGTCCTCATTTTTCTCAATTCTTATCTCCTCTTTCTATACTAGTTGACTGTTTATTTCTTCCTTATGTTCCAAATCATTGATTTGAACCCCATTGTCCTTCCCTTCACCCTTAGTTTCATGTGAATTTTTCTTGGTTTCACTTCTTCCCTTCTGTGTTTGCCGTATTCAAGCATACCTGTCAAGTCTGTGAGCATCTTTATCATCAGCATTTTGAACTCTGTGTCTGTTAGGTTGGCTATCTCCTCATGGCTTACTTCTACTGGAACCTTGATCTGTTTCCTTTTTTGGGCCATACTTCTGTCTCCTCAATTTGACAGGCTCTAGTATTTGCATCTGTGTTTTAGGTAGAAACCCCTGTTAGGTTTTAAGGGGCAGAGCCTTAGGTATTCATAAGTCCTTAGGCAACACATTTCACTACGTTGTGGTGATTATGTGGGGGAGGGTTCTGAGGGGGAACAATGCTGCTTGCTCAGCCCTCGCCCCTTTTCCAGACACTTCTGCTTCCAGTAGGACACTGGTGCCTCTCATGCCTCTCTCCCTAGCTATTGCCCTGTCCATGGTTCCCAGAGTGGGTGGGTCTGTGGATGTTCTTGGACCCTGGGAGAGACTGGACTCTGCTGAGAGAGGTAGTTTCTTCCCCCACCCCAACCCCCGCTGGTTTTCACAGTCAGAAGCAATAAGGCTTTATTTTCCCCCTGGCTCTGGAACCATGAGCCACACAGTCTGGCCTAGTGCTGGGAGCATTCTTCAGGTGTCCCTACCTTTTTTAAAATGTGTAACTGCATTTTCCACTGGCCAAATGGCTGACCATAGCCACAGTGCCACCAAACCTCACTGCCCTGGCCCTCTTTGCCCTTCTTATCTGTCTAGATGAGTATTTCTTCTTTATATCTTTGTTTGTTGGACTTCTGTGAAGCTCTATTTTCTGGAGTTTCTGGTTATCTCTAGTTTTGAGACAGATGAATTCCTTCTTAGTTGTGGAGGGAGACAGAGCTGTCTACCTATACTGCCATCTTGGCTGGAAGTCAAGAATATAACACTTTTTTTTTTTTTTTTTAAAGATTTTATTTAATTATTTTTAGAAAGAGGGGAAGTGAGAGAGGCAGAGAGGGAGAGAGACATCAATGTATGGTTGCTTTTCACCTGCCTCCAGCCACAGACCTGACTGGAGGCTTGTTTTACAACCTTGTTATGTGCCCTGGTTGGGGAATCGAACCTGTGACCTTTGGGTTTGCAGGCCGGTGCCTTATGCACTGTGCTACCAGCCAGGGCAAGAATATAACACTTTTAACCAGACAGTTTTCTTAGAGGATAAACCAATAGAGAATAAAGTGAATTAGATGTGAATTTAAAATTTTTCCCCAGAGATCAAATTGATTTGACCCAATTATGTGGCCTGAGGTTGTTTCTCACAGTTGCTGCACACCTAGATTTTGTTGTATATTCCTTTTAATCATTCATTTGACAGCCTTTAAAAGTGAAAATTTACATGGATGTATACATTCTTAAAAACTGAGCTGTTCAGTTAAAACTTGTGTACTTGATAAAGTTTTTTATATATGTATGATAAACATATAAATATTAAGTATATAAACTTATAAATAATACACCTCAATATTTTGTTAATTTTTTAAAGCTTAATATTTTAATATGTGAGTGATCAGATACTTGCCTAAGGCATAGTCAAATATGTTCTTTGCAGACATTTTTCTCTCCTGTACTCAGAAATATTTCTCTCACACAAACGTTGCAAGAAGTTGGGTTTATTCACATCACATCAGGAGAAAGAATTGGACTAAGACCTAGGTCTCTTGGCCCCCAGGTCTAAAAAATGGGCGTGGTTTTCATGTAAAATCAATATTTTAAGAATCGTAATATATACCCAAACTTTCCTGAGAGGTTTCAACTACCAAAAACTGGACACTTATCTTTGGACAATGTCTTCAACAAAATGAATGAAGACAGAAAAGTGGGTCTACATTGTCAAGAGTGGACTGGATTGTCTTTAAGATCCTTCCTAATTCTAGACTTTTATTCTGTGGAATAGTGGTCTCGGAGGAGTTTGTTTCTAGCGTGATTTTTATGGGATAAGAAATTTCTCTAGGGCACCTGGCTGGTGTGGCTCAGTGGACTGAGCACTGACCTGCAAACCCAAAGGTTGCTGGTTCGATTCCTAGCCAGGGCACATAACCAGGTAGCAAGCCAGGTCTCCAGCCTAGCTTGGTCCCTAGCTGGAGGCAGGTGAAAAGGTAACCATACATTGATGTTTCTCTCTCTTTCTTCCTCCCTCCCTTCCTCTCCCTCTGGAAATAATGAATAAAATCTTTTTTAAAAATTTCTCTAGGGAAAGTTCTTCAAGGGGGGCTGGAGAAGGTCTTGTGAATTCTTTCACGTCATTCTCTTTTCTCTCTCCCTCGGGGTTCTCACAACCCTCAGGTTGAGGAGCCCCCAGGAACATCCACATCCTGGCAGGACTCTGTGTCTGAGCGGCCCCCGTACTCTTACATGGCCATGATACAGTTCGCCATCAACAGCACTGAGAGGAAGCGCATGACCTTGAAAGACATCTACACTTGGATTGAGGACCACTTCCCCTATTTTAAGCACATGGCCAAACCAGGCTGGAAGGTATTATGTTCTATAACAACCCAAGTTTAGGTTGCTCTGTCCCTACAGTTGGTCTACACAAATATGCAGCACTTTGTGTCTGACGTGAGGGAGCATTACATGCAAAGGATGCTAGAACTATAAACAGTTGTATCTCTTGGATTATGACTTGATCCTGTGGAATTCCGGCAAATTTTTCAAAAAGAACTCTGTGGCCACTTTATCTGTCACTACCTTAGATTTACTGTCATTCTTCATTGTAGCACTAAGCCCACTTTTGTGCTACATTGAACAGCAGCTGGGGTGACTGTAGCTTTATGAAAAGGTCTTTTGAAAACAATGCTGTCTTTGAGTCTCCTGATTCACCTTCTCTAATGTCATAATATTTCTAGAAGGCGGGGGGAGGTGGTTTCTCTTCATCTTCATGGGAACACAGAGATGCCTAGGAGTCCTATAGCGCCCACTACAATGTCAGAGCCACAACTCAGGTCCTCTGACGATGCTCAGCTTCAAGCCAGATGTTTTTTGTTTTGTTCCCCACACAAAACAAAAGATAAGAACTAGTTGAGTTCTTATCTCAACTAGATTTCCTAGCTTCTTAATTTCTTTACCGACCTATCTTGCTATTATTTTATTTAATATTTTTTAAGAGTTTTATTTATTTTTTAGAGAGAGGGGAAGGGAGGGAGACAGAGAGGGAGAGACATCAATGTGCAAGAGAAATAATGGTTGACTCTCGCACGCCCCCAACTGGGGACCTGGCCTGCAGCCCAGGCAGGGTGCCTGACTGGAAATTGAACCAGCAAGCTTTTGGCTCACATGCCAGAACTCAGTCCGGTGAGCCACACCCCAGGGCTTGCTATTGAGTATTGCTTCACATTGTCATTCTTTCCAGGCCATTTATAGCTATCCAGGTCTTCTTTAACACCAACCCAAGAAATGTCACTGGCCTGTATCCCAATAGGATAGAGGGGTTTATGGCTGAGGTAGACGGCTCTACAACGTGAAAGTCAGGGAGACATTGGAGCACTTACCAAAGCCTGTATGTACTGGGTATAGTGGATGAGACCTGAGACTGATTTCCCCTCAGGAAACAGTCAGGGTGATACTTCTCAAGCTAAAGTAGCTGATAACTGATTGTCTCTTCTTTCAGAATTCCATTCGTCATAACCTTTCTCTCCATGACATGTTTGTTCGAGAGACGTCTGCCAATGGCAAGGTCTCCTTTTGGACCATTCACCCCAGTGCCAATCGCTACTTGACCTTGGATCAGGTATTTAAGGTGAGTGTTCTGATTTATTCTAGATGGGGCCAGCATTGGAGGTTGTAAATGCATCTCAAAGGGGAGAGTTAGAAGCCAGCCAGCCAATGGGTGATTTGCATAAAACTCACTGAATTGAGTATAGGGGACAAATACCAAGTGACACACTTTAGTGCTAGACCTGGCCATGGATCCAAATAAGAGGACTTCCTGGGGCAGTGTTTCCCTAACTGCCCTGTGGATAAAAACTGCCTGAGATGCTTGTTAAAATACAACTTCCCAAGCCCCTGTCATGGGGCTTCTGATTTTAAGGGGAGGGGAAAAAAAAAAAAAGCCCTTCTTTAGACTGGAGACCAGAAACTGAACCAGCAGAACAATTCTTCAGGAGCTATTGTTTTCGGGATTTCAGAGTGCCCATAACCATTCTGCTGGGAGGGACAGTTGTCCAGCATGGCCCTCAGCATCATGCAGGAAGGTGTTTTTCCCAATGTGGTCAGATTGATTGACCATGCTGGTGGTAACTTCATCTCATTTCTCTCCCACAATGCCTGACCGCCATCAGCCACTGGACCCAGGGTCTCCACAATCGCCCGAGCACTTGGAATCAGTAAGAGTCTTTCCCTCTGGCTCGGGGCTTGGCCTTGTTTTCCTTTCACTGCTCAGCATGGCTTTAGTGGACAGGGGTAAGACCCTCAGCAGGGGAAGGGAGCCTGTGGCCATGTGACTGCCAATCCTAAATGCAGAGCACCCCGAGCTTCTAGGAGTGAGGAATTTGTGACTGCCACCTCATCTCCCCAGAAGAGGGCTTATACCCACTTCTCTTCCCCCTCACATTGCATCAAGAAGGTACACTCAGCCGAGCGGGCATGGCAAGAGGACGTGCCACGAGCTTGGTGCAAGCAGCATCCACAGTGCATGACATAGGTCTAGCAGGAGGCAGTGTTTTCTTTCGCTTTCTCCCAGCTTTTCTTGGCCACTCACAGAGCTACATGCTTCAGCATCCCCTGGGGGAGGTGAGGACACATGGATGAGATGCTGGGACCTGCCAATGTACATCTGTATGCTGTCCACCTTTCCCACTAACCAGGCTTTGGTGGCAGTTTTTGGGCTGTCAGGGAGCTCAGTGCACGGTACCAGAGCAGCCAGTGGGTTTTCCCGCCTTCTTCCTCCCCTTACTGACCCAGGTTTCTTTCTCTTCCTATCTGCCACACACAGCAGCAGAAACGACCTAATCCTGAGCTCCGCCGGAATGTGACCATCAAAACTGAACTCCCACTGGGCGCACGTTAGTATGGAAGAGTGGGCCTCCGACCTAATCCTTGTTCAGGGGGCATATCTTTCGGGGATCAGACTCTGGGACTCTATACCTAGCTTAAAAGGATCTGAGTCCAGAGGAGAGCACAGCTCCTGGGACTGAGAAGGGATGTGTCCCTGGACCCCTACCCCTCATCTCTCCTATTTCCTTCTAGGGAGGAAGATGAAGCCATTGCTACCCCGGGTCAGTTCATACCTGGTACCCATTCAGTTCCCAGTGAACCAGCCACTGGTGTTACAGCCCTCAGTAAAGGTGCCACTGCCCCTAGCAGCTTCACTCATGAGCTCAGAGCTTGCCCGCCACAGCAAGCGAGTCCGTATTGCCCCCAAGGTGAGTGGCTTCTCTTTTCCCCCGAGGATTAGTTCTTCGACCTGAGTCTTGCAACTGTACCTCTACCATGCGTTCCTGGAGAAGCTTATAAATCCAGTTGGGTAGATAAGACATAAAAACAAAGGAAAATTTAATAGCATTATAAAAGGTACAAAGGAATTTGGATTACAGTGTGTTGTCAGAAAACCCTTACATACCTGATAAGTTTCTAAGAAGAGGGAAGAGAGTGAGTGTGGAGGCAGGAAATGCCTGTTTGTACCCATTAATAGTGGAGTAAGCTGGTCAGCCTCTCAGGATTTCTCAGCCTTGGTGCTGTTGATATTTAGGGCTGGATAATACTTTCTTGGGGGTGAAAGGGTGCTGTTCTGTGCACTGAAGGACATTTAGCGACATTGCTTGTCTCTCCCCTACCAGATGTCAGGAGCACCTTCCCACCAACCCATGTGCAAATTAAATGAAAATGTCTCCAGGCATTGCCAAATGGCCCTGGGGGGAGGGGTCACCCCTGGTCAATAAACATCATGGGTCTAGTTTGAGAGGAAAGTGAAGAGGGTAAGTTAAGACCATGTTTTGATTGGCTACCAAGTCTGAACCTAACCCTCTAGAGATGTTTTTATGAGGCTGAGCTGACCTGCAACAAAGTAGGGAAAAGGCTCCACCCTCTTCACTGAGATCTGGAATGGGCTCTGGAGTGTAAAAACCTAGGTTTGCTTTTATTTAATTATTTATAAAATATACATAAAATTGCACATACCACCATTTATAATTTTACGTATGTGCATTAATGTGATTGTAGTATGTACATTGTTTAAGATTTTATTTATCATTTTCAGAGATAGGGGAAGGGAGATAGGCAGAGAGGGAGAGAGACCTCAATGTATGGTTGCCTTTCACATGCCTTTAGCTACGGACCTGGCTGGAAACCTGGCTTGTGACCTGGTTATGTGCCCTGGCTGGGAATCGAACCAGCAACCTTTGGGTTTGCAGGCTGGCATCTTATCCACGGTGCCACCAGCCAGGGGTTGTGCATTGTTTTTGTTTTCAAGAAGTCCTTTTCCCCTTCTTTTTGCTTCCCCTTCACTTCCCCTCCCTGACCTTCACCCACATTACCCCTGCTCCTCAAGATAACCCACATTGACAATTTACCATGCCTTTCATATTTTATCCATGCTTAGTATAATGGACGTACATCCATAGCCATAGACATTTTATATATACACACACAACACATAGGACATTGAAAATGAGATATTACAAATACTTTTTTCTGCCTCACGGAAATTCTTCCAAGTCACTTGGCATAGCCCTAAGTCATTGTGTTTTAATGGTCACATAATATTCCATGATGTGGCTATGCCATAAATTTTCCAGCCGTTCCATGTTTATGGGCACATTTTGTTTCTAGTTTTTTACCCTTGTGAATAACATTGCAATAAATGTCTTTGCAAGTGTTTTTTCACCAGTGCTTTTATTTCTACGGGATAGAGTTCCAGGCATGAGATTGCTAAGTAAAGAGGTATTTTAAATTTTACCAATTATTTCTAGATTACTTTCCAAAAAATCTGATAACTCACATTTCCACCAGTAATATATGACAATTGCTAACAATTGGTATTATTAATCTTTTCCATTTTTGTCCATATAATGTGCATAAAATTATTTCATATTTCTTTGTAGTAAGTGCGAGCACCTTCTTTTTTTTTTTTTTTTTTAAGATTTTATTTATTATTTTTCAGAGAGAGGGGAAGGGAGAGAGGCAAAGAGGGAAAGAGACATCAATGTATGGTTGCCTTTCACCTGCCTCTAGCTACGGAGCTGGCTAGAGACCTGGTTTGCAACCTGGCGAGCACCTTCTTGTTATGTTTGGCTGCTTGGGTTTGTTCACTGTGAGCTGCTTGTTTATGGGTGTTGCCTGTTTTTCCATAAGGTTTTGTTAATGATTTGTGAAATTTCTTTGTTATTAAAATGTTAACCTTCTGTCTTATGTTGAAGTTTCTTTTTTTTTTTTTTTTTACTTCTGTTGTTTGTTTCTTGGTTTATAGTTTCTCTGTGACAGTAAGATTTAAAATTTTTATGTAGTCAAATATGTCTCTTTTCTCTCTTACAGCTTCTGGGTTTCCAGTCTTGGTTAAGAAGGTCACCCCCACCCTCAGATTGTACATGTAGTCTCCTAGATTCTCTTTCAGGATTTGTATGGTTTTAATTTTTCTTTTGTCTTTGTGTATGGTATAAACTAGGTATCCTGTTTTATTTTCTTCTCAGATAGATACTTATGCCAGCACTGTATTAGGTGCTCTGTCTTTTCCCCCTGTAATTGAACTACCACCATCATCATATATTCTAGTATTTAATAGTTTTTAAGACTTTAAAAAGAGGATTAGTAGCAGCATGTCACTTATTTTGGTCATCTTTTGTGTCCTGCCTGGTGACTGGGCTGAACCTCGAGGCTTCACGAGCTCCCTTTCACCTGGTCCCTGCTTCCCTTTCAGGTGCTGCTAGCTGACGAGGGGGTGGCCTCTCTGCCCGCTACGGGGCCAGTGAAAGAGGAGAAGCTCCTGCTTGGAGAAGAGCTGTCTCCTCTGCTTCCAGTTCAGCCCATCAAGGAGGAGGAGATCCAGCTCGGAGAGGACACGCCACCTGTGGGGAGGCCCATGAAGGTGGAGAGCCCGCCCCTGATAGAGTGGCCCTCACCATGCCCATCTGTCAAAGAGGACCTGTCTCAGTCCTGGGATGACTCATCCCACTCTCCCACTCCAAGGCCCAAGAAGTCCTACAGTGGGCTCAGGTCACCAGCTCAGTGTGTCTCTGAAATGCTCCTGATTAAACGAAGGGAGAGGAGGGAGATGAGCCGGTCTCGGAGGAAGCAGCACCTCTTGCCTCCCTGTGTGGATGAGCCCGAGCTGCTCTTCTCAGAAGCCCCCGGGACTTCAGGACAAGCCACAGAGCTCACTCTCCCCACAGAGTCCTCTGTGCCTGCCTCCCAGTTTGGCTACTCCCAGGAGGAGGGCGGACCTTTTAAGACACCCATTAAGGAGACGCTGCCCATCTCCTCTACCCCAAGCAAATCTGTCCTCCCCTTGACCCCTGAAGCATGGAGGATTACACCCCCAGCCAAAGTTGAGGGGCTAGATTTCAGCCCAGTACGAACCCCGCAGGGTGCCTTTGGCCCACTGCCTGACTCCCTGGGGCTGACGGATCTCAGTACCACTCCACTGAAAAATATCCCCCTCTTTGACTCACCCGGAGAACTCCTCAATTCTGAGCCCTTTGACCTCAACTCTGACCCCTTCAGCGGCTGTTGCCCCTCAGATATGGAAGTTCCCAAGCCAGCCTCCCCTGAGCCACAGGTTGCCAGCCTTCCAGCCAACCGTTCCCTGACAGAAGGCCTGGTTCTGGACACAATGAATGACAGCCTGAGCAAGATTCTGCTGGACATCAGCTTCCCTGGCCTGGAGGAGGACCCACTGGGCTCTGACAACATCAACTGGGCTCAGTTCATTCCTGAGCTGCACTAGAGACCTGACCTTACCCTTGCTGCTCAGGCTGTCCACTCCTCTGGCACTCGTGTGGCTGGGCCATCCAAGGCCTCTGAGTAAGGACAGTAAGCAGGGATCGTCCACTCCTCTGGCCCCCAGTTATGCCAAGGCACACAACACAACACAGCTGCCACCAGGCCTCTGCAAGCATTGAGGCCCTGGTGACTGGACTCTGTGCCTCCCTAGGCTCCCCTAGAATCTGATTCCTTACCCTGCCTGCAAGAGCTGAAGGGTGGGTGGGCATAACAGAGACAAAGATGAGAAGAGATTAGGAACTCCCAAAACTATTTGCATTCTGTGCCCAGCAGTCTCACCTTCCCTGCTTCTTGCAGGGTACCCTTGTAAATAGTATATATCCTCCAAACTATCCCCTAATTTTAAATGTAAGCTTATTTCCTTAGATCATTATCTACAGACTCCCAGACATGGGTAGGATGACAGGGGTTTCAATTTGCTTCTGTTCCTTGCTTTTAGTCCCTAGAGAAGGGGGGGCCTGCAGTGCATGGTTGCCTCCAGGCCCAAGGCACCTGCCTCAAGTTCTTGACTGTAGGTACACAGATGAGCAGAGCTGCTTGCCAAGGCCACTCTTACTGCCCCTCCCTCCCATCTCCCCATCTTCCCAAATCAGCTTTCCTGCAAGAAGAAATCCTGGTAAAAAAATGTCTCTTATAATACTCGAGTTGAATGTGGGGTGGGGGATGGATGCATCTGAAGCAAAGTGTGCGTGCCCCGGTATGCACCCATGTGATGTTTCTTTGATAATGTCTCTAATTATGTCAGAGAGACTAGCACTGACAAGAACTTGACCTGAGGTACGCCTGGCATCTTTAGTGTGCACCATGGCTTTGCAAAGAGCCACCCTAGGCCCCAGCCGACCATATGCATGTGAGCCAGCTCAAGAACACTACTGTAACTACTATTCAATAAAATCCAGGGTGGAAATGTTGGTCTCTGTGGTGTTGTGTCTGGCCCAAAAGCTTAAGGAGGGATTGCAAAAGAATATGGGTGATGATAAAGATGGTAGAGCAAGGCCTGAAGCCATCGTGAAGCAAGTGCAAAAGGACTTTAGTGTGGATCACCTCCTCACACTGCACAGGCACACAACCTTTCTAGCACAGAAGTTCACAGCTTTCCCGTTGCTGGCCTTGTGCAGCTAGTCCCTGGAAAGGGAAAGGAGGACATGGGGCAGACCTCCCAGAATATCCTGAAAGCCAGCCCTTCCTTTCTCCTCTGCCCTCCCTGGGCAAGTCCCTCCCCAGGAGAGCTCCCATTACCATCTGAGTCAGAAAGAAAAACATTTCCCCACCCCCCTGTATACCTGAAGCAGCCAGGGCACAAGGGCCTGATGAGCCCTCCTCCCTGCCATCACCACCCAGGAAACATCACCATAGCAACCCCAGCAGCAAACAATGCTGCCAGCAAGTCTTCCCTACAGACCTGCCCCTGCTGGCAGTCAGGCACAGAAGAAGAATGGCCTATAGCCCAGGAAGATCACCCAGAAGGCGAAGTAATCCATCCCTAGCCAGAGAACCTTTCCTGCAGGTAGGGGATAGGGCCCCATCTCTGGGGCCTACCTTTTTGTACCAGCACTGGGCTAGTGGCTCTCCCCCTGGGGTGGGGGTGGGGATGTGAGGGGCTTCTTTCTCCAGGGCAGCATGGCAGATCTCCCAGCCTGTGAACTCTCCACTGTCTTCCTCTCTTGGTCCTATGGTCCTGTGAACATGGAGCTCAGAACAGAGGAGAGGAGATGGATGCCCCTTCTAAACCAACCCACTAGGTGATCACATAGAAATTATTTAGCAGACTGGGTCCAAAAATCAGGTGAGTTTTTAAGGCCCTGGCTGATGGCACAGTGGATAAGGCACCGGCCTGTGAACCCAAAGGTCTCTGGTTCAATTCCCAGCCAGGGCACATAACCAGGTTGCGAGCCAGGTCTCCAGCCAGGTCCGTGGCTGGAGGCAGGTGAAAGGCAATCATACATGGATGTTTCTCTCCCTTTCTGCCTTTCTTTCTTCCCCTCTCCCTAAAAATAATAAATAAAATCTTTTTTTAAAAAATTAGGTGAGTTTTAGAACCAGGAAAGTCCTAGGAGTGGACAGGAGGGAGAGGCATTTTCTAAGAGCTTAATGTCATGGTTAGTGCAGACAGATGACCCAAGTCCCAGCTCTGCTGCTCAACTCACTTGGCACTTTGGGTGAGTTACTTACTGTTTTGCTTCTCGTGTCTTTGAAATGAGGACCATACATAACACCACCTGCTCATAGGGTTGTGAAAATTAAATGAGATATGGATAAGTATTTACAGCACAGTGCCTACATACTGTATATGGTACTGTTTATTTCATGGGGTCTGGGGCACAGAAAAGGGACCAACAGTCTAGATGCCTTCTATTCTTGCTTGTATTATAATCAGAAGTGCAATGCATCGATGACAGCAAAACAGGTAATAGGAGGAGTCCAGGTAGAAAAGCACCCAGGCTCTGTTCTCTGGAGAAAGATTTCACTTGCACAGTTGGCTTGGTACGAGGCATTTTTCCTCAGGATTTCCTCAGGCCAGATGTGCCCTGTGAGGAGCATCCTCGGCAGGGATGTGGGGGCACCAGATTGAAGAGGGTGGGCGGGAAAACGCAAGTTGAGGAAAGAGGGTGGGAAATCGAAACCCAAACCTGGTAGACCAAAAGAGAACGAAACACGAAACGTTCATAAGAATAGTAGGGAGCCATGTAACTACTAACAGGCAGGGCATGAACGGAGACATGGCGCCCTGCCAGGCCATCAGTGTTCCGAGGTGGGCCCTGGGTCTGGAGGAGGCTGGCAGCTTGTTTCCTCCAGGGCTTCCCCTGGGGAGGAGAGGCAGAGTGCCTGCAGGCTCCCTTTGTCTCTCTCTAGATGGTCCAGGTCCATGAGTCTCTCCCGGCCTCCCGTACTTGGGCTCAGCGTGAGTTTCTCCTCCCCAGTGAGCCCTGGGAATTGCCTGGCTTCACTCGGCAAGCCTACCACCAGCTGGCCCTGAAGCTGCCACCCTGCACAGACATGAAGTCCAAGGTGCGCTGCCAAGTAACCCACCCTTGGAAGGACGCAGCTGAGCACACCTGGGGCTTTCACACCTGGCTTGATGTGGGGCGCTTGCCTGCCACCTTTCCCACCAGGCCCGACAGACCCTACGATAGCAACGTCTGGCGCTGGCTGACGGACACCAGGGCCCGCAGCCGAAGTCCAGCAGAGCCCCGAATTCCCCCTCCCTCCTGGATGGGTCAAAACAGCCTTCTGACGTTCATCAGCTGTACTCCCATCTTCTTGGACACGAACAGGAAGAACCAAGTTATTCGCAGGACAGTGAAGGAACTCAGGGAGGTGGAGAAACTCAAGCTGAGGAGTGAAACACGGGCGCCTCCACTTGACACCAGTGGCAACATACTGCCCCCAAAGGACTTTAAGAAGTAAGAGGTGCTCCTCCCTCAGGGAGCTCACACACAGACCCATGTTCAGGTGACCCCCTCCCTCTCTGACTCCTGTGTCTGCTATCTAATCGGGACTCTAACCCTCTTACCTCTGGTCATCTGAAAACTGAACTCTGGAGGGAAGGGAAGGACAGCCAGGGGCTCAGTTATTTAACTAAAACTTAGGAGGTACAATTATGAAGTTAACACCTGCTGCAGGCCCTGGGGAGACAGAAAAATGTTTCTCAGTCCCTGCCATTGAGGAGCTAACCCAAGGCAGGCACCGGCCTACATGCGTGGAAGGAGAGCTTTCAATGCAAGTTCACACGTGCCAAGAGCTAAGTGTGAGACAAACAGTGGGTATCGATCGTAAGGATGTTGGTCATTAATGGAAAGAGCTGACAGTTGGAGTCAGAGGCTTGGATTCAAGTTCAGACAAATTGCTTAGCTTTTCTGACTCAATTCCATCATTGATAAAATAGGGATGGTAAATAGCATGCCCTTTTTAACAGGTGAAGATAAAATGGGCTACTGAACGTATGAACCACTACACACACATACATACGCACACATGTGCACGCACACAAAATAGATGTTATTACACAAATTCAGAAGAGGGAGGGAGGGATTGCTGTGGGCTGGAACATTCCCCCAGGAAGGCTTCGTGGGTAGGAAGGCTGCAGAAAGGTGGAAAGAAAGGGATGGGGACTAACTGCTGAGAGCGGGCAGGAATGCAAATGCGAATGCAAAAGGAGCTATTCAAGAACCCTGCAGCTCTTGGCACCCCCCAAGATGGGAACTCCCTGGGCATGAGTGGCAGGAAAGGGGGAGAGGAATAGGACAGAATGGTATTCACAGAAGCATTGAGGAGTTGGAGGAGGAGGCTGTCGAGATTCGAGATTCATAATCTTTAAAAAAGAAATGCCAATGATTGGTGATTTTTTTTTAAGATTTTATTTATTATTTCCAGAAAGAGAAAGGGAGAGAGAGAGAGATAGAAACATCAATGTACGATTGCCTTTCACCTGCCTCCATCCATGGACCTGGCTGGAGACCTGGCTTGCAACCTAATTATGTGCCCTGGCTGGGGAATTGAACCAGTGACATTTGGGTTCAGAGGCTGGCACCTTATCCACTATGCTACCAGCCAGGGCTCATGATTGGTGATTTTGAGAGAAGATTATTCAAGACCTTGGACTTCTCTCTACTGTCCTTGCAGTGAAGATTATTGATGGCTAGTGTGTGTCACCACTGGGCAGACAAAGGTGGAGGAGACAGATCATTCCTCAGAAAAAACTGTCAAAATGATAGTGCCAGATATTCTGTCGTTCCTCTTAAACAGTCCTGTAAGGGGTTAAAGTAAGTTGTTGAAATGACTCTAAATCCATGAGAGAGCACATTGTGAACATGAGAGGCCCAGGGGATTCCACGTGAGGTCTGAGCCTCAAGATACTTTGATTTTGCTGGGAACTAGAACTTCTATATATAGACCTAGCTGTTCTCGACTCTGGTGGTACATTAGAATCACCTGGGCCTCTGAAGAAACATGCGGGGGGTTTGAGCCCCACCTGGGAGGTTCTAAATTATTTGGCCTGCAGGCAGCCTGAACGGGGTATTTTTTAAAAAAGCTCCTGAGAATGATTCTGCTGTGCAGCCAGGCCTGAGAACCTCTGATGTAACTGAAAGTAGCAAACAGGGCCTGTCTGCTGAACCAGGTGCAGAGCACAGTGAGCCACAGCAAATCTGCCACTATTCAACCATGGTTTTTAGAAAGTCCATTTCCCACTTTGACCAATACTATAGGCCTGTAGAAGAGGGAGCCACTGAACAGGCATCAAAAGGCAGCAGGGTAGCATCACCAGTGGTAAGAAGGGGCATGTGTACTGCATTCACTTTTCTTGTCACTGTCACCAGTTAGTGGAGGAGGTGGGACTTAAAGAAGAGTGAGTTAGAATCTAGACAATGATGTTACCTACAATACGGCAAAAGGATGGAAGATTAACCAGCCAAACAATTATTCCAGCCTAATGCCAAACACATACATAGGGTACGGGCCATTTGGAATAGGTCAACATCCAATTAGGAAATGAGCTGGAGGAGATTCCCTACAGCCTGACTGCTCGTAGCTTAGGGAGAACTGCATCCCTCACGTCTCACCCCTTCCACCAGGCCTGACCTCTCCTTTGACCTCCCTGTTCTCTCCACATCCAACAGATACCAACACATCTCAGCTGGTGGAAGGTTTGAACCCCTCGGCCTCCAGCTCTTACCCAACCCACTTCCCAATGATTTTGCCAGGAGCTGGCCCTGCCCGAACCCTCTGCCTCATTACCAGGAGAAGGTGCTAAAGCTGGCTTTCCTGCCAAGTGCACCCCTGGCACAGGACCTCGTGAGGAATTACCAAACCCTGATAGAGGACCGCATTGCCTTGCCCCTCCACTATCTCTCCAAGGCACAGCCCAGCAAAGCCTTTTCAAAGAAAGAGGACACCTGGACAGACCTAGAAGAGCCTCCCGATGAGCGGGGGCGATAGTGGGCACAGACTCCCAGGCTCCAGTGTTCTCAACCAATGCACCTTCAGCAAGAAGCCTCTGAGGTGGCTGAAGGACTCAGGACACAATCTCTCCACCATCTCCCCAACTTCAAGCCACTTTTGTAGCGCAGACTCCTTGAGACTCGAATGAAACTTTACACTGTCATATGTTCCTTGGTAGACTGTCTCATAGCAAGTGGGAAGACTGGGGCTGGACAGTGGGAAGAGCAGAGTGGGGATCCCATTCCTAGGGACAGAATGGGAAGTGGGGAGGAAGAAGGTGTGTGTGGGGAGAATTGGGGGGAAGAGGCACCGTAAGAAACATGGATAAGAAGCTACCTCCAATCCCATAGCCCACTAGAACAAAACTGGGATTGGTTAGAGTACAGGAAGCTTTTTCGGCAAAAATAACTTCAATTTCACCCCTCCATGACCATTTGATATCTGGACAAAGACCGGAAGTAACTCTGTTGCGTTGCAGGTCCTGCACGGGGTTTGGGGGAGCAGAGGTCAGGCCAAGGCTGGTGCGAGAGGATGGCATGGTCAAGCCTGCAGAAGGCTGACCAGGTCTCCTAGAAGGGACAAGAGAAGAACAAGGTTAAGGTCAGAGCGGTTCCCCTGGAGCACTGCATTAGGGCGTTGGACCTATGCTGCCATTGACCCCAGAATCCTCAGCTTGCACAATGTGGTGCTGGGGACAAGTTGCCTAAAGTGGAAGCAGGGAAACCACATTGATCAGAGGTGGGGGAAGGCCTGCAAATGACCTAGTAGAGGTGGCAGTGGGGAGGCAGCTGGGAGGCCTCTGAGGAGAGAGCCACCTCACTTCTTGTACCAATCAAAACCCAAATTGGTGATCTTCCCCAGCTGGGCTTCTCTCAACCTTCCCCCCACTGCCTCTTTGTCTCCACTTTTCTCCAGCCCTGCCAGCACCTGGAAATCAGAACGCCACCAGCGTTCTAGTCCCGGCTAACCAGCTGCTAACCAGCCATGTGACCTTTGGGAAGGTCATTGTTCTCAAGTTTTCAGTTTTTTCATGTGTACCGAGGAGCCACTAGGGTATAAATTAGTGGAATAAGTAAAATCACATAAGAGAAGTCCCTGCAAAGTGTGTGACACATTGTAGACCCTCTATAAATAAAGCTATAAACAATTACTTCTAGAATAAAAGTAAAAAATGAATGAGATATTACTTATAAAAAGGAATGAAGTAGTGATCCATGCTACAATGTAAATGAACCTTGAAAACTTTGTACTGGGTGAAAGAGGCCAGAAAAGGCCATTTATTGTATGATTCTATTTATATGAACTATCTAGAATAAGCAAATTCATAGAGACAGAATGTAAACTGTAGCCGCCATGTGTTGAAAAGGAAAGAATGGGGACTGACTACTTAATGGGTTCAGAGTTTTAGAGTGATAGAAGTGGTGCTCATACAACATCATGAATGAATGAAATGCACTGAATTGTGTACCTTAAAATGGTAAATTTGATGTATATTTCATCTCAATTAAAAATAATTTTAATAAGTATGGTGTGTATAGAGTTTCCAATGTCCTTAAAGTTCCAAGTTTATGACTCTATTCAACAGTCTTTCTCTTTACCACCTTTCTCCATGGTATGTGCATGAGGAAGATGGATAGGAGCCAGACATGAAGAGAATTTCCTGAGTGCCAGGGAAGTGCAGGGGTTCTGGAAATAGACCCATTCTCCCAACTTTGGAATGGGAATGGTGATAGAAAGGAAGAGGCCCTTTTACCTAGGATCCTACTGTGTCAGAACTTGGTAGGCCTTTAGAAAACAAGTCATACCTTCTCAGTGGGTAGAGAGCAAACCAATGCCAATTGGAAAAGTGACTAGCTCCAGGCCATAAATGCAGGCAGTTGCTGGCTGCCTGGTGGTAAGATAGAAGGCACAGGGCCGTGGGCTAGGATTCCAGGGCCTGTGTTCTCATCCTGCTTCTCAGGCTACTTGCCCACAATGCCAGGGTTTTGTCACCTTCACAGTAACAGGCCAGGCCTGGGGGATATTTAGAGGGTTAATATGAAGACTTAGGGTAGGGGAATAGAAGAAAGGCAATCACTGGAATTCTTCAGAGAAAACTGCCCCTTCCCTGACCTGGAACAAGTGAAGAGCAGGAAAATAAGCTGCACTCAGGCCTTGGCAGAATCAGACCATCTCAGGGACAGCCAGCTTCACATCAGAAGGACTTCCAACCACCCCTGCCACTACTTTTTTACTCTGCTCTCAAGACAATGGCCTTCTTCCTGCTGGTAGGTGGACTTCAACATTATGAGGGGCCCTCATGGCTAGCAGCCAGCCAGAGATGCAGAAGCAAGACTCCCAAAATTCTTGAACACTAGTGGGCCATGGAGATTTCTAGGGACAAGAATAGCATTCATCTATATGTCTTTCTGGGCCTGAGGACTTTTGTAAGGCAATCCCAGCTCAACCAGTCAGCAACCATGAATACCCCTCCCCCCCACCCTCCCACATACCCTAATGAATATGGAGCTCTTGAAAGCCTTTGGTGGAATGGAGTTGAAAATCCCTGTCACTTGGACCTCCCCCGTGCCCAATACCTAGCACACCACTCTGCAGAACATTCTTTGTGTTCTGCTTGTTGCCACCAGCTTCACAGATCCTAATTGATCCCAGAACAGAGGCTTTCAAAGCCACTTCTGGGTCAATATGTCCCATTCCACAGTCTCACTTTCCCTAAGCCCAGGATGAATCTCATGAGCGGGGCTGCTGAGGCCAGTTCAGGTTCACAAGCACTGGAGGGCCGGAGGAATAGTTGGGGGTCAGTGAGTGTTGAAAGCTGTGGGGACTAGGAACCCCTAGGAGGGATGCAGGGCCAGCCTCTTGACCAATAATGACCTTCCGTCTTCATCTGGCTGTCTGCGATCTAAATGCCATGCCTTAAAAATCTCCATCGCGGCTCCCAGAGGTGACACATTGGAGCCAGATCCTCTTTCCAGCTTGCCCTAGACTCACTTCCATCTTCCCCAGGATGCTCCGGTCTTGTTTCTACCCATCACTGACTTGCTTGCTCAAGCCCTTTGTCTTCATGCTTCTCTTCCACATTTGAGCTCTTTCCTAGTTGTACTGTCCGCTGAGACACATACATTTATTCCTTTCATCACACCATGAAAGTAATTGTTACTGCCTATTACTATATTTAGTGGTTCTGTGCCTGAATGGGTTGGTTGCCCATCTCAGGTTAGTCTCCAGCCAACACTCTTCTGCAGGTCCAGAACAGGCACTCACACGTGCTATGTTTGTAGGGCGATGCTCCTGCATCTTCTACTTCCAAGGCAGAAGTTTTGATGTAGCTTTCTTTAGCCCACCATCATTGTCATTGGATGTTCACTCAACAGTGACACTAGGTATCATGACATGATTCCTAGATAAGGGACAGTGACTTCATTAGCATGAGTATCACTAGAAAGTAGAAGTCATGTCTAGAGGGCTGAGGGCAGGCAAGGAGGGAAACTGAGAGAGAAAAGAAAGCAGATAAACACAAGAGGGAGAGAAATGCTAATGCTGGAGGAAAGGTGAAACAAGAGTCTGTCAGAGCTCAGAGGGCCAGAATGTTTGGAAAGAGTTGGGAAACTTTGCCAGATTCTCTGAGGGCCCTCACAGGGTACAGAGACCAGAGGATGAGGGGCTGGCAAACAATTCCCATAGGTGGAAGGGAAGCGGGGTGAGTAGAAAGGATGATTGTCTTTAACTGAGTGCCTACGGCATCAGCCGGATTCTGTGACTGCGAAAAGCAGGTGGGGAGTGCAACAGGCTGTTGAAGTGTCTCATCATCTCAGTAGCTTGGGAAACAATGGCCTGTTCCCTCCTGCATCCCCTGGAGTCCTGCTGAAAAATTCATTCAATACATTTTGTGTAAGAAGAGAAGAAACACACACACACACGCGTGCGCGCGCGCACACACACACACACAAACGCTACCCTGATAAATCATAGGATCTGGTAGGAAGATATACAAGTAAACAATTAAAATAGGGTGAGAAATAATGTAATAGATATCTGATCCGGTTGTCCTATGAGAACAAAGAAGAGAGGCATGCGTGTGTAAGCACAAGCATGTGTATCTACAGTTCCCAAATAACAGCAAACATTTACTCAGCACTTGCTGTGTGTTATGTAACATGTTGTTGAAAGCTTTTCATGAGTCAACCCATTTAATCCTCACGACACTGCAAGGTAGGTCCCATTGTAATCTCCATTTTGGAGATAGGTAAACTCTTGAGGCATAGAGAGCTTTTAATCGTTTTGCTTCTGCTTCTCATTTAAACTTCACAGCAATTCTATAATTACATGTTATTTCAGTTTTACAGATGAGGACATAGATTCCAAAAGATTAGGCACTTCACCCAAAGTCTCCCAGTTAGTAAATGACTGAGTTAGAATGCTTTACCAAGCTTGTCTGAATTCATTTCAATATCTTGTGTTTGGTCTGCTTTCATCAATAGACACAAATACGTGGCCTTGGTTTTGCCATTCATAAAATAGAAGAAAAACATCTTAAGTGTCAAATATGAAAAGTTGCCCTAGCCTAGACTCTTGGAAAATCGACCTTTACAGGTGAAGGTAGGGTGAAGACAAATTTTCAAAATTGGCACAGAGCTTCTGGGTAGGAGAGTTCTAGAAAACAGCTTCATTTTTATCTTTAGCAGACCTGACAGGGACAAAGTAGAAAGCCTGAAATAGAACTGGCTGCCCTTCACCCTACGTGGGCTCAAGGGAGCTGTCAGTGTAGCTCTGAATAACCCATTCCATGAAGAATATGCTGGGAATTTCCTTATGTGGCAGGGCATTTGACTGAATGATTTCATTGTACCAAATGAACTCTCCTCCCTATCCAACTACCAGAGGTAAGAACTGACACTAGTCAGCCTTGAGGATAAACATTAAAAAAAAAAAAAAAAAAAAGTTGTAAGTGAAGACATTTAGAGGCATGAAAGGTTATAATGAGAAATGTGGAAACCAGTATACTTTTGTCTCTATAGTGGCTTGGATAAGAAGGAGAGATTTTGAATACAGCTATAGAGATTTCAATTAACTATAAAGAACTCCCTGGTACAGTGGAGAGATGCTAGTGTAGATTATATAGAATTTTAAAAATATATTTTATTGATTGTGCTATTACAGTTGCCCCAATTTTTCCCCTTTGCCCACCCTCCACCCAGCAACACCATTCTTTTCAGCAAATACCATTCCTTTCAGCAATACCACCCTGAGCCCATGTCCATGGGTCATGCAAATAAATTCTTTGGCTACTCCATTTCCTATACTGTTCTTAACATCACCCTGTCTATTTTGTTCCTGCCAATTTGTACTTCTTAATCCTTGCACCTTTTCCTCCATTCTTCCCCCTCCCTCTTCCAATTGATAACCTTCCAAATGATCTCCATATCTATGAGTCTGTTTCTGTTCTGCTTGTTTGCTCCGATTGTTTTTAACATTCAGCAATTGACAGTTGTGAGTTTATTGCCATTTCAATGTTCATAGTTTTGATTTTTTTCCTTAAGTCCCTTTAACAGTTCATATAATAATGGTTTGATGATGATAAACTCCTTTAGCTTTACCTTGTCCTAGAAGCACTTTACCTGCCCTTTCATTCTAAGTAATAGCTTTGCTGGAGTAATCTTGGTTGCAGGTGCTTGCTTTTATCACTTTGAATACTTCTTGCCAGTCTTTTCCAGCCTGCAAACTTTCTTTTAAGAAATCATCACAGCCAGGGCACATAATCAGGTTGCAAACCAGGTCTCCAGTCAGGTCTGTGGCTGGAGGCAGGTGAAATGCAACCATACATTGATGTCTCTCTCCCTCTCTGCCTCTCTCTCTTCCCCTCTAATAATAAATAAAAAATAAAAAATAAAAATCTGTGGAAAAAAAAAAAAAAAGAAAAGAAAAGAAATCATCTGACAGCCTTATGGGAATCTTTTGTAGGTAACTCTCTTCTTCTCTCTTGCTGCTTTTAAGATTCTCTCTTTATCTTTGACCTTTGACATTTTAATTATGATGTGTCTTGGTGTGGTCCCCATTGGATCCAACTTGTTTGGGACTCTGTGCTTCCTGAACTTGTGTATCTATTTCCTTCACCAAAATGAGGGAAGTTTTCTTTCATTATTTCTTCAAATAAGTTTTCAATGTCTTGCTCTTCCTCTTCTTCTGGAACCCCCATGACTCAAATGTTGATATGTTTGAAGATGTTCCAGATGCTCCTTAACCTTTTCTCATTTGGGGGGATTCTGTTTTATTCTTGTTCTGATTGAGTAGTTTTTCTTCTTTATATTCCAAATCATTGATTTCAGCCTCAGCTTTATCCCTTCCACTGTTGGTTCCCTGTAAGTTTTTCTTAGTGTAACCTTCATTTCTGCCTGGGTCTTTTTTATGCTGTTAAAGTACCCCATGAGTTCCTTGAGCATCCTAATAACCAGTGTTATGAACTCTGCATCTGATAGATTGCTCATCTCCATTTTGTTCAGTTCTTTTTCTGGAGTTTTTCTCTGTTTTTTCACTTGGGCCATATTTCTTTATCTCTTCATTTTGATAGGCTCCCTGTATTTGTTCCTCTGTATCAGGTAGAGCTGCTTTGATTCCCTTTCTTAGTAGCATGACCTATTATAGAAAAGCTCTCTGGTAAGTGGATGGGGCAGGTCCTGAGGTAACTGCCAGGGTAGGGCAACCCATGTGGCCATTCTATGGCTCTGTGTGGGGAGGGCTCAGAGAGAGGACAATGCCGTTGCCTGGCCTCTCAAGTTTTGTCTCGGAGGAAGCTATCTCCTGGTATTTGCCCTGATGCCAGACACTCCATTTTCTTCCTGTTTGACACTGGTGCCCTTCCAGCTGTTACCCTGGTGCTGAAGCCTATAGGGAATGAGTCTGCATAAGTCCCAAGTCTATTGTGGGCTCTTTAAGAAGATACTCCTTAGAATTTCACAGTTTCTTCTGCCGACCCAACCCCACTGATTTTTAGAGCCAGAAGTTATGGGGACTTACCCTCCAAGTACTGGAACCCTGGGCTGGGTGGTCTGGTGTGAGACTGGGATCCCTTGATCCTGAGGGAACCCTCCCAATTTTTATTCACCACACATGGGTGTGGGGCTGACTGTTCTGCATCTTTGCATCTCCACGCCTCTCTGTGTCTCTACCCCTCTTACCCACCTTGATGAATGTGGCTTTTTTGATTCTTTGGTTGTTGGACTCCCATACAGTTTGAGTTCCTGATGATTCTAAGTGGTATTTGTTTTGTTGTCTAATTGTAATTTTTTTCTGTGGTCATGTGAAGAAATGAGCTGTTTTTGCCTATGCCTCCATCTTAACCAGAATTCAGATTGTATCAGGTTTAAGGAAATGAGCTGTGAATCTATTTAGACCAGTGCTGTCCAACAGAAACATAATGGAGCCATATACATAACTTTTTTTTAGTGGCATTCTTAAAAAATAGCAGGTTAAGTTGTATTTTATAATATATTTGATTTAACTGAATAAATCCAAAATATGATCAATAAAATAATGTAATCAATATAAAAATAATTAAGAGATATTTCACCTTGATTTTCATATTGTTTTCAAAATCCAATGTATTTTACACTTACAACACATCTGAACACAAACTAGCCACATATAACCATATGTGGCTGTGGCCACTGTACTGATCACAACAAATCTAGAATTGCTAATGACTGTCAGACCTCCAAAGGCAAATACAAGTATTGTCTGGTTTTCTCTAAAGGCAGAAAGTTCTCTAGAACAACTAAGGGCTTACGGGAGTAAAAGCCAAGAAAACCTTACCTTTTGGAGCTCTTCTCAGCCTTCCTCATTGCTAGAACTATGAGGACCCATTGCCCTCCAGCAATTTTTGTACCCTACTTGGCAGTATTGTGTGTTCTCTTTCAGGTCTGTCAGAGTCAGTGCTTGAGGAGTGTTTTCTCAGGCGGGAACATTACTGTGCTCGGAGATCAAGAAACCAGTTCCATCTTGGGGTGGACAGGTAGTTCTATTCTCTCCTTAATCCTGCCTGTCTATCTTGCTGGTGTGAATAACTGCTCACAGGAGGAGCCAGGCCGGACAGAGGCGATGGAGGGGATAAAATCTGGCCACTATCTGGGGTACAGTGTACAACATAAGCCCTTTCCTGGCCTAGCCTCTCTTACCTACATCATTCCAAGTTCTCTGTCTGCAACACCCCTTCTCTGGATACTGACATGGCTCTCTCCCTCACATTGTTCTCATTCCTGCAGTGTCATCTGCCCTGAAAGAGCCACCCCCAAGACCCATCCAATCACACTCTCCTCTTACCCAGCTTTATTTTTCTTCAGCACTTACCACTACCTGTAATTACGAATTTACTTGTTCACTATCTGCCTTCCTCGTTAAAATGTGAGCTTCATGAAGGCAGGGACTTCATCTGGGTTCACCACTACACTCCTGGGGCTAGCTCAGTGCCTGACACATAGTAGGTGTTCAATAATTTTTTACTGAATTCATTCTGAAATAAAAACTTGTTATAATTCAGAGGAGAATCAATGTAGTCAGGGAGTCATATAGCACATTTCCTTTTTTTTTTCCTCATAAAATTTATTTATTTTTTTCATAAAATTTATGAATTTTACTTTCTTCTACATGAACCACAAGATGAAATAAACAAGAGAAATTATAGATATTTCTCAAGCATCGTGTAAAGGAAAACCACTGCTTTTTCTATTCTGTATAATCTACAATGGTTTACTCTCCCTCAGTACTCTTAGAAGTTTTCTCCCTCTATGTATCATCATTAGAGTTCAATGTTTAAAAAATAATGAAAGGAGGAATCCAAGGTGAATTATTGGCAAAGATAACAAACAACCCAGTTGAGGTTACAAACTGGCTGCAGAACATTCGCTGGTACTCTCCACCATCTTACCAAGAGGATTTGTTTTCACCCCGACAAAGAAGAGCTTAGAATCTTGTGTTGCAAGAACATTCCTATTCAGCCTGCAACTTTGGGTAAAGAACAAGTTTACAAGGGAAGAACCCAGGGGACACAAGAAGGCAAAAGACAATCAACCTCCCTACCCCTGAGTCCCACCTCAAGATGGTGAGATAGATAATGAATGAGATAGTAGTAGCTAGCAAAATACACAGAACACAGGGTGACTCAGCTACATTCCAGAAAACAGCATTTCCTGAGCATAAATGCTTCTTAGGGCCAGGCAACAAAGGCCTTATCAGACCACCTGCAGAAGAGAAACTGATGTCCCCAACTTCACCCCATTCAAAGGTACATTTAGTCTTTCCTGGAATGCAGTCTATAGGTCTAAGTGCACCTGAGTTCTGAGACATCTTGTCCATGTTACTAGATGGCCCAAGGCAACCCTGTTAAGTCATCTCACTCTTCTTCAGTGAGAGCATTACTCCTCCAAAAATTGAATTAACAAAGCACTCTTGAAGTTGCTGAAGAATTTTCAAACCTAAGAAGTGAATTGCTGAGAATAAAGTTGGAAGAGATACCTTTCGGCATTGGGGTCCTACCAGCATCGCAGTTTACAGGTCGCCCACTAATCTATCAATGCATACAGTTAGTCCCATGGAAACAACTACCAGAAATCAGCTCAACATGTCAGTGGATCCTCTTCCACCTCTATTCCAGGCAAATGTGTGCTGTTGATGGATGTCAAAGGCATGAGAGGGAGCTGAAATGTTTGTCTCTAAAACTGAGTTGAATTGAAGCCAGGATCTAGTGGGCCAGAGCTTGATAAACAGAATCATACTATAGTTTGGATTTCATCTCATATTTATAATTTCTATCAGTATTCTTCTTTTGGCACAATGGAAACTGAGCAAGACTTGGGAGACAGAACACAGGGGTTTGATTCCTGGCTCTCCCCTATAATAACTGAATCTTGGGTGAGTTTTCTTAGTGTATTAGTTTCCTGGGGCTGCCATAACAAAGTACCAGAAAGTGGGTGGTTTGCAGAAGGGACATATATTGTCTCACAGTTGTAGAGGCTAGAAGTCCAAGACTAAAGTGTTAGCAGGGTTGGTTGCTCCTGAGGGCTAATGAGGAAGTATCTGTTTCATGTATGTCTCCTAGCTCCTAGTGGTTTGCTGGCATCCTTGGCATTCCTTAGCTTGTGGATACCTTACCAACTCTCAGCCTTCATGCTCCCATGGTATTCTTCCTGTGTGTCTCTCTCTGTGTCCAGCTTTCCCCTTTCAATAAGGGCAAAGTCATGTTGAGTTAGGGCCCACCTTATTGATCTTATTTTAACTCAATTATCTCTGTAAAAGCTCTATCTCCAAACAAGCTCACCTTCTGAGGTGTTAGAGGTTAGGACTATAACATTTGAATTGGGTAGGACACACATCAAACCATAACACATAGCCAGTTTCCTCATCTGCAAATGGGGACCATGATAGAATTCTTTCTCATATCATTGTAGTGATTGTGAAAGTGCCTCAAAGCGTCTTGGTCCATAGAAGACCAACGCATATCTGGTTTGTCTGAATGTGCATGTGCTTTGGTGCTTTTTGGACTGGCTGTGTCCCTCGGGAGCTGGGCTCTGGTCAGGTACTAATCCCATGAGCATCCAACACATGTGAACAAGTCCTTGCCCAAAGCATTTTGATGATGGTGAAGACAAAAGCCTGGGGAGAAAAATCTGAAGACAGATGAGCCAGGGTTATCTGATACTAAATGCTGGCAAGGAGGTGAAGCCCCAGGACCTCCCATATACTACTGACTAGACTGTACTCTGGTATACATACTTTGAAGGCAACTTGGAATTATGCACAAATGGGGAAGAAATTCCACTCCTAGGTATATACTCTAGAAAAATGCTTACACATATCCCCAAGAGATGTGCAAAAAGTTCATAGAAGCATTGCTTGCAAGAAAAAAACAACAACAACCAAATTTCCTAAAAAAGCTGTAGTCATATAGAAGCATACTATACAGCAGTTAAAGTGAATGAACTAGAGCTATGTATAATTCATGGATGGATCTCACTAAAAATATTGAGCAAAAAAGGACAAATTGCAAAAGAATAAATACAATGAGTTAGGCAAAACTAATGCTATGCTGCTCAGGACACATACTTAGGTACATACATAAAGAGTACAAAGACATGATTTCCAGCCAGGGCACATAACCAGGTTGCAAGCCAGGTCTCCAGCCAGGTCCCCAGCTGGAGGCAGGCGAAAGGCAACATACACTGATATTTCTCTCTCTTTCTTCCTCCCTCCCTGCCCTTCTCTCTAAAAATCATGAATAAAATCTTAAAAAAAAAAAAAAAAGTATATGGGGAGAGGGACAGAGTGGAGCAAAAAGGGGATGGATGTAATACAACAACAATAAAATTAAATTTAAAAAAAAGTATAAAGACAAGTGGAGGAATAACAATCACCAAAATCAGAAGAAATATTATGTGGGGAGAAGGGAAGGTTTCAGTGGAGATTCAGCTATATTTGTAACTTTTTATTTTTTTTAAGGAGGTTCCCAAGTAAAGAGTATTGGTTCCTCTTAATAACTTTCTGCATGTTTGAATTATGACTTTTGTTTAAGAGCCAGGATTGGACGAGCCTTACAGAAAACAGAGGGCGGCACTGGGCCTACTTGTGGGAAGATTCAGAGCTGCTCTTGCCACCCCTGGAACTCAGACCCCCGGAATAAGTAAAATAAAGACCCATACGACATAGGCCACACTGAAAAGCTGAGACCAGAAAGGTCTCTTGTTAAGCGGGAGAAAAAGAGGGAAGGGAAATTTGATGCTGCCCCCTCTGGTTCGGAATCTAGTTGTTGGCCTGCACTCCCACCCCGGGCTGCAAGCACCCCAGGTGGAGGAGACAGGGGTGGGGTGAGGGTCCGCAGAGCAGATCACCGCTCATACCCACCTATGCGCATGCCTACCTATCCCATTCACACCAAGTTCACCTAGGCAGGCTGCCACCCCACACGACACACACTGCCCTTCAAACCTGGCGTGGGCATCCCGACACTCCAGAGCACCCTTACAGCCCCTCACGCACACGCACGCACACACACCCCTTCCACCGCCCACCCTGGCCGGGACCCCAGAACAGAGACGCTGCGGAGGCCGCCAGCTGCAGAGCCTACCGCCCTCCCCCGGGCTGGGATTTTCCAGCGGAGCCTCACTCCCCCTACCGCCCTCTCTGGGAATTGGTGTCTGACGCGGCTCCTGCACATTCTTTATTTATTTTTCCTCTTCCTCCCTCCGAGACCCTCCAGTCGGGAGAGCTGCAGCCCGAGACGGAGACAGGACCCACAGCGACGTAGGAGACAGAGAAGACGGGGGGAGGACCACGCAAAAGCCCCACCTGGGTCATCAACTCAGCAAGCCTGGCAGGGACCATGAGCAGCAGGCGGGAGGCCAGGAGAGATGGGGGAGACTCCAGCAGGAGCGGACAGGAGGCAGAGCTGCGGGACCGAGCCCACCTGAGCCAGCAGCGGCGGCTCAAGCAGGCTACCCAGTTCCTGCACAAGGACTCTGCTGACCTGCTGCCCCTGGACAGCCTCAAGAGGCTGGGCACCTCCAAGGACTTGGTGAGGCAGCCCCTGCCCCCCAAAACTCCTCTGGCCCTTTCTCTCCACCTCCCCACCCTCTGCCCTGAGGGTTAGGGTAAGGATGTTTAAGTGCAGACCCTAAGCCCCTCAGATCCACTGTGAGTGGGAGACCTGCAGTCTGGCCAATTTGAGGGGCTCCCTTTGACCATTCTCAGCTCTTCACTGGGGTAGTCCCTTAAATTGGTGGCTAAAAGACCCCTTTCTTGTTGTTCAACTTCCCCCCTAACGTCCAAGATTTGTGCTGGAGAGAGCTCTGCTCTTGAGGAGTAGAGGTCTTCAGGGACACAGGAGCCTCTGGAGCATTAGCAGCTGAGAGGGCCTGCAGGATTGAACAATTTAGGGCTGTGATTGCCTTCCTTTCCCTAAACCAGGCTCCCTCATACCAGGTCTGGCCCCTCATTTGCCTTTTCCCCTCAGAGTGAGGCACTGAAGTCTTCCATCCTGGCCAAAGCATCAGGATTTCCTAGGGCTCCTGCCAGGCCACCTGGCCTCCTTGAGTGTCCCTTTCCTCCCTTCCAAGCCTCCCTCCTGACTCCTTTCCTTGCATCCCCCAGCAGCAGCTTTGGCCTCTGGTGGGGATAGAGTGGGGGTAATAACAATGAGGAGGTAAGTGGGTGTGGGGACAACTGCATATATGCACTCCCCTGGGAGAGAGTTGGTTAGGAGCATGGGCTCTGAAGCTATGTTGCTTGGATTCAGAGCCTGCTCTGACACTTGGGCAAGTTACTTTATGTCTCTGTGCCTCAGTTTCATCTTTTTTTTTTTTTAATATTTTATTTACTATCTTTAGAGAGAGGGGAAGGGAGAGAGGCAGAGAAGGAGAGAGACATCAGTGTATGGCTGCCTTTCACCTGCTTCCAGCTACAGAGCTGGCTGGAGACCTGGCTTGCAACCTGGTTATGTGCCCTGGTTGGGAATCGAACCAGCGACCTCTGGGTTTGCAGGCTGGCACCTTATTCACTGTGCCACCAGCCAGAGCCAGTTTCTTCATCTATTAAATGAGGATAAAATTAATAGTATCTACTTCACAGGGTTGTTGCAAGAGTTACATGAGCTAATATCCATAAAGAACTAAGAACAGTGCCTGAGCAAGAGAAAGCGCTATCTAAATGCTAATGATCATTTTTGAAAAATGCTGTCGCTATTCCTTCGGCTACTATTTCATTTAGCCTGAGAGAGAAAGGAAGCTCTGTAGAGTTCAGAGAACATGAAATCATACCTGGCCTCTTGCTCATAGAAGAAATGAAGGTTTTTGTACAAAGGTTTGGGACAACGGTTGTTCATTCTCCCATCTCCTAATCAGAGGGTCTGAGGGGAGGGTGCGTGTACTCCTGCAACCTGTCAGGTACAAAGCCACTTATGGGGGCCTCAGACCACCCTGGGAGTCCCTACTACCTTTGAGCCTAGAGGCAATCACAGGCCCTTCCTGCCCTACCTTCCCATATTCCTCCCAGCCAAATGTGCCCAGAGCCAGGCAGTGCCCCAAAGGGAAAAGTGTTCGGACTGAGATTTCAATTCAGAGAACCTCAAGGTGCTGTTTCTCCTTGCAAGCATAGAGAGCCCCGCTGAGAAAAGATGAACAGGGAAGCAGGTTCTCTAGCTCCCAGCGGCTGGAATCTTATAGCTTCTACCCTTTGGGGACCATCTGATATGATTCCTGGAGAAGGACAGTCCCCATGGGAAAGGTGGGAGGAGAGCTGGGAACTGCAGAGCTGTTCTTTCTGGCCAGTCCCAGAGCTTACTGCCCTTTTCCCAGAGTTGGATCTCCTGCTGGCAGCCATGCAGGCCTGAGCAACCTCAAGGGCCTCATTAGGCCGTGGGTGGATAAACAATCCCAGGCTCCCACAGAGAGAGGGCAGGTGGAGAAGCATGTGTGCATCTAGCAGGATGCATGATATTCAGCAATCATTTATTGAGTCACTATTACATGCTGAACTAAGCCTTAGGATATAAAACCGAATAAACTACAGACCTGGTCTCAAGGGATCTCCATGTTAATTGGGGAGTGAAATCCACAAACGACATCTGTGAGAAGCATGACAAAGGAAGCTACCCCAGTCTTGTGTGTAGAGGGAAGAGCACAAAGAAGTCAGAGAGGACTTCCTGGAGGAGGTAGATCCGCACTAATTACCAGATGCACATGAAATCCCAGACCCCTTCCCTAAATAGTTCTTGAACAAAATGTGTTGAGATAGCCATCCAGTCTCAGGAATAGGGGCAAGCAGGAGCAAAAGTGAAAAACAGTCTGGTGCAAGTGAGCAGAGTGGTGTGGGATAGGAAAGGGGAGAAGAGGCAGATTTGGGCAGTGACCAGGTCATCTGGGCTGTGGATTCCCTTAAAAAGTTTGAGCTTGACCATGTAAGCAATGGGGAGGTAGGTGTTTTCATAAATCTCAAACAGGGGAGTAACATGGTTAGCTTTGTTTTATTTGGGTGCTTTTCAAACTTTAATGTGCACAAGAATCACCTGGGCATCTTGTTAAAATGAAGCTTCTGATTCAGTAGATTTTCTGCATTTCTAATAAGCTTCCAAGTGATGTTAAAGCTTCTGATGTGAGACCACACTTTGAATAACAAGGATTTTAGATCATCAATGGCTTTGGGCAGGTGCACATGAGAGGTGACAGTACTGGAGACAGGTTCTTAGGAACACAAGGAGGTATCCTGGTGATCCAGGAGAGTTGTGTTGAGTCAGTTATAGAAAGCAGGGATGGACAATAAACACTGGAGGCAAAACTGGTAAAATTTAGGAAGTAATTGGACAGGGTATGGGGGTTACAGGTGAAGGAGAGTCTAAGGATGACTTGCAGCATTCTACTTTTGAAGATTTTAACTTTATCCTTTTATTTTTTTGTTACTTTGACTTCATTTCATCACACCATCAACCCTGGGACCTGCAACCCATTGAAGGATGAGGTCAAAGGGAGAAAAGTGTCCAAAAAATAATAATTTGTTCAAGACTTGAGACAGAATATCCTCCAAGCATAATACTAGTTCCTGAAATATCTGATCAGCCAATATTAATCAGTCTAACCCTACATGGGCTGTTCTCTCTCCATTTCTTCATCACTGAACAATCTATGTGGGGGGGGGCATTCCAGAAAAATGGCATAGTTTGGTACTGGGGTTCACTCTGTTATAATCTAACTTCTGGGAGCCTCGGATAAGCTCCTGACCCTTTCTTACTCCTGTGAGACTCAGGGTGGGGTGGGTTGGGGACAGCATCCTGGAATAGCTAGGGTTGGGGAACTGAGCAGCCTGGACACTTGACTTTAGACCTATCTACCTTCATTGTTCTGTGATGGAGCCAGCAGCCGCACAGTGTGATCCAAAGGCGCCTGGTAGAGAGAAACCAGAGTTGGAGTCAGGGGGAGTCTCCCCTGGGGCAGGCACTTATTCATGGCCAGGAGAACAGGAGGATGACTAGCACACCAGAGATTCCAGCTCTTCTGGTCAATTGCAAGGTGAGAACCTCCCACAGCATTGGCTTTCATTAACAATTCTGCCTATGACTGGCTCACTTCACCTGCTCCTTTCTGCTCTGGGTGGTGAGGGGAGGAGGGAGGGAGAAACGGAATCTCTTCTCTAAGCCTGGACCAAAATATGGGATCCTCTTTCTTCTTTCTTCTCTGCCTCAGACCATCTTCCCTCTCTGCAACTTCATCTGTCACCACCACAACTCACTTACCTTTACCAAAGTATAATGTTTACGTGTGAATATGTAGATGCTCTTCAGGGTGTTCTACATAATGAATGGTGTGTGCATGGATGGAAAATGCAACCATCCAGGAAAAGCTCATGTGATGGCCTCACCACCTCTGAAGCCATTTAACCACCCAACCAATATTGAACCTTCCTAATAAATTAATACATGCCCACTGCTGTTACGCCACTGTCTTTGCTCAGCATTTCCTCTGCCTGCTTTGCAATCATTTTATATCCACATGCAACAATCTTTTAAGTCTCAAACATTACCTCCTCCTTGGGACCTTTTGATTTCCCCAGTAGGAAATAGCCTTTTCTCTTTCTCAATGTCTGGGGCACTTTGCTGACAATCCTTTCCACCATATAGTAGTTATATTTCACCTCCTCTAGACTCTGAAAGAACAATATTCATTACTATGCCGTCCAGCAACACTTATACATAGTAATGTTCAACAAATGTTTGGAATGAGAAGGCTGCGTGTTTATGATAGCCAAGTGTAAATGTCAGTACTTATCCAAAGAAAATGAACATGTCTTCCTTTGCCCTCCGTGATGAATGCTTCTCTTACCACATCTGAATTTCTTAACCAGGTATCTCGGTGTCCACACACCTTCTCGACTCCTAACTAGATTTCTCTAACCTGGTGGCCTTCAGCCTCCCAAGAATTCCTCTACACAAACAGATCTCCATTTCTGATCAGATTGTTCCCAGATGGGCTCACCACAAAGTGCAGCTCACTTCCTTTTTCTGATCCCTTTATCTGAGCCAGTTCTGCCTCAATTGTATGAGTCCCACCAAAGCCACTTTTTCTTTCTTTTTAAAGATTATATTTACTTATTATTTTAGGGAAGAGGGAAAGAGAAGGAGGCAGAGAAGGAGAGAAACATCAATGTATGGTTGCCTTTCACCTGCCTCCAGCTACAGACCTGGCTGGAGACCTGGCTTGCAACCTGGTTATGTGCCCTGGCTGGGAATCGAACCAGCAACCTTTTGGTTCACAAAAGCCACTTTTAAAGGCTCAGTTCATTCCTTTCACTGGTTTCTGAAAGGGAATCACCCAAGGCTGGGAAGGTGAAGGCCCCAGTCTATTTCCCTGGGACTCACTAAACAGCCCACAACCCTCTTCCTCAGTGCCGGGACCAGGTGCTTAGGGTGGCGGTGGACACAGGTACCCACTACAACCAGATCTCCACTGGATGCCTCACCCGCCTGGGGTAAGAGGATGGCCCAAAATAGTGGATGGGGGATGGGACTTCTTTTGGGAGTTAACGATATTCTGAAACTAGATAGTAGTGAATATGCTCTGAATGTACTAAAAACCACTGCATTGTACACTTTAAAAGGGTGACTCTTACAATACATGAACTATATCTAATAAAGATAATATTTAACAAAGAGTTGTGCAGGCTCTGGCAAAGAAGGCAAGGATTTAGACCCTATGTGGGGCCAGGGATTGGTTGAGAACCAGAAGTATGTTGGGGAGGGAGGGGCATTAGCTGACAGAAGGGATGGGGGTGGGGGTTGTGGTGGCTGTAACCCTTGCTTACCAACCACAGGTTAGGGAAGAAGGTGCTAAAAGCCTCAGTGGGGGACCTGGCCCCTGGCCCCCCAACCCAGGTGGAACAGGTGGAGTTGCAGCTAGGCCAGCAGACTGTGGCATGCTCGGCCCAAGTGGTGGGTAAGTTCCCCCTTCGTCAACAGCCCCACTTCTCATCCCTCCTGCCGTTCTCTCCTGGGTGAGGCAAAGGTAGACACTTTCAGCCCTGTCAGCACCAAAGATGCTCCGACTATCCCCAATACCTGTGCCAAGAGTCTCAGACCTGGGGGGCCGGGCAGGCAGAAAAGGGGCACGTGCTGACAGGAGGGCGGCAGTGACCCCCAGGTACCCTCTAGAATCTTGTTTTCAAATGGTTCTTGCAGATGTTGAGAGTCCTGAATTCTGCCTTGGACTGCAGACTCTGCTTTCGCTCCAGGTAAGGAGGATACTAGCACTTGCACCCTGACGAAAGGATACAAGGTTAAGGGCTGGAAAAGAGAGAAAGGAGGCATAGGGCGGGGCGGGTTCCGCTGAGAAAGAGGCAATGTGCAACTGCACCTTTGCTTCCATAGAGGCTCCTGATCTGCCCACAGTGAAAAATATGGAGAACCGGGTCCTTCCCTGGCCGAGGCCCAGGTGAATGGACACCAGGGGAAGCAAGGAGCAGGAGAAAGCTGTGGGAGGTGGGAGGGGGAACAAAGAGAAGGGGCTGGGAGGGAGGCTGCCTGCAGAGGCAAGCTCACTTTTCCCCTCCACGCCCACAGTGCTGTATCGACCTGGAACACGGAGTGCTGCGGCTGAAAGCCCCCTTCCCAGAGCTGCCCTTCCTGCCTTTGTACCAAGAGCCTGGCCAGTGACTGCTGTCCCATTCAGTCCCCAGGAGGAAGCACGGGGATTTAAGTGAAGAGCCATGTGGGGCACGGGGTAGCTGGGGACTACTTTGTGCCTTTTGTCATCACCCTGACCCTGCTGTTCCATTTCTCTCGGTTGGCCACATTCTTCCCTGCTTCTTGGCAACTTCCCTATCCCCCAAGAATTTTCCCACAGACAGTTCAGAAACTCAGGGCTCTGGTTTCCCCTTTGTCTCTCATTCTCCACTGAATTAGGACTGCAGAAAACGGCACAAGCAAAATGGGGTTCCAGGCTGGGCCCCTGGCATGGTAGAAACCAGCCAAGTCAAGGGCTGCAGCCTACTACTGTCCTTCACCTGTCCCTCAAATCCACCTCAGGCCCTCTGAACTGCCTTCACTCCACTCCTCGCTTCACCTTCTGGGCTATTATCTTTCACAGCTGGGCGTCACACCTCACCAACTGTCCTGGCCCTGCTACTGCCTACCTTTTTGATTCTGCACATGTCTGCTCACATTGTCACGGAAGAAATGCTGAACTGAATAGTTCAATACAGTAGGAAGGTGGCTTGGTAGAGGAATGCCAGCTCATAAAACTAGGAGCTCTGTTAGTTACCTCGTCTGAGCTTGTAAACGTCTGAAACCAGTTACCACTTGATTACCCTGTGCAAACCCTTGGACGTATATTTGCTCTAGATATTCATCCTTCTCCATTTGTTTTTCACCCACTGGGCCCCTGAACTTTGGGGTATGTGTGCAGAGACCTATAGAGAGCTGCCCCCAAAGCAGGACAGGATGGTTGGGTTGTTAGTACTCAAAAGACTTCACCTAATCCATATCCCTTATTTCTAGAACTATCCACCTCATTTGACCTTCCTACTCCTGTTCTCTGGCTTCCATAGGTGGAGCTTGTCTTGTTTTGGAATCAAAGGCTTTCTAACCCCTGGCAGGTGCCAAGCCAAAGCAAAGAGACAAGGAGGCTTCTGACTTCATTGTGCAGAAAGGAACTTAAACCTTAAGCAGCCAGATCTCTTGAGTGGCTTTCTGACTGGTTTGAGCCTCTCAAATCATGGATGAGGGGTAGAGGAAGAAAGTGGTGTAACTCCTGAACTAAGGAGCTAGGACCTTGGGGTGGAAACAAAATCTTGAGCTTGGGATAGATTAGAGAAGAGCCAGGACTCAAGAAGCTGCCCTGTGACACCTGACCTTACCTTTCTTGGCCAAGTCCTCTGCCTTCACATGGAAGGGAGAGGGGTTCACTATCTCATGTGTGATAGTACCCTGGTTCCTCACTGCCTAGCTCCATGAGCTCTGCTTTCCTGATCTCACCTTGTTCCTTTCCCTTCTGCCTTCTGCTGCTTCTGTAACCACAGACCACAGAGCCTAGGCCCTATGGCAGGCCTTCAGCTCAGCTGCTTCCCCATTTGAATAAACATATGTTTCTCTATGGTAATGTCCTTTTTTGGTCTTCCTTCATGCCCATCAGAGGCTGAATGATAACTGCCCTATTCCTTCAGGAAGGAAATGTGAACAGGGACCCTTCTCTGGGTTGACCCATCTGGCTAGGGTCAATGTAATTGACAGCAATGGCTTTCAAACATATCTGAACATAATTCAAAGCAGGAAATATAAAATATATTTTATATTACACTTAGTATACACATACAATTATAACAAAATAATATTTCCCTATACTGAAAGCAATATATTTTTCATTCTATTTCATTTATTCAAAAAAAAAAAAAAGCTGATTGCAACCTACAATTTGAAAGATGCTGGTTCAAAACACACAGAATTAAGAGCAGAAGGGAAAAAATGGCCAAGATATAATTCCGATTATGGTCTGGATCATAAGCCTCCATCTGATAGACAATAAGGTGTTTCTGTGGAAATGAGTGGGTGGGAGACAGAGCAAGTCCTATGAAGCTGCACAATACTTGAAGAATATGGCAAAGTAAGAGTGCTGGCCCAGTTTCTTTGGAAAATAGAGCAAAACCATCTCAGGACTGCTGGGGACACAGAAAAACCAGGCTGTAAAGTGTCCTGAAAGACCCCTCAAAAACAAAACAAAATAGTTTGCCATTTCTGTAATAATTACTACTGTCAATGCCCTGGAGTAGTGATGTGAAAGATGGAACATGAGATGGCATAGAGCCCCCTACCTCACTGCTCCACTGGTGCCGAAGCCTAGTTTCCTTCTAAGTGTTGGGGCCATGCAGAAGATGTATGCTCCCTCCTCTCAAACAAGTCTCTTTCCCTTACAACAAGAGTGGGTTAGCTCGGGGGAGGGAGCAGTCCCAGATGGTGTGGAGTAAGGTCGGAGTCCTACAACCCTGCTGATGAGGTGCACAAGAAAGTGGGCAGAGGGGTCAACTTGTCTCTCCTTTCACCAAGAAGACCACGAGATCTATATAGTTCAGTCACCCTAGGATTATGGCCACCTGTCTATGTATCTCTGTAATATATATTCCCTGTCCTGCCAATACCATGGATACGTTGAGGGTAGGGTGGTTCAGAAGGACCCTTCTTCAGCTAAGAGGGGAAGTCCAGCTAGGTGGGATCCTGGAGGCTTGCAGCAGCACACTGTGCAGGTTGATCAGGATGGTAGAGGAGTTGGTGAACAAGGGTGCGGACTGCTGGGAGGTCATCAGGATCTGAGGGCAAGAAACAGGCTGGTAAGAGGCTGTAGCTCTCCTCGGCCCCTGGCTCTCCAGCCCCGCGGCTTGCTGGCCCTCACCTATGCCCAGCTCCTGCAGCAGGCTCTGATACTCTGGCTCAGCCTCCAGCAATTTCAGCAGATTGGTAGACTCCATCCGCTCAAGCTGTACCTCCCAGTACACATAGATCTTCTGGTTGAAGGTGACATACACAAGGCAGGGGCTGTTGCGGCCCTCTTTGCAAGCATACAGGCCTGGGTATGTGGGTGATGAGACAAAGGCCAAGAAGTTTCAGTCCGGTGGTGGGAGGGTGAGAACAAGATAGGGGCACTAGTCAGTGATTTTGACCCTCTCACAGATGTCAAGCAGAAAATTAAAGGCTGTCTTTCTAAGGCTTCTCTGTTGGGAACTCAGTAAAATAGGTAAAACAGTAAACAACTTGGTCTGTTCCAGATATAGAAAAATCATAGTAACAAAACACAGGCAGAATAAAATTTTAAAATGTGACACTTGATTTTGTCATCATAGTGATGACCCTGGAATAACAACTAGTCTTGCTGGTCTAAGGGAGTAGATAAGCACCTGAGGCCCTAGCTGGTGCAGCTCAATGGATTGAGCGTTGGCCTGCACACGGAAAAGTTGCCAGTTCGATTCACACGCAGTCAGGGCACATGCCTGGGTTGTGGGCCAGGTCCCCAGTTGGGGACATGAGAGAGGCAATCGATCAATGTGTCTCTCACACACTGATGCTTCTCTCCTTCTCTTTCTCCTTCCCTTCCCCTCTCTCTATAAATAAATAAATAAATAAATATTTTTAAAAAAGAAAAAACTGAGGCTTGAGGTGGCAACCCCTCTGCAAAGGCACACTGACCTCTCGGGTCACTAGCGTATGTAGGCTGGAGCATTGTTCAATTCTCACGTAAGTAACCACGAGTATCTCTCCAAGTCACCCCAAGGAATGAGTGCTGGCTTCCAAGGTCCCAATTTGGAACTGATAAGAATGCTCCAGGACAGTGTTTTTGAACTGGTGTACTGCAAGAATTTTTAAACTGTGCAATACCTGACCTATTTAGTCAGGGGGCACTGACCTCTTTTCTCTTTGACTGTCAAATAAAAAACTGACAACAGCCAACATAACAATAGCTGTCTGCTGTGAATGAAAAATCATACCATTTTTGGGGTCAAAATTAGTAAAAATATATTTTTGGGTATGCCCCAGAATTTTATTAATTAGCTTATGTGTACCATGAGATGAAAAACCTTGAAAACCGCTGCTCTAGGAAAATGTTCTTCACAAAGTTCTGATATACTCAGATGGGAAAGAGTTTTATGATGCCTTTACACAGATGATAAGAACTCATTCCATTCCTTAAAATATTCAGAAAAAGAGATCTTACTATCTTTCATTTTTTCTTATTTAAAACTGCAGGCCCTGGCTGGTGGCACAATGGATAAGACACTGGCCTGCGAACCCAAAGGTTGCTGGTTTGATTCCCAGCCAGGGCACATAACCAGGTTATAAGCCAGGTCTCCAGTCAGATCTGTAGCTGGCGGCAGGCGAAACGCAACCATACATCGATGTCTCTCTCCCTCTCTGCCTTTCTCCCTTCCTCTCTCTCTAAAAAATAATAAATCTTAAAAAATAAATAAATAAAATAAATATGTTTAAAAAATAAATAAAACTGTAAAGATGGCAATTTAGTTTGTCACCCCCCACCCCCACCCCCACCCCCATCACCCTCTAAGGAACTCATTTCCTTATGAAGACTCACATTAGGGGACATGCTGAGAATAAAAATAAGAGGCAGACAAATGTGGTTAGAGGGGGGCCATGGGGCAGGGGCCCACCTGCACAGAAGGCTCGGACATTCTCATCCACCTGGAAGCGGACAACTGTGCGGTTGTGGTCAATGATATACGTCTGTCCGTCCCAGGCACAGGCAACCACCTCCTCGCGCCCGTTGCCCTGAAAAAGGTCAAAAGACAAGATTGCTGGGGCCAGGGGCCATTTTAGAAAGAGATCTGGTGACGGGGCTGGATAAAATATAAAGGAGCTGTAGACTTGGCTCTGGGTGACATATAGCGGGCTGAGGAAGAAAACCACCATACGTCTCTTCCTGAATTTCACCCGTGAGCCAGGCACCAAAGGGGCTGTCTAGTGAGCCACCTCACATAATCCTCACAACTCTGTGAAGCAGGAACCATTACCCCAATTTGAAACTGAGGGAACTTCAGCTTATAGAAATAAAATCATGCACCCAAGGTCACTCAGCTGGGAGGTGGTGGAATCAGGTTTCCAACCCAGGCCTATTCTACCTGACCCCAAAACCTCGTGCTTCTTCTCCTACACCATGCATGACAGACAGCAGCCCCCACCTGCAGATTCAGGGGCCACAGCCTTAGGAAAGACAGATTCACACAGGGGAAGAAAAAAACTTAATATACATCTGGAGTTGGGACTGATGACAAGCTTCTGGACCCCAGTAATTACCTGATTTTCTTTGGAACTATTATTACTGCTGAAAGGCACTGAAATGTGAGGTTCCCCAGGGCAATGAGAAGAGAGCTAATAAGCACTGTGGAACAGGGGGACAACTCATTTCAAAGGGAGTCAGACCTGTCCAAAGAGGCCCTTAAGATACAGGTTGAACATTAACTATGAAGTAAAAATGGCCTCACTGAAACCTTATATCTCTATGTAAAGAAGGTAAGAATGTTCTTCTCCACCAGGTTTTCCACCCACCGTGACATCCAATTTCTCTAGGGCGAAAAGCTGGTGATCCACCTGCACAGACCATAACAACCTGTCTGCTTCCTCCATAAGCTTCAGTGTGCCTGCAGGGGGAGAGGCAGCCTGGGATGGGGGGAGGGCAGGATCCCTGAGAAGCCTCCCCAGGCTCACAGCATCCCACCCCAGCATTCATCTGCAAGGGGAACTCACCATCCAAGGTACAGAGGGCAAAGAGGCCAGAGCCACCACTCTCAGGGGTGTGGCCTGTGGGTGGGACAGAAGGACCAGAAGAGTAAAATGTGAAGGTCAAGCCAAGATCAGAACATACAGGTGAGGGACAGCCAAGGATAGGGAGGGAGGGAGGAAGGATGGGAGGGACAGGACTAGAAATGAGAGAAGGCCCTGCATCTCCTCCCCCAAAAGTAATGTTGGCCCTCAGCAAGGTGCTCCATCCCATCTCCCCTTCACCTTGTTTGATGTTGCCAATGAGGTGAGTAGAGACATTCTTGTTGTGAATGCGGCCGGATGTCTGGTGCAGCACTACATCTCGGGCAGCTGGGGTCTCCCTGTGGGCAGGAGACTGGGGGACTAAGTGGGGTACCAAGTGAGCTTAGTTTTTGGGCACCTTTATGAACTCATCTCCCTAAGAGCAGCAGAGGTGTGAATCAGCTAGGAACCTATAGCTGACCCGTATGGCCTGTGTGGCAAGTTAGACAAGGACAGAGCTAACAGGCTAGAATCTTTGAAACTTTTCTAGGTGCTACAACATTAGAGCCAAGATTTCCTGGATCCCAAAATCTAGGTCTTTCCTTACTAGAGGAGAGGTACTTGTGCCAAAACTGGCTGAGGCAGCTCTGCCAACTGTAGACCCATCCACTGCTATGTACAACCAGGACCTCATTTTGCTGCCATGTACCCCACACCACCTACAGACCTGCACCGCTTACCTACTGCTTTCCATGGTCTCCTCAGAGGTAGTAGACTGTCCAGTGTCCTTGTTCCAGGTACACAGTAGAACTGCATAAGCACAGCCTGGCTGTGATACCATCAGCTCAGGAACACCCAGGGGCCCTGGAGTCACCGAGAGACTGTCCACCTGCACCAGAGAACAGAGGCTTAAGGGGGCTACAGAGAGAAAGTGGGACCCTGCACAGAATAGGGGAGAGAGGTGGGGCAGGGGCCCTAGGAGCAGCCCCCCAGGCCTCACGGGTGGCAGCAGCAGGAATTCTAGAGCTCGTAGGGCTCCTGACCAGTATCTCCCCCGCAAACACACCATCTGCTTTCCTCTGCGCTCCCCTCTGCAGGGCCCAGATCCCGACACAGACCACATTCCACTCACCTTCACGTTCCTAATTCTTAGCATTGGGTTCCTTTCCCTTTGCCGTTACCAGCAATTTCCCCTAAGGTTCTGATTTGTAAATGATCTTTAGATCTCTCTCAGCAAGATGATTTTCCCTGCTTCCCACCCTGTGTCACGGCCCACAGCTGTTCTCCTGCAACACCCTTTCAGGAGGCTTTCCTCCCTGCTCGCTGGTCTCCAGTGCCCCCCTACTCAGCTTCTCACCTGACCTTCCAGAGTCCACTTCTTGAGTGACACCAGCTGCCCTGTTGGATGTTCGGTGCCCTCGCCCAGATCTTCCCAGCGGAAAGCCCATACCACTCGGTCTGTGTAACCTACCACCAGCTCGCAACACCCATCTCCATCTGTGGATCCGGAAAATAAGACAAGTTTGGAGCCCAAGCTGTATTCGCCAGCTGGAATCCTACAAGCATCGCATCCCTACTCCTCTGCTAACATCCCTACTGGCATTTTCACCCAGGATGACTTCAAGCCCAATTTGTTGTGGAGCCATGTCACATGCTCTGAGTCTGGTACAGGATCCCCTGTCCTTCTTGTGCCGATAGAACTGACCTATGCCTGGACCCTACCCACCCACCTGCTCCACAAGTCCTGTCATGGCTGCCCTCAGATACATACCGCAAGGTGTCCTGATCCATTCAATATACCTAACGTTGAGACAGCTTCTGTCCAAAACATCGGCACAGTAGCTATATAGCTCACTCCCTTGCCGTCTTCAAGTTTTGATCAAATGCTACCTTCTCAGCAAGAACTTCCCTGACACTCCATTAAGAATTGATACCTCTACCTCAACACTCCCTAGCTCCTTCCCACAACTTACTTTCTCCATAGCACAAATGAATACTGACTGCCACCCCTCTCCCCATCAGCTCCCGCACCAAATCTCTTGAGATCTACTCTGTTACCCAGTGACTCTTATTTCCCCGGCTGCCTGCAAAGACAGCCATGCCCACCGATGTCGCTGATCAGCATGACCTTGGTGTTGGCAGGGATGTGCTGCTTAAAGACAGGACGCTGCTCCTCTCCCATTAGGGTCTCATGGTGCCCAGAAGCATCCAGGGTCCTGGCAGGTGTCAGATCACACAAGTGAAACCAGCCCTCAGCACTCACCGCCACCACCAGGTTCTGGGAGAGACAGAGGTATGGGAGAGGTGGACTGCAGGGCAGGTAGTTGGAGCACAGTCTGATCATTAGAACACAGAAGTCAGGGCTAATGCCATTAACTCTCAACTGATTTCCACCTTGGAGCCAGGTAAGTCCTTGGAGTTACACTGAAGTCCCAGGGTCCCTGAAAGTTCTTACCTTTCCTTTATTACATACATCTCCAACCCCAACGCAGGTCAGCTGCAAAAGAAGAAAGGGAAGCTCAGGGACACACAGAGGAAGACCAGTACTCCCTAAACTCTATGAAGCAGGAAGGTGCAGGTTTTCTAATGACCACCATTTGCTGAAAACCTGTGCCATATGACCTACACTAATAGTCTGCGTTAATCAAGTTATTGCGCTATAGGTTTGGTTTGGTTTGGTTTACTCAGATAACAGTATGAAGACCTGAAGGCAATTTGGGGTCCAAACAAAATCTCTACAAAACAAAAACTCTAATATAGCAAGACTATCATGTTTCTATCCTTATTTTCTATCCCCATTTTCTATTATATTTTTTAAGGTCAGACAACCTAGGCAGCTTTCCTAAAGTACTTACGGAGTCTACCGTACAAAATACCACTCCCCTACTGTATGTATGTGCACACATGCATACACACACACACACACACACACACACACACACACACACTATCTGGGGGCTTCCCTCCAGGAATCAAATGAACCTGAACCATTGGCTAAGCTGAGTAGGACACACTGGTGAGCCCCTGTGTGGGTCTCAGCCTTGACAGTTCCTGGACAGGGAAAAACCCTCCCCAACCTTCAGACCCAGGTAATTGAATACTAACCATTCCCTGGCAGGAGCAGGTGAGCCATGGCCGGCTGTCATCATTCTTATACACAGACAGCTTCCCACTGGTGTCTCCCACCACCAGTTCATTTAACTTCAAACGGAGAAAGAAGAGTGTTAGCATCAGATCTTGCTGACCCACCTCAAACTCTTCTCTACTGGGCCCATCTTGGGGAAATCATAGGACATCAGTTGGAATCT
Organism: Noctilio leporinus; assembly: GCA_004026585.1. NCBI lineage: Eukaryota > Metazoa > Chordata > Mammalia > Chiroptera > Noctilionidae > Noctilio > Noctilio leporinus. The sequence continues at coordinate 101,273 of PVIW01001344.1, read as the reverse complement.
TCATAAACTTTATTACAAATATTTTGTGACCAACACAGTCATAGTTTCCCAAACTTCTCTATGTCTATGGGGAGGGTGGTGGTGGTGGTGGTGGTGGTGTGAGCGCATGCACAAGCATGTGTGTGTGTGTGTGTGTCAGGGACAGGGGAGGTTAAAGGAATGGGGCAATACAGAATCCATCCCAGAAAAGTTTGACAGTTGAACAACTCAAAGCCCCACATGCTTGACTTTGACTCTAATTCGTCCATTACAAATAGGACATACACGGTGGGGCGAAAGTAGGTTCATAGTTGTTCATATGGAATATAATAAAATAAGAATAAACTCTGTAAACTCAAGATGGATAAAGGATTTAAACATAAGCAGTGCCACCATAAAGGTCCTGGAGAAAAATATAGGCAGTAAACTTTTGGATATCCTACGCAAAAATATGTTTATGGATACTTCACCAAGGGCAAAGGAAATCAAAGAACGAATCAACAAATGGGACTATATCAAATTGAAAAGTTTCTGTTCAGCTAAAGAAAATATCAGCAAAATTCAAAGGGAACCAACTGTATGGGAAAACATAATTGCCAATGATACCTCAGACAAGGGTCTGATCTCCAAAACATATAAAGAACTAATGCGACTCAACACCAAGGAGACAGACAGCCCAATTAAAAAATGGGCAAAGGACCTGAACAGACAACTCACTGAGGAAGATAGACAAAGGGCCCAGAGGCATATGAAAGAATGCTCAACATCACTAGTCATCAGAGAGATGCAAATTAAAACCACAATAAGATACCACCTCACACTTGTCAGAATGGCAATCATCAGCAAATCAACAAACAACAAGTGTTGGCGAGGATGTGGGGCAAAGGGAACCCTCATACACTGTTGGTGGGAATGTAGGCTGGTGCAGCCACTGTGGAAAACAGTATGGGGGTTTCCTTAAAAAACTAAAAATGGAACTGCCTTTTGATCCAGCAATTCCACTACTTGGACTATACCCAAAGAATCCTGAAACACCAATTCATAAGAACCTATGTACACCTATGTTCGTAGCGGCACTATTTACAATAGCCAAGTGCTGGAAACAGCCTAAGTGCCCATCAGTGGATGATTGGATCCAAAACCTTTGGTACATTTACACAATGGAATTCTATATAGCAGAAAGAAAGAAGGAACTTGTACCCTTTGCAACAACATGGATGGAACTGGAGAGTATTATGCTTAGTGAAATAAGCCAGTCAGTGAAGGACAAATATCATATGATCTCACCCATTACAGAACAATAATGAGCAAAACTAACAACAAGCAAAACAGAACCAAATATATGAATACAATGAATAGGCCTTCAGTGGACAGGGGGAAAGGGGTTGAGGGGAGCGGGGAGGCAGAAGCAAGAAAGGGGAGCAGCTTAGACAAGAACCTAGAATAAAAGAACCATGGACATGGACAACAGGTGGGATTGACTTTGAGGGGAATGGGTGGGTGGGAAGGGGGACAGAGGGGAGCAAAAAGGGGATGGATGTAATACAACAACAATAAAATTAAAAAAAAAAAAAAGGATAAACTCTGTGTTTTGCATACTAATAACAGTAAAACTACTTTTGCCCTATCCTGTATTTTGAAAACAACCCAATATATTCAACTTTTGGAGAATTTAACTTCAAACCTCGTATTCTATTAGGGCCACGTAACAAAACAAAAAAGTCAGCTCTGGGGCCCTCCGTCCTTTCGCAAGGCCTTTTGATTTTGGTGTGTATGAATGAATAGAGGGATGGAGGTGCCTGAGTGGAAAGCAGCAGGAAGGGGCTGCTGGGTGTCAGCATCCTTGCTCTGGGCCTCTGGTGCCCTCAAGTGGCAGCTAAGCTCTCAGGAGGGGACAGAATTCCTGCTTGAAGCCTCTTCGCCACTGCCACTAATTGTATCTGAGTATTCCACTTCCCAGTGGTTCCCCAAAATCTAGCCACTCTTTCCAGGGGTTAAGAATGTTAATAAGCCCTGGCTGGAGGCACAGTGGATAAGGTGCCGGCCTGCGAACCCACAGGTCGCTGGTTCAATTCCCAGCCAGGGCACGTAACCAGGTTGCAAGTCAGGTCTCCAGCCAGGTCCATAGCTGGAGGCAGATGAAAGGCAACTATACATTGATGTTTCTCTCTCTCTCTGCCTCCCTCCCTGCTCCTCTCCCTAAAAATAATAAATAAAATCTTTTCAAAAAATGAATGATAATAAGGTAGCTCCAAACCCTATTTTTACTAATAGCTTCATGATTTCCCCTTGTGGAGTCATCCAACTCCCCCTTCCTGTCCTCATAGTAGAGTGAATATTGGATTCTAAAGAGACTTAATTCTAAAGGTAACAGAGACATAATAGAAAAACAGTAAGAAAAGTTAGCAATGAATTGGAATTTATCAAAAATGATTGACTTGATTTGAATCTTACAATAAGTATTTAATAGTTATTGGAGTTATTTAAGGAAATATTAGATCATAGAAGCATAAAATAAGTCTATTTACATTAAACCCTCTACACCTGATGTTTCCATTACAGCTGTCCCCAAAGATCTTCTGCCGTCTAATAGGAGAGAATCCGTATGGCACAGAGGTTCAGAGTGCAGCTGCCTGCATTGGATTCCAGCTCCCTATGCCTATATTTCATCTGTAAAATGAGGATCATGCCCGGTCAGTGTGGCTGGGTTGGTTGAACCTCATCCTACAAGGTGAAGGGTCACCAATTCATTTCCCAGTTAGGGCACTGGCCTGGGTTGCAGGTTTAGGCCCCACTCAGGGCACATGCAAGACGCAACCAATTGATGTTTCTCTCTCACACTGATGTTTTTCTCCCTTTCCTTCTCCCTCCCTTCTCTCTCTAAAAAGAAATAAATCTTTTTTAAAAATCTATTTTTAAAAAAACCAAGGGTCATAAGATTAGCTACCTCTTAAGGTCGTTGCAAGAACTGAGCTAATAGAGGAAAGCATTTGGAAGGGGTTAGCATACAGTGAACACTCATACCAGATGACTTTCAGCCTCTAGTTAAACACCCCCAAAGCTAGGAATCTTAGTCTCTTTCATACAATTCATTCTTTTTTACACACACTCATTCAACAAATGAGTCTACCATAGGCCTCGATAAAATGTTTACTTAATGAACAAATACCAAAACAATTATTTGAAGAAACAAAGGAAAATGAGAATGAAAGAGAATGCCCAGATAGCCCTTGAGTTTTCAGGTAAGGCTGGACAACCAGTTAGGGATACAAAGATAAAATGTCACAGGTTCCCTGCTGAGAAGGACCTCACAGTTTAACAACAGCACAGACACAAGAATAAAAATCACAAAACAGTGTGGCAGGTGCAGTGAGCCAGGCAGAGAGTGAGGTGAGGCAATGGCACTAGAAGAGGACATTCCCAGGACAGCCCATCTGCTCTCTGCAGCTACAGTTGTCCCTCCTCATCCATGGGAATACATCCCATGACACCAGTGGATGCCTGAAATTGCAGAGTGTACTGAACCCTCGTATAGGGGTGGGCAAAAGTAGGTTTACTCTGCCATTGTGACATTCTTTTGAATAAAGCCACTGCAATAATCATAACCCATACTAACAATTGCAAACCTACTTTTGCCCACCCCTGTACATACTACGTTTTTTCCTATATATGCATTCTATAATAGTTTAATTTGTAAGTTAGGCACAGTAAGAGATTAAAAACTACTGGTAAAATAGAATAATTATAACAATATACAGTACTATAATAAAAGTTAGGCAAATGTGGTCACTAAAGTCCCTTGTTGAAGTCTTCATATAAGTTCAGTGCTTTCTGGTGTGACATTTTCTGTTCAGGTCTTCCATTCACAAATTTAGTGCCTTTTCCACTTATGCACAGTGTGTCCATCACTTTTGCAGTTTCAGGCGCAACAGCAAAACAAGCATGAATTTCTTCTTTCTTTCTTCACAATTTCACAGATAGGTTGGTTCTGATCATAGATCTCAGCAAGCTCAGCATATGATTATTTTTCTTTTCTTATCAAGTCTAGAATGTTCACCTTTTCACTTATAGGGAGGACTTTATTACTCCTATTTGGCATAACCAAATTGCCAGCATCACCACTCTCCTGTTTGGGGCCACTATTAAGTAAAATAAGGGTACTGAAACATAAGCACAGTGATACTGCCAATGCTGGTCTTGATCTGATAACCCAGATAGCTAAGTGACTAACAATGGGTAACATATTCTGGACAAAGGGGTGATTCATATCTAAGGTGGGACACAGTGGAACTGAGCGAGATTCCATCATGACACTCAGAATAGCATGCAATTTAAAATTTATGAATTGTTTATTTCTGGAACTTTCCATTTATTTTATCTTACTATTTTTTTTTTTATCCTCACCCCAAGACATTCTTTCATTGCTCCTTGAAAAAGAGAGAGGGAGGAGGGAGGGAAGAGGGAGAAAAGAGAAACATCAATGTAATAAAGAAACATTGATATGAGAGAGAAACATTGATTGGTTGCCTCTCATTCTAGGCTTCCTGACTAGGGATAGAACCCACAACCTTTTGGTTTCTGGGAAGATACTCCAACCACTGAGCCACACCAACCAGGGGTGGTTTGTTCCATTTAATAATTTTGGACTTCTGTTGACTGCAGATAACTGAAAATGCAGATAAGGGGTGACTACTGTATAATGTTTCTCAGCAGTTCTGCTTCTCTGTGGTTGATCCTAACTCTGAAGACCACTCAGTGACACTAAAAAAACTCCATTGTATAGGACACCATCAGTCTGAGATGCTAAAGAAGAAAGGCAGTGAGATCTTTCTGTGATCTGTTTTAGCCTTCTAGACACTTTCTCTCCCATGGTGTAGCCAGGCTTAGGTGGGTAGTTCTAGAAGGTTTGCGTTCTACTCATGGCTTCTCCTCCTGATTTTGCAGAAAATTAATTAGTTTCAAAGAATTTTAGGCTAATGGTTTATTAGAATAAAATATTTTTTATTTGCATTTTTGAAATATTTTATTTAGACCTGGCTGGTGGCTCAGTGGAAAGGTGCTGGCCTGTGAACCCAAAGATCGCTGGTTCAATTCCCAGTCAGGGCACATAACCAGGTTGCAAGCCAGGTCTCCAGCCAGGTTCTTAGCAGGAGGCAGGTGAAAGACAACCATACATTGACATTCCTCTCCCTCTCTTCCCCTCTCTCTAAAAATAATAAATAAAATCTTTAAAATATATTTTTTAAATTTAAAGATATTATTTATTTACTCTTCAAGAGAGGGTAAGTGAGGGAGGAAGAGAGGGAGAAAAACATCAATGTGTGAGAGATACATCAATTAGCTGCCTCTTGCATGTCCCCAACTGGGGACCTGGCCTGCAACCCACGTATGTGCCCTGACTGGGAACTGAACTAATGACCTTTCGGTTCACAGGCCACAGCTCAATCCACTAAGCCACACCAGCCAGGGTGAAATATTTTATTTAATTTATTTTTTAATCTGAGTTTTTCATTTTATTTTCTACATTAAAAAAAACTTTATTTATATTTAGTGAGAGGGGAAGGAAGAGAGGCAGAGAAAGAGAAAGACTTCAGTGTATGGTTGCCTTTCACCTGCCTCCAGCTACAGACCTGGCTGGAGATCTGACTTGCAACCTGGTTATGTTGCCCTGGCTGGGAATCGAACCAGTGACCTTTGGGTTTGCAGGCCGGAGCGTTATCCACTGTGCCACCAGCCAGAGTTGCTTTTTAACATTTTTTAATCATACATTTTCAAAATAAATCTTTTTCTGCCCCTGATCTCCAAATGCTGGCCTGGGAGACCAATAACAAAATTTCTACGTGCACTTAGGCTCAGTGTACCACACTTGATCACTAGCCAACTACCTCAACTACTTGTCCTTCTTTCAATTATATATTCATTAATAACAGGCAGAGTTCTTCAAATTGCTTTGAGGTACATAATCACATTTGCTATTCATAACAATTCTAATTCATTTAACAAATGTTTACTGAGTGCCTACTGTGCCAGGCACTATTCTAAGTGTTGGGAATATGGCAGTAAAAAAAAAAACAAAATAAGCCCTAGCTGATGTGGCTCAGTGGACTGCGCACCAACTTTCAAACCAAAGGGTCACCAGTTCGATTCCCAATCAGGGCACATGCCTGGGTTGCAGGCTAGGTCCCCATCTGGATGGAGGTGCACCAGAAGCAACCACACATTACCGTTTCTCTCCCTCTCTTTTTCCCTCCCTTCTCCTCTCTAAAAATAAATAAATAAAATCTTTAAAAAACAAAACACCACCAAGAAAACCAGACAAAAAATTCCCACCCTAATGGGAAAAGTATAAATATACCTAGTATTGCAGATCTGAGTTTACAATAGTGCAATTCACTTAGAAAAGTACAATTTCCAAAAGAGCTTTTATCTCTTGTAAACAAAGAAGACAAACAGATAAAAACTAAAATAATGTACATCTAAAGAGTCACTTCGTCAATTTACTATTTAAAACTGCTTCCCTTGATTTTCTCATAAAAATTGTACTGCTTGGCATATGAAGAAATGTGAAAGCCCAGAAAACATTATATAAATTTATGAAAATAACTTTTTCCTCCCTAGAGAGGGTAGAGCCAAAAGAAGCCTCATAAAATACCCTTCTATCAAAGCACAAAGGAGTCTGAAAAGAAGGGTGTTTTAGCCTCCCCCCTCTTTTTTTTCCCCAGAAAAAGGACAGTACAGAACAGCAGGGGGGCAAGTAGAAAGATGGACAGAGGGTAGGAGAGAAAGATAATAAAGTGCTTTGTATTAAAAATATATATAAGAAATGAAAGAGTCTGGGGAAAAAAATGTTTCACATCATCAACAGCCCCCATCCCCTTTGATGCTCCACTCTAGAACCTTTCACATATTTTAATCAAGGCACCTCATTACATTGTGTTATTCTGTAACCATCACCCCATCCGATGATGAGCTACCTGAGGGTTGGGACTGTCCTGTTCACTTTTCAATTCCCACAATGTAGCAGTCCTTGGCGCATAATGGGCAGTTCAATAAATACTTACGTTAAAATAGAATCAAATCCTAACAACGCACTAACACTTGGGGGGGGGGGTAACTGTGTCAGGCACGATGCTACCTGTTTTATCTGTATTAATTAATTTAAACAAGGAGGAAGGTAACGACTCTTGAGGATAGAAAAAGTAGATGAAAATTATTTTTGTCACCAAATCAAGACGTAGCACTTTAAAGTTTCCAGACTCCTGCCGGTAGTATGGAGCAGGTACCACGGTAAGACCGGGTGGGGAGGACATCTAATGCCTCGGCCCAGGAGCTTAGTCTACCAATTGGGAGGTGAGGCGGACATAGCCCTTCGAGTTTTGAAAGGGGCCAAGTGTAAGGGCAGCAGACGGGCTATTTTTTCCCCTTTCTGGCGGCGTGGGGGTGGCGGTGAATCCTCACCAGTGACTATGTTTATTGATTTGAGAGAAACATTGATGTGATCAATTAATTCCCCCCTTATACACCCCGACCAAGGATCCAACCAGCAACCTATGCATGTGCTTTGACCAGGACGAATCCGCAACCTCTAGGTGTACGGGATCACCATCCAGAAAATTTAGCGACCCGGCCAGGGCAGCAGAGGTGCTTTTTAAGCCTATCTTGAAGCTATGATAGATAAGGAGAGGAGGCATTAACAACAGAACCAGTGAACCAGGAAATCTGGCCACCAGGGTTTACTAAGCTATTTCGGGGAATACGTTACTGAATTAGACAGTCAGTTACCCATGACCCTAAAAGAATACCAGAGCAGCGCACCAGCTAACCTCGGTCTGGACACTCGGACACTTAAGCTGTCCGCCAAGTTCTTCCCCAAAGCCCCAACGCGAGCCCTACCGCGCATGCGCAGCTCGCGCCGCAGGCCTCCCCTTCCCGGCCCCGCCCCGCCCCGCCCCTGCGCAGACCGCGGCTGCTTGTGTTGCAGTGCGCATGTACTGACCGTATCGTTGTCCACGTCTCCTAGGCAGATTGCGTGCGGAAAGAGGCTTCCGCTGAACTCCAGGGCCACGCGCTGCACGTAGCTAACCGACCTCATCGCACTTCCAAGGGCTAAGGGGATGGGGAGTCCCGCTAAATGTTTCCCGAGCCCCTCCCGACAGCTGCCGGAGCGGAAGGCCAGCTAAATCGGGAAGTTACGTCACCGCTTGAGCCTCCAATCCTGGCGTTCCTCGCTTAACCTTAGCAAGGAGGCGGGGCTTGGTCTCCCGGGCCTTCTAGGCGTGGGGCGGGTCTGCCTAGCTGCTGCTGTGGGTGACCCGGCGTGGGCCTCTCCTTTTCTCCTGCGGGCTACAGCGCATCGGTAGATCACCCTAACCGAGCACATCTGTTCTTTTTGCTGCAAGGCTTTCTCGTGCTTCACCTAGTAACCTTGACCTCTTCCTTTGTTGTCCTAGCAACTAAAGATTTCCAGCCATCGACCACCTCTGAGAATCTTCATAATCGTAGTAACTGACCGTTGTATGCTTTCCAGCGGTGCTGTTTAGAAGTTACGCGTTTGGATATGTGAAAATGAGACAGTAAATTGAACCAGCATTTAAAAACACGAATAGAATAGAAAATATCAAATGATTAATAGTAAGAAGTATTGTTTTTGTGAAACCTTTGTTTCAATTGTATATAAATACATGCTGGCTAATATATATTTTAAAAAATTTAACGGAGTATGCTCTGGCTCTGTGGTCAGTTTGAAAACCGTTTGATGCAAAGCACATTTCTTATATATTAATTCATGCAATTAACACAACAAACCTGTGAGCTTGTATTCTAATTTTTCGGGTGAGGAAAATAGATTCAGTAAGGCTAAGAAGCAAGATGGGAAATGGTAGAGGTGGAACTCATGCCAAGATCATTTGATACAAAACTTAAGATGTTTTCTGTAATTTATGTCATAGTTACAAAACTTAAGATGTTTTCTGTAATTTATGTCGTAGTTCCTCGGAAATTTTTGACTCTACAATTCAGAGTTGCTGAGACGCTGGATCTGCTCTGCACGGTGGCCCCCCACCACAAAGCTCTTGCCTCCCTCCCTCAACAGCCTCACTGTGTAATACAAATGGAACATCGTTGTCATGGTGTCTTAGGGAAGCTTTTCATGTTGAATCAAGTCCAGGCTTTCTTTGGGGTACCTCATCAGTCAAAGCACCAAAATTGTAAAATTCTGTAAGTACTCCATGCATTTGAAGGTTTAGGTCTTTCAAGAAGTCAACACTGAAAGTGAGGATATATACCTCATCTCGGGATGTTGGACCAGAGCTGGCCCTGCTTTCTTCCTTTTACTTATTTTAAAAATATTTATTATTTTTAGAGAGAAGGGCAGGGAGGGAGAAAGAAAGGGAGAGAAGCATCAATGTATGGTTCTCTTTCACCTGCCTCTACCGAAGGACCTGGCTAGGGACAAGGCTTGCAACCTGCTTATGTGCCCTGATTGGGGAATCGAACCCAAAACCTTTGGGTTCTAAGTCTGGCACCTTATCCACTGAGCCACCAGCCAGGGCCCTCATTTATTTTTAAGTATATTTTACTGATTATGCTATTAGTTGTCCCACTCTTTTTCCCTTTGCCCCTCTCTGCCCCGTATCTCCCTTCCGACCAGCAACACACACACACGCCTGTCCTTAGATTGTGTCAATGGTTCTTCATGCATGTAAGTTCTTAAGTTCTTTGGCTTCTCCATTTACTTTACTCTTCTTAACATCCCCCTCTCTATTTTGTACCTACTAATGGGGGACTCAAATGTTGGAAAATTTTAGTTTCAAGTAACGGCTAATAAGCTTAGTTGTCAGTGTATGTAAAAAGCTGTTGTTTCAAGAACTAGAGGTATGACCCATCATGACTCCAGGAGACCATAAGCAGTCCCACCTTTGTACCTCAGGAGGACTGAAAGCAATCAAGGTGGTATCTGGGCTGTCATACTCCAGGGTGAGGCTACCACCTCCTTGAGCACAAATACCACCACCCAGAACACGGATGAAAGAATGCTGCGGCTTTTTTCTGATTAACTTTTTCCCTGAATTCCAAACCTCTTATCTACACCTTTCTTCTTATAAAAAGGGTCTGTTTGTAATGGAATTTAAGACAGTCTGTTAGGGCACAAACCCATAGTCAGATCAGTAAAGCGCCCAAGAAGATTCAATCCCTGTCTCTGCTTACTGGATTTGGTTGATGACAGGCAGCACAAACACTGGCTTTTCCAGTTTCACTACCAGTTATGTTTCTTTTTAAAATATTTATTATTTTTAGGGAGAGGGGAGGGGAGAAAGGAAGAGAGACATCGATGTATGGTTGCCTTTCACCTGCCTCCAGCTACGGACCTGGCTGGAGACCTGGCTTGCAACCTGGTTATGCATCCTGGCTGGGAATCGAACCAACAACCTTTGGGTTCACAGGCAGACGCCTTATCCACTGTGCCACCAGCCAGGGCTCAGTTATGTTTCTTGATCCTTGTACCTTTTCCCCCATTCCCTCCCTTCTCCCTCCCTGCTAATAACCCTCCATATTATCTCCATATCTATGGTTCTGCTCCTGTTCTAGTAGTTTGCTTAGGTTTTTTTTTTTTTTTAAGATTCATTTGTTGATAGTTGTGTTTGTTGTCATTTTAATGTTCATGGTTTTTATCTTTTTCTTAAACATATCTCTTTAACATTTCATATAATAAGGGCTTGGTGAGGATGAACTCCTTTAGCTTTACCTTGGCTGGGAAGGACTTTATCTGTTCTTGCATTCTAAATGATAAATGTGCTGGATAGAATAATCTTGGTTGTAGGTTCTTGCTTTTCATCACTTTGTATATTTCTTGCCAGTCCCTTGTTGCCTGCAACATTTCTCTCAAGAAATCAGCTGACAGTCTTATGGAAACCCCTTTGTAGTTAATTCTCTTCTCTTGCTGCTTTTAAGATTCTCTATCTTTAGCCTTTGGCATTTTAATTTTGATGTGTCTTGGTTGGTCCTCTTTGTGTCCCATTTGTTTGGGAACTTGTATGTCTGGGTTTTTTTGCCGAATTAGGGAAGTGTTCCTACATTATTTTTTCATACAAGTTTTCAATTTCTTGTTCTTCCTCCTCTTCTGGCATCCCTGTGATTCAGATGTTGGCACTTTTGGAGATATCCTAGAGTCTTCTTATCCTCCCCTCATTTTTTTGTATTCTTGTTTCTTCATTCTGTACTGGTTGACTCTTTATTTCTTCCTTACATTCCAAATTGTTGATTTGAGCCTCCTTCCCTTCACCATTGGTTCTGTGTGGTTTTTCCCTTTATTTCACTTAGTATAACCTTCACTTCTTCTCTTATGCACTTTCCATACTTAATTTTTTCTGGGAGCGTTATTATCACCAGTGTTTTGAAGTCTGCATCTGTTAAGTTGGCTATCTCCTCCTTGCTTAGTTCCCTTTCTGGAGTTTTAATTTGTTCCCTCACCTGAGCCATACTTCCCTGTCTCCTCAAGTTGACCACCTCCTGTATTCGCCTTTGTGTGTTAGGTAGAGCTGCCACACCTATTGTAAGCGACAGAGGCTTAGGTATTCATCAGTGCTGGGTGACACTGTGTGTCGGGGAGGGGTCAGAGAGGAAAAAATGCCACTTGCTTGCTGGGCACTCACCCCTTTTCCAGTTACTTCACCCACTTCCTGTATGTGACTAGCGCCTCTCTAGCCATTGTCCTAGTGATGGTTCCCAGAGTGGGTGCATTTGCGTATACATTCTAGGGCCATGGGGGCCTTCTAAACAGAGTCTCCTAAGAGACTGGTAGTTATTCTGCTGCCCCAACCCATACTGGTTTTCACAGTCGGAAGCAATGAGGCTTTATTTTCTCAGCGTTGGAACTGTAAGAGGCATGGGCTGGCCTGGGACTGGGATTGCTCCCCAGGTCTCCCTTCCAGCTTGTGTAATGTGTGACTGCTCATTCCCTTGGCTGGCTGCAGCCACTGCCTTGCTGCTGCCACTGCCACTGCCACTGCTGTATCATGTCCTCTCCATCCTGGCTCACTGTCTCCGCCCCTCCTACCCCTCTGGATGAGTATTACTTCTTTATGTCTTTGTTTGTTGGACTTCCAGGCAGTTCAGTTTTCTGGTAGTTCTATTTTTGTTTGTTTATTTTGTTTTATTTTTGTTTTGAGGTAAATGAACTCCTTTCTATGGTTGTGGAAAGAGGCAAAGTATCTATGATCTCATGCGTGGAGGGGTTGCATGCTACTTCATCTTGCTGTACCACATATCTATTCTCTCATCCTAGCTCAAACCCTAAAGTTTGTGTGAAGTTTTAAGGGATGTTAAAACAAAAGCCAATATTAAAATATTAACCTGTAAATGTCAATTTAAATAGTTTGAATTATGTTTCTTTTCACTAATATTTCTACATTATGTTTTCTTTTTCCAGCCTCCTGAATGAAATTGAAAAAAAAGAAAGAAAGAAAGAAAGAAAAGAAAAACCAAAAAACTAATTCAGCACACAACAGGTGAGGATTACCCTGTGCCTCACCAAGTGTCCTGGCCTGACCCAGTTCTCTGAAATTATACTCTGACCCAGCTTTCCACAAACCCTTAGTTTTATCTTCTACATCACTTGGCCTCTTGTTCTTGACCTTTCTGTGCCAGATAGGTATACCTATTTTTGTTCTGTTTTGCCATGAAGGTCATGTCATTATGGTCACAACTTACATACCATACCTTTGGGCTTTTGTCAACAGAGCCAAATCAAGTTAGAAAGGTAGGAGAGATACGAGTCTCCAGAATAATATGGTATGAATTAAGTCTTTTCATTTTGTTTTAAAGATTTTATTATTATTTTTAGGGAGAGGGGAAGAGACATCAATGTATGGTTGCCTTTCACCTGCCTCCAGCTATGAATCTGGCTGGAGATCTGGCTTGCAACTTGGTTATGTGCCCTGGCTGGGAATCAGACCAGTGATCTCTGGGGTCTCAAGCTGGTACCTTATCTACTGTGCCACCAGCCAGGGCTAGTCTTTTCATTTTAATGTCACTCCCACCTTGTGTCAATTACTTTAACTGCGTTGAGTATTAAATTCACAGTAAGTGGAATACAGGACTAGGCATTGCAGAGCCATGTGGACAGATCCCTGGCTCTCCAAGGAGCACCCTTGTTCATGGCTCTTTCTAGAGGGATGGTAGGGCAGTCTCCCCTGGTACCACCTACTGCCTATCTTGTTTTATTCAAGCAGTCTTTCAACTTGGGTTTTGGCTTATTCTCCCGAATTGCCTACCCAGGCCATCTCCCTGGTTAGATGACATGGATACAGTTGTGTGGGTAGCATATTCTTTACAAACCAACCAAACAATAGCTTCAATAGAAACCTAAGGGAGAGGGCATTAAGTGGGAAATATTTCTAGGGAGATTCTTTGTCCACTTCTTTTTCCAAGAGTAGTCAGAGGGGTCAAATTCTGTCTGCTGAGGATGCCCAGGTAGAAAATATAACCTTTAAAGCTCTTTTCTACAGGTGAGGCCCAGAGCCAGTCACCATCCTAGGAACAGGACCTAGGCTTTCTAATGAACTCAGTTTGAGAGATGTCCTCATTTTCCTTCCCCCTCTGGTTCACAATGCACCTTAGCATACAAAGGTTCTGAGAAGTCATGAAGTACAGAAACCTGGTTCTCAAACATACTTGACCTAAAAATTAGGCAGAACACCATGGGCAACATGAGTGAAATGTTGTTATTCAGAGCTTTCTTTGAGTCCCACCCATCACAAGTTTGTCCCTATCAGAAATGGCCAACTCTGGAAAGCTTTGATCCTATAATCTCCCTGGTTTGTTGTCTATTCAAGACTATTGACCATTAGCTGAAGATTGATAAGTAATTTTTTTTTAAGATTTTACTTTTGGAGAGAGAAGAAGGGAGGGAGAAAGAGATGGAGAGAAACATCAATGTTAGAGAGAAACACTGGCTGCCTCTCGTTAAGTGCGCCAAGTGGGGCATGTTCCCTGACTAGGAATTAAACCAGCCACCTTCTCTTTACAAGAAGATGCCCAACCAACTGAGCACACCTGTCAGGGAGATAAGTCGTTCTTCATTGTTACTGAAGAGAGGAAATGAGGTTTTTGGGTTTTTTTAAGATTTTAAACTTTTAAAATTTATTTTCAGAGAGAGGGGAGAGGGAGAAGAGAGGGAGAGAAACATGTGTGTGAGAAACATTGACTGGATGCTTCTTGCATAACCCCACTTGGGGACCTGGCCCGCAACCTAGGCATGTACCCTGCCGGGGAACTGAACCAGTGAGCTTAAGGTTCATAGGCCAATGCTCAAAATCCACTAAGCTACACCAGCCAAGGTGAGGAAATGAGTTTAAAACAGAGGATGATGAACGTTTTAGAACTAGCTAGAGGTATTAGACGTACAACGTTGTAATTGGACTAAGTGCTGCTGAAATCTTTAAATGTTTTTTTGTTATGTAAATTTCACCTCAATGAAAATAAAACCGAAATAAAACCACTAACATTTCATATGTGAAGCACTTCTAACAGTGGAACAGGTGATCCTATGGAGCATACAGGTTTTGGGAGTTGGTAATAGGGTAGGCCTGGTCTCTTCAAGCTAAAGAACTCTCAAAGTTCATAAAGGCATTGCTTTTTCTTGATTATTCCTCCTCAGGAACACTTTGTGAGTTTCATTCTCACCTTGCCTCTCAGGTTGGTATATTTAGTGTTCATGGTATGATAATGTTCTATTATTCTTAGATGTAATAAGGATAGTTGCATTCAGGTTAGCTGAAGTTGGCAAGCAGCTGGGAAACTACAGCCAGTCAACAATTTCCCAAGAGGACCAGTTTTTCTCTTAGAATGCCTTCTAACTCTACCAATTAATTGGCTTTTTTCAGCACTGCCTTTAGCCCATTGTTTGTTCAACTTAAGGGTTAAAAGGCCCTGATGTGTTCTGCATCTGGAAAGGGAGAATTGGTCATTGATACAGAAGGAATAAGGTGTGAAAGTTTCCAGTTTGTTTTTTAAAACAAGCCAGTTTATATTGTATGCTACAGCAGTATTTTCTATCTGTCTGGATATTCTTTTCTAACTTGAGAAATGGATGATAAATAGATGACAAATGAATTGACATTTGGATAAATGGATGGATGGATGGACAGTTTACAGTTCCACCCAAAGTGTATATGATTTCCTTTTTCTCAACATCCTTGCCCACATTTGTTTATTGATTTTTTAAAAGATTTATTTATTATTTTTAGAGAGAGGGGAAGGGAGAGAGGCAGAAAGGGAGAGAAACATCAATGTATGGTTGCCTTTCACCTGCCTCCAGCTATAGACCTGGCTGGAGACCTGGCTTGCAGCCTGGTTATGTGCCTGGCTGGGAATTGAACCAGCGACCTTTGGGTTTGTAGGCTGACGCCTTATCCACTGTGCCACCAGCCAGGGCTTATAATTTTATTTTTTCTGGTTAAATGTTGTATTTTCAACACTGCACTTGACTGAATAGACCCACAAAAGTTTTTCCAGTTCAAGTGGGGAAATTTTCACAATAGTCAAGATTTCACATTCCTTTTAATCTGTTCACAGAGATAGAGTAGACAGAATAAAAAAAAAAAAAATTCCTTTTTAATCCCTTTGGCTTATTTTTTTTTTTAAATTTTCCTTCTTTTTTTATTTTTTAAAGATTTTATTTTATTTTTAGAAAGAGGGGAAGAGAGAGAGGGAGAGAGACATCAATGTATGGTTGCTTTTCATCTGCCTCCAGCCAAAAATCTGACTGGAGACCTGGCTTGCAACCTACTTAAGTTGCCCTGGCTGGGAATCGAACCTGTGACCTTTGGGTTCACAGGCCGGCACCTTATACACTGTGCTACCAGCCAGGGCTGGCAGGGCTGATTTTTTGATAATAGCAATTTTGACAAATGTGAGGTGATAGCTCATTGTGGTTTTTCCACTGTTTAATTCTCAATTTTCTGAAGTTTTGTAAATGGTACTATTTTTAACTAGTCCCACCTACAATGTCTTTTACATATTATTTCTCCAATTAAAGTGAGATACATTCACCCTACACTCACTCTCAGGGTGGTATAGCTGATAGCGAAGGTGAATGTAAGGCAGGCTAGGCCACACCTTAAAGGGATTTGTAGCCTACGATAATTGGATCTTCTGTGAAAATGGGATGGGAAGTCATTGATAGTGTGTTAAGCTGTAGAAGGATACACTTTGAATGTTGTGCAAAGTGAAATGCAGTTGTGGCAGGACTCTGACCAGGACAAGAGAGCAGGCTGGAGGTGCAGTGATGCTGAGGAGGGGCTGATAAGAGTGGAGAGACTGGAAATGCTGTACTTGGGAGGCAAACTTGGTAAAACTTGATGTTTGAATCAAGTTAAAACTAAGAAGATAAACCCTATTAAAATTTTTCCAGAAACTACATGCAAATTTGCACAAGGCCTGTTTGCTACTAGTTTGCCTCATTTGAGCACATTCTCTCCATATGGAAAGATTTAAGTGGTGGTGAGCAGGTGCAACTACTTGGCAAATGAATTTGAGGACTGACCCAGAGCGGAGTGGAGTATGTGGTGGGTTTATTTTTAACCTTCGACTTATGGCCACTTGAATAAAACATCCTCTTTAGACAGTTTTAAGGTCGCATAAACCGAAGCCTGTCTGTCCACCTACAGGGTGCCCCACACATGATGATTTTATATTTAAGATAATTGGTTTTACTTGTTGATTTTAGGGGGAGAAACATGAACTTGCTTCATTTATTTACGCAGTCATTGGTTGACTCTCGTATGTGCCCTGACCTGGGATCAAACCCACAATTTTGGTTTATTACAACCGAGTTACCCAGGCGGGGCACAAAGTGATTGTTTCAAATTCTTGGGATTCCTACAGAAGCACTCGAGCTGGGAGGAACCTCAGGAGCACTGTCATCTCCCTATTTTTGCATTTGAGCAGAGGCTCAACTTGTCCAAGCTCACATGAACCTCATGGCTGACTTTGGATTTGTACAGGTATGTCACATTCCAGGCAGACCTTTCCATTAACTCCTTAGCCTTGGTTTCCTCTTTTGTAAAAGGAATGTTTTGTAGGAATGTTGCAAAGATGTTAATCTGTGTGAATCTTTTGGTTCAGTGCAAAGCTTTCATCATTGGCTGCAGGGCCACACCTCATCTTGGAATAGTACAAAAGACCCCCACACAAGCTCTAAGCCCAGGACTACAATGTGAACCCAGCTAGAGAGAAAGCAATGACACTGGCAAAGTAGGATACCCAAATTTTAGTTCTTGCTCTGGCACCAGCCATGCTCTATGACGTGGCAAAACTGTTTAACACGTAAATTTATCTTCCATAGTAAAAGTATGAAATTCTTTAGGAACAAACGGTACACGAACATGGGTAGGGAGACTAGCTCTGTCACTCTGCAGGAATTTAACAGACCACACAGGGGATAGGGGCATGCATGTGGCTCTGGCCTGCTCCCTGTGCTCCTTGGCTTCTCCCCAGGGCCTCACACTGCAGGGGTGAAGGGTCAAACAGGAAAAAAAGGCATTGTGTCCTGCTAGGGCCCAGAAGGAAGCTGGAAAGCAGGCCTGAGTGCCTTTATTTTCTGACTTGAGAACTGCTCTTCCCACTTCTTGTAGTAAAAGGTCTGACAAATATTGAGACTTAAAGGAACCTTGTGCTTTCTCTGGAATCAGGCAAAGACTAATCTAACTTCAAAGTAAATCAAAGTGAAAAAAAAAGTAATAATAAATTAATAAAAGTGGTCCCTATATTTTATGTTTATACTTTTCTCTTTGTATTTGGGAAGACAACCCGAGTTGGCTGCTGGGGGCAGTGCTGTGATGGGATGGCCTCTGCACAGGTTCTGGCTGCAGCCCATGGTGTCCAGGAGGCCCTGAACGGCAGCATTCCTTCTGCTCAACCAGTTTCTCTTCCAGGTGCTGCATTTTCAGCAGAACTGGGGATGTATGTGGTGGGTGACTCCCGTAAATTTTGCCCCCGTGGTGTGGCCACCTATCCCCACCCTCTGAGGCCAAAATAAAAAGGGATGGCTGACACACAGTTTTAATTGTTTCCACTTTATTGCTCAAGTGCATAACTTGAGATGAACCTGGACCTTCTTCAGCAACGGGCAGAGAAGAGGCTGGGGGTGGGTGGGGGTGTGGGTTTGGACATGACCTGGTTAAGAAGTCAAACAGGTTGGAGAGGAAATACTGGAAGGGGAAACTGGTGGTCACCATGACACCAGAAGACATAATCAATCACACCTTCTGGGTAAGGAAGAGGACAGGAAAGTAACAGGTACAACAGTGGTTTTCCCCATGCCCCAATCACCCACACAGAGGCCACATGTTTGGAAATGAACAGGGAGGACAAAGGAGGAAAACGGCTGCTCAAGAGGTTTCCCTCTACACCCTGGTTTCACATCTGACCTCTCCTACCACTAACCCCCTTCTACCATTTGACAAATGGACGTAGCAAAAAGAGGAAGCAAAATAAATTAACATTCTTATGAATGTGTATGGATGGACATTCGTTCATGTGTAATGGGGGAAGGGGGAGGGGAAAAGGGGATAAAACACCTAAAATGATTCCCCACGTCAACCCCCTGGCCTATTCCTTTCCCTCTTCCCCCAAAGCCACCATCCAACCAGATAGAAAAATAAAGGTTAATTCACTCAAAATTCTTCAGTTTTTACAAAACGAACAGGGTGGAGCAGAGCAGGGAGCAAGGGAGGCAGGCAGCTGCAGGGATCGGGCTGGGGGAGGCTATGCTTCCGTCTCCACCTGAGACTGGCTTCCTGCCACATCCTTCTGTTCATCCTTCATCTCTGCATCAGCATGGTCTCCTGCTGCCTTGGCCTGTGGGCAGAAAAAGGATGAATTCCAGTTCTCATCTGGCCCAGTCACCTGATGAGAAAGGTGACTTTTCCTCCATGTCCCTACTATTGCCTGCCCACACTGAACTGATCTGGTGCCACATACCTAACACCCTGCCATCCTGTGTATAGCCTATACCCACAAATACTCATCCCCCAGGTGAAAACTCATATACATTAACTTCTAGCAGAATTCCATGGACCCAGCAATTACTTTGAGAGATACACCCCAAAGATACACTCACCCATGTTCAAAAGTATAAGGTTTTAAGACCATTTATTGTTCTATTTATAATTATATTTGTCTACCATGGTAGCCACTACCACATGTGGCTACTGACCCTTTTAAATATGGCTAGAGCAAGCTGTTTTAAGTACAAAATAAGCACTGGATTTTAATGACTTAGAAAATAAGTAAATGCAATTTAAAATAATTAACATTGCAGTATTTAGATACCTTGGGTTAACCAAAAAGTATCAAAATTAATTTCACCAGTTTATGTAACATAGCTACTAGAAAATTTAAAATTATGTATGTAGTTTGCATTTTATTCCTATTTAACAGTGGTTTAGAACCCTGAAGACTAAAAATGGGGGATGGGGAAAATGAGGTATGATCTCTCTATTCAATGGAATATTCTATAAACATAACCACAGGCCAAAGAAGGTACACTAGCTGGGATGGGCACAAGGATGAGATTAGACAGACAGACAGAAGAGACATTACCTGTCCCTAGGCTTGCCCCAATCCTCACCTTGCTTTCCTCCTCAGCCAACCTCTCGAACATATTGGCATAGAGCCTCTTCTCCCGTGCAAGCTGCTTGCGGATCCGCTGATGGCAGGTGGCCAGCTGGGCCTTGGCGGCTTTGTTGCTGGGGTAGAGCTGCAGGACCTTCTGGAAGTCAGCCTGTGCCAACTCAAAGTCATTCACTGCCAGGTGGGCCTCTCCCCGGCGGAAAAGGCCCTTTTCATTGTTGCTGTCCAGCTCCAGGGCCTAATGATGAGGAATCAACAGTGAGACCTCAGCTCCTCTTTCTAAGACTGGGTTCTAGAGCTCCCTCCACCCCCCACTGGGGGATGATGTGGAATGGAAATGGCTGGCTCCGCCCTGAAAAAATAAGTCTAGGGGTATTAAATGGAAAAGACCAAGGTCTATGAAGGAACCTCATTTAGTCCAAGAGGCAGAGAGGGAAGACAGGTCTTCAGATGTAAGAGAAGGACCTCTAATAACATTTGCATTCTCTTTAGAATAAAGCAGGTATGTAAGAGGGAGAGGCTAAGAATCAGGGTGAAGAACTTAAGTAGCTCTTCCCAGACCATGTTTCCTTCTACCTCTGTGCCAGTTGCCTCCTTTCACTGAACACAAGGTGCTTGTTTCTCATATTCCCTGCCTCTGAGTCCTTAATGTCTGAGCTCCCAATGGTCCATCCTGCTTACTCCTACCTTAACCACTAAAGGCAAGTTTCAGACATGCTGGCAGCTCAAATCAGCCCCCTACCCCCCAACCTGTGAATATTGCTCCCATACCTTCTTTAAAGGGGCCTCACCTTGTTACAGCTTTCAACAGCAGCTGAGAAAGCCTGTAGTTTCAGATGACACATGGCCAGGTTGAGATGGGAAGCTAGCTGAAGGGCCCGTGCCTTCTGTGCCTCCTCATCAGAAAAACTTGACTCGAATTCTAGCCAGGACACAATCTTCTTGTATTGCAGTAAAGCTTGCTTGTACTTGCCTTCCTAGAATGGGAAGGAGGCTCAGGCCCACAGCACAGGTTTAGTGGTGCCAGGCTGTCATACGCTGCAGTCATAAGCAACCCATGGGCTTAAGAGAGTCCTGCCTACCCCCCACCCTCCATGCCCCAAGGCAAAACCAGCTAGCCTATATGAAGTGGAGACAGCAGGTGCCATCTGTCCACCCCCCGGCAGAAAATGACCTCAGCCATCTTTGGGGAAGCATGGGCCCAGAGGAGCACCCCTGCCCCACAGTGAGTATCCTCAGGACCACAGCTGCTGGCTTACCTTAAAGTAAACAGTGCCCCGTTCTTTCACTATGGTGCTCTGTTCCAGCTTCTCCTCTGAATTCATCTCCCAAGACTCTTTGGCCTGCCACCCCCAAGGGAGAAACACAACTGTCAGCTACCCCGGAGAGTCATTTCCAGAGTGGGACATGATGTTAGGATAGGGAGGACCTTAACTCACCTTCTCGAAACTCTTGAGGTGGATTTCGTATTTCAGGTCAGCATTTGGTGGGATATGAAACTTTTCCTTCCCAACATTGCCAAAAGCATAGCTGTAGGGGAAAAAACCCCTCTAAGTCATCTTTTTTAGCAGTTAACCTGCTCTGCACGGAGAAGATTTCCTGTTTCCTGGGAAGTACCTCCCCATCCTATTTGGCAAAATCTTCCTGGACCTTCTAATGCAGTTAGTTCTTCTCTTAGTATTGTATGTATCCTTGTAATAACTCATGCTACACACTGGCATGATAATTGATTGAAATGGCATCTTATTGAAATATGAGTCAATAGATGGCAGAACAACGTCCCTAAATAGTGACATTTTAAGCATTGTGTAGTATAGCCCAGAGTATGTGTGCTTCAATAAATGTCATTAATGACTGAATGAATTCATGGAACACAGAAAGCTTGATGTTGGTAAAGGAGAGAATCTGTAGCAGCCACACTGAAAAAATTATGTTTTGATCCAAGGAAATGTGGACAATTGTGGCCACGTTCCTAAACAGAGCAAAGGGATCATAATGGCTTATGTTTGGTGTGCCCAGAGGCACAGTGGGGGTAGTGAACACGCACAGAGGAAAGGATACACACGGCCAGTTATTTAACTCACTGGGGACATGTGGATCTCTGACCTGGGTTGACCCATCTGCTGCTCTACCAAGCCCACTCCTTACCTGGGCTTGAGGTACACAATGGAATGTTCTCCTTTTTCCATGTGCTGAATGGCTTTCTCCAGCCCACTAGGCAGATCCAGACTTTCCCCCTCTCCGATCTCAAAGTGGAGTTCCCGCTGGTCAAAAATCTGGTCCTTGTAGTACCCTTCCAGTGTGACTGACATGCAAGAAAGGCAATGTGTGAGGTGCGTGAGTGGGCAGGTGACTGAAGAAGGATGCCATCAGCTTCCCTCTATTATCTCATCACTTCTTGCTCCCAAGACGTCCTTGTATTCTCAGACATGGTAGGATGATAAAAGGGTAAATTCAATCCCTCAGTTTACAGACAAGGTGATCAGAGAAAGGAAGTAACCTGACCAAACCAGAGCCACCCAGAGACTAAGTATCAGAAACCAAATTAAAACCCGACTACTGTCTTACCCTCCACCAAAGCACCGTCATTGGGCTTGGCATAGCCTTCACCCCTAGTCTGAATTCTTCGGATGATTCCCCCATCTTCTTCTTCTGTGAGGTCCTCTCCCCTGAATTCGAACAACTCCACCTGTTGGACAACACACAGTTAACAGCTCCTTTTAGCACTGACTTGTAAACAAGAGATACAACTTCTCACCTAGAAGAGTCCCTAATAACTCCTGGACTAGGTCTGGCAGCCACACCAGGAGTGGACAAAGCAGCATTTTTGGTAAGTTCTCAGGAGTTATCCTGGTCTCAACTTTGGTAGAGGTGGGCAGGTCATAAAGATTTTGGTTAATATCAGGAGATCTATCTATTTATTATCTGTTCTGCTTAACAAAGACATGTTTTAGTCAATCATAACTCAGTTACTTGAGAAGCCTAATAGGCATTAGAAATGACCCAATATCTTCTAATAGTCTTCTGAATATTCTCCAAGTTATGAGTGGTGATTAAGATGTCAAGTTCTACCTCCTCAGTGAAATATTTCCTCACCTCCTTGGCCCACAGGGGCAAGTACCTCTCCCTACCTCTTATCTCTAGGTGCCAATATTCTTCACTGTCATTTATAACTATGTAAAATTTCTGACCTCCTGACTCCTTTCAGACGAGATCAGGTGCATTCAGGGTGGGATGGCCATAAACATCCTCCTGACTCTTTCAGTTAAAAGTATGCCCCATCTCCTCTGGGCACTGCTCTTGAGATAAACATGTCTCAAACAAATATCCTGTTTCACGATATGAGGTGGGGTTTGCGGACACCTCTTCCCACCCGAAAACTCCACCATAGCCTATGTTGTGGCAGCAGAAAGCTATGTGTAGAGCAAAGCCGACTACTCTCTATTCTTCTTTGCCCCTAAGGCCAGGCCCTGTGCTTTGGCTCCACTGACTCCCAAGAGGCAGAAGGACTGGAGGGCAGCCAGGCCCTGAGTGAGATAAGGCTGGCTCTTTGCCTTGCTCTCTGGCTGGACACTTACCTCAAACACAAGTGTGGCACTGGGAGGGATTTTCGGAGGGCTACCTGCCAAACCATAGGCATAGTCTGGTTTGCAGGTGATGCGGCATACTTCTCCCACCTTCATGGTTGCTACGGCAATGTCCCAAGCCTTGATGACCTCCCCTGTAGGTACAGAAAGCAAACAGGTCTTTCCTCTTGGTAGGGAAGACTCTGGACCCAGTAGCCCCAGAGTCTGATGCCTCAGGGGAAGTAGGACATTCCTTAGAAATAGGACTAGGAAGGTTCTAATTAGTGCTGCTATCTCAGAACTCTTAAAAAAATAAACAAACAGGCCCTGGCTGGTGGCACAGTGGATAAGGTGCCGACCTGCAAACCCAAAGGTGGCTGGATGGATTCCCAGCCAGGTCCTTAGCTGAAGGCAGGTGAAAGGTAATCATACATTGATGTCCCTCTCCCTTCCCCGCTAAAAATAAAATCTTTAACAAACAAAATAAAACAAACAAACAAAACCACTCAACTATAGAACAAAGAAGTTCAAGAAACAAGGCCGTCCACTTCTGAAGAGGAAGTTAGGTATTCAGGGGCAATCAGGGGAAGGACAGAAATCAATCAAGTTACAGGACAGTGGGAGAAAAGAAGTAACAACAACAACAAAAGTCCCTCCTTAAGCTTTTGAAAATATGGTTTCTGCTTGTGACAGCTTATATCCTTCTCTTACCTATCTAACAAGCCTAGGTTTTGCTTACCTTTTCCCAAATCAAAGGAGAATTTGTCTTTGCGGTCCAGGCTGGAGTCAAATTTGGTACCATCTAACAACCAGCCAGTATAGTGAACGAAGACTCGGTCCCCAATCATGGGCATCTCCGTACCGGTGCCCTCTCGCTTGATGACCTGGGAGGAAGAGGGAGAAGGTGAGTATCCAGGGATGAGGGCAGAAGGAGGCACAAAACTTCCTGCCTGTTTCTGACCCATACATAAAGGGAGTCTCCTGCCTCCTTATAAATAAGTAGGTTCAAAGGACCAATCAACAAAGGATTCTGATATAAAGCTTGGCTAGAAGCCAAATAACCTTCTCATCTTTCTTTAGGTATGATACGACTTGGTTTGAAAAACTGGAGATAAGCTCTGACCATGTAGCTCAGCTGGTTAGATTATTGTTCCAACACACCGACGTTGCAGGTTTGATCTCCAGTCATGGCACATACACAAGAAGCAACCAATAAATGAGTAAGTGGAACAAATAGGTTTCTCTCTTAAAAAACAAAACAAAACAAAACAAAACAGTACTTGGAGACAAAAGATCCAAGTCTGGGTTTTTGCTGTATCTTGGATAAGTCACTGAAAGTCTTAACCTCATTTGCAGTGGTGATAATCTCTATGATAGAGCTGTTGGAGGATTAAACTGGTAAAATTTATCAGTAGCAAAGGAGGAAGTATCTCCACTTCTCATTCTTCCTAAATGCCAGTTACCATAAGATCAGAGGCTGGTTTGGAGATAAGAAGAGGAACATGAGTAATGAACAGTTCAAAGGAAGGGAAAAATATATCAATTACAGATGAACACAGGGGCTCTCAAACAGGCCCTCAACTCTGACTCAGAACATGGGCATTCCTGACTAGTTTTAAGTCCTTTATTTCCAGGTTAAGAGTATTTGCCAGGAATTTATAAGCCTCAGCCTCTCTTCCTTAGCATTTATAAAAGGTCTCTCCATGGACCACCTGGTAGGTGTATCATTATCCTGTAAAGGAAAGCTCCTGGGATAGAATAGACAAAGGATTAAAAAGTAGAAAAGTTTAAGGGAAAGGAGTGGAAGATAAATGAAGAAATGACGCATCCTGGACTTCTAACCCGATAGACAATCACTAGGACACTGAGAGAGAAGATAAAGCCCCGTGACCACTGGAGAGCAGCTTGAGATCCCAAGACGTATGGGGGAAAGTCACATACATTTCTGGAGCAGAAAGGGGCTGCTGGAGGTTTGCCTAGCTCACATACAGCAGCAGGCTCCCAAGTAAAGTATCTCCTTTAGGCCCCACACCCAAGTCCCAAATCAGGAGAGGGGGCAGTCCCAGGTGGCAAGAAAAAACTACAGGTCCCAGCATGCACCGCTCCATCGTTTCCCAGAGGCTGGGGGAGGGAAGACAGCATGGCTGAGCGTGTGACCTAGGTAAGCCCCGGCCTTCAGAAAGGGACTGAAGAGGGGGGAGGGTTCCAGAACCTTCCTCTAGTCCAGGTCCGGGGGCCAAGTTGCACATAAGTCCCAGGGCCAGGGAATTACTCTTGTGACCCGCTTCTGGTCCAAGCTAATATTTAATTGCCAGGGGTTGCCGAGCTCTCGAACCACCACCGAGAAAGGCGGCCCAGGGCCTCCCAGACTGCGGCTACTGGGGATGGAGCTGGCAGTTTGGCGGCAGCTGCAGGGTCGACTCAGTTCCGCCCCGGTGCACGCAGCCCAAGCCCCCTAGCTGCAGCTCGAGTGCAGCGCAGCGCCCGTCCCTCCCCGCTTTTCCCCTCCCCCCTGCACCGAGCACGCCGGACCGGCGCTGCAGGGCTGGGGGCCTGAGCCCAGACCACAGGCTTCCAAAGGCGCCGGGAATCTGGCCAACAGTAGGTCCGCGCACCTGGACCACCCGTTTCCGAGCCTGCGGCCGCCCGCAATCCCCAAATAACGCAGCCTGGTTCTGGAAGGTGCTACAGCCGACCGCCGGCAGCACGACCCACTCAACTACTGGCCTGGAGTCCGCGCAGGCGGCGGCTCCCGGCCCGTGCCTCTCGCCGGGGCGCTTCAAAGCTCGGCGGGTGGGCGGCTGCGATAGGCGCCTGGGGCTCGGCCGTCCCCAGCAGGCTCTGGGCTCCCCGGGCGCCCCGCGCCCTCACCTTCAGCACGCCTTCATCTTGCTTGGGGCTGATGTCCACTCCCTCAATTCGCAGGGGTGCGGGCTGCACTCCGCTCTCGGCCGCCTTCATCTCTTCGGCGGTCATGGCCGCTCCGAGCGCCGTTTACTCCGGGAGCTGGGCAGGGGGCGCGAGCCAAGCCCTCTCGCAGGGGGATGCGGGCGCCGGCCTCTTAGCCGCGGACCTGCAAACTGGTCCAAGCCTCGAGCCGCGCGGGCTCCTGGAGCGCTCGCCGCCTGCAGAGCAGTCTGGCTCCGGCGCCGGCGGAGGCGGGTACCGAGCGGCCGAGGTAGCGATTGGTCCCACCCGCCGGGGAGGGAGGGGCTGGGAGGAGCCGGCGCGGGAGTGAGAGCCCGAGCGGGCGGGGGTGGAGAAGTTTCTAGAG
The DNA here is from genome assembly GCA_004026585.1 of Noctilio leporinus. Lineage (NCBI taxonomy): Eukaryota > Metazoa > Chordata > Mammalia > Chiroptera > Noctilionidae > Noctilio > Noctilio leporinus. The sequence goes on along the minus strand of PVIW01001344.1, from coordinate 74,822 downwards.
GCGGCGGCGGCTCAGCCGATGGGGGCTGTAAGGCTATGGGCGCTTATATGAAATCTCCTCTTTGGGGTTCGTTCCTCCAGCTGGCTTCCGGGCCCTCCTATCCCGGTTCTTGGGACCCTGGGACTCTGGGGACCACCCCCCTCCGCGCCCGCTCTCCTGGGCCCTCCCTCTCCCGCTTCCCGGTCTAACCGGATTCTTCCAGATCCTTCTCGATTCCCCTACGTCATTCCAGTACCTACCTAGCCTGCCAACCCAGGTCCGCCCCCTACTTTGCGGCGAGTCGCCGCAAGGTTTGTTCTGGGCTGTGTAGCCGGAGGTCAGTGGTAGCTTGTGGGTCTCCCTTGGACCCGAGCCGCGTATTTATGAGTGTCGACCCTAAACAGAGGCGGCGTGGCCTCCCGGCGTTTCCTCCGCTAGGATTGGGGAGGGGGGCAATGAGTGGGTAACTCTTAACCCGGGTGCAGAAGTGGACGAGAGCAAGCTTAGTTCTCCCAGAGCGAGGAAGATGTACTGCCTTCAGCATCTTTAAAAGGCTTGGAGGCCCTGGCTGGTGGCACAGTGGCTAGGCGCTGGCTTGGGGACCAGGAGGTCGCTGGTTCGCTGTTTTGATTCCCAGCCAGGGCAGGTAACCAGGTTGCAAGCCTGGTCTCTAGCCAGGTCCGTAGGTGGAAGCAGGTGAAGGGCAACCATGCACTGATGTTTCTCTACCTTTCTGCCTCTCTCCCGTCCGCTCTCTAAAAATAGTACATAAAGAAATCTTAAAAAAAAAAAAAAAATGCTTGGAGTAGTTCATTTGCAAAAAATGACCCGCTGAGCTAAGAATTTTTCTACATGGCAGATATTGCATGTATTAAATGGTCTGCCATCGACAATAACAAAACTGCTATTTAGGTTATATTTGAAAAAAGTGGTTTCAACTCATGAAGAAAGTAATTCCATTTTACTAAAGACCATGATGAACTATTTTCTTAATTTGATTCTGAAGTGTTTATCTGCTTGTGGAGTGCAGAGCATCTGTGTGGTGGGTCAAAGCTCTGTAGCATCTATTTAACCAATTGCTTTTGACAAGAAGATTTTTCTAGAGAGGGTCTTGATTTTGTTAAGCACTTACCCCCAGTGTAGCATAATGCCTGGTGAGTGGTATCAAGTAATCATTGGCTGTATGAATTTGTATTCCAATAATACTAATAAAAATTCTGAGTGTTGGCTGTGGGCCAGGCACTCTGCTGTTGTAAGCAAACTGTCCCATTTAGGTAGGTAATCAAAAGGGCTGTTAACAGGTGAAATTTAAATACTTTAACGTAATTTGATAATTCATCATACTCTTCCCTGATCAAACTTTACTGGAAGGAGATGCAGAAGAAATAAAACTGGCTCCTTTCAGCAATATACAGCAAATGAATTTAGCCACATCTAAGACATTTGTTTTTCTAAAAAAAAAAAAAAGGTATTTTGTTTATTTTTAGAGAGAGGGGAGGGGAGGGAGAAAGAGAAGGAGAGAATCATTGATAGGTTGCTTCTTGTAATACCCCAACTGGGGACCTGGTTCACAACCCAGGCAATGTGCCGTGGTCGGGAATCAGACCTGTGGCCTTTCGGTTTGCAGGATGACCATCAAGCCACTGAGCCACACCAGTCAGGGGAAGACCTCTAATTAGATGACTGGGTATACATAGGAAGGATATAGCAGGGGGGTGGGGGAGGGGTTGACTCACTAGGGGTAAATGTATTTCTTTTCTACACTTTCCTTAGCAGGGTAAGAAGTATCTGTCAAAAACCTCCAAAATTCCAGGTGATACGGATGGAGGGTAGGGTTCTGGCTTGCAGGTTTGGCAGTTATCTTGCTGTTGTCTTACACACCTACTTATTCTCAGTATGTGCTAGTTTTTTATTCTAGGGCCATGGGGAGTTACTATTTGGCAGAACAAGTTGGTATAGAAGAAAAGTCTTCACTTTTAGAATGCTTTTCTGTAACTTTTTCTTTATTGAAAGCACACAACATAAGCTCGTTTCTTTTAAATTCTTACCAGCACATACTAATCGAGCACTTAAGATGTGCCTGTCCTTGCATAAACACGTAATTGCAGTAGAAAGACCGTATGCGTTGGAGTAAAAAGACTTGGGTCACCCATGCACTAACCATTTGATTAGGGACAGGTTATTGGAATAATAATGTCTGTTAATGAGGGACTTATGATGGCTAAAGAGGAAATGTATGTCAGCTGTTTAGCGGGGTGCCCACCTTCAAGCTGGTGGTTAATAAGCAGGATCATCATTCTAATGTGATAGTGCTGTGGTGGCAATGGGGACATAGTCCTAAAATACAGAGGTCTTTAAGAGAGGGGAAAGTTAGGGTGGAAAGGATAGGGAAAGGGCAAGAAGGAAAAGTTTTCAGCAAGAAAAGTTCTTTCTTCATTCAGCAAATGAGTAGATGTGGGGTAGATGGAAGGGAAAGGGGAGGGTAGTAAACAGTCAACACTCAGAACATTGTTTCTAATTTTTTTTTCTGGTTATTTACATTATATTCTATGGATTGTAAAACACATATTCAATGTAGAAAGTGCACAGATGTTTCATTTTCCCCCCTCCTTTTCCTTCCTTATCCCTTTCCCAGCCCATTTGAATTAGTATTCTCATCAGATATATTTAACAGTGTAATTATTTTCAATGGTATCATTTACTCAGTTAAAATCCTTCTGAAAATTTTCCCTTTAGCTAGCGATAGAGAGCACACTTAAAAAAAATCATCTGCTATGCTCAGTAGGTGACTCATGCTAAGGTTAGAAGTTTTGTTGTTGCCATCATGAGCCTTCCTGAGCTCACCTGGTTCACCTTCAGATGAGTTTAGGCCCATCCTTCATAACTTCATACATGAAGACACCTTTTTTTTTTTTTTAAAGAATTTATTTTCAGAGAGGGGAAGGGAGAGAGGCAGAGAAGGAGGGAAGCATCAATGTATGGTTGCCTTTCACTGTCTCCAGCTACAGATCTGGCTGGAGACCTGGCTTGCAGCCTGGTTATGTGCCCTGGCTGGAAATCAAAGCAGCGACCTTTGGGTTCACAGGTCAGCACCTATCCACTGAGCCATCAGCCAGGGCTAAAGACACCTTTTCTTAAAGTATATTTTATTGATGATGCTATTACAATTGTCCCAATTTTACCCCCCTTTGTCTCCTTCTGCCCATTACCCCACTTCCCTCCAACAATCCTCACGTAGTTCAAGTCCACAGTTTCTTTGTGTGCAAGTTCTTTGGCTTCTCCCATTTTTATACTATTCCCTTTTTTTTAGCTTTTACCTATTATTTTTAGAGAAGGGGGAAGGAAGAGAGGCAGAGAAGGAGAGAAACCTTAATGTACGGTTGCCTTTCACCTGCCTCCAGCTACCTGGCTGGAGACCTGGCTTGCAACCTGATTATGTTGCCCTGGCTGGGAATTGTGTACTATTTTTTTTTTTTTTAATTTTTTTATTCATTAATTTTAGAAAGAAGGACAGAGAGGGAGGAATAAAGGGGGAAAAAATTAGCATATGGTTGCCTTTCACCTGCCTCCAGCTACGGACCTGGCTGGAGACCTGGATTTGCAACCTGGTTATGTGCCCTGACTGGAAATCGAGCCAGCAACCTTTGGGTTTGAATGCCGGCGCCTTATCCACTGAGCCACCAGCCAGGGTTCCTGTACTATTCTTAACATCTCCCTCCCTATTCTGCACCCACCAACTATGCTTCTTAATCCCTACATCTTTCCATTCTTCTGCTCCTCCCCCCTACCAACTGATACCCCTCCAAATGTTCCCTGTGTCTTTGATTCTGTTCCCTCTGGTTGTCTGCTTAGTTTTTTTTATTTTTTAGATTCTGTAGTTGATAGTTATAAGTTTGTTGTCATTTTAATGTTCAATGTTCATAGTTTTGATCTCCATTTTCTTAACCAAGTCCCTTTAACATTTCATGTAATAATGGCTTGATGATGAAGAATTCTTTTAGCTTTACCTTTTCTGGAAGCACTTTATCTGCCCTTCCATTCTAAACAATAGCCTTGCAGAATAGAGTAATTTAGGTCATAGGTTCTTGCTTTTCATCACTTTGAATACTTCTTGCTTGTCCCTTCTTGCGTGCAAATTTTCTTTTGGGAAATCTGCTGATAGTCTTATGGGAATGCCTTTGTAGGTAACTCTTTTTTTCTCTTGCTGCTTTTAAGATTTTAATTATGAAGTGTCTTGGTGTGGTCTTTGGGTCCAACATGCTTGGGACTCTGTGCTTCCTGCATTTGTATGTCTATTTCCTTCACCAAATTAGGGAAGTTTTCCTTCATTATTTTTTCAAATAAGTTTTCAACTTCTTGCTCTCCCTTTTCTCCTTCTGGTGCCCCTATGATTCTGATATTGTTATATTTAAAGTTGTCCCAGCCGTGACTGGTGTGGCTCAGTGGATTGAGCACTGGCCTGCAAACTCAAGAGTCCCTGGCTCAATTCCCAGTCAGGGCACATACCCAGGTTGCAAGCCAGGTCTCCAACCAAGTCCCCAGCTGGAGGCAGGTGAAAGGCAACCACACATTGATGTTTCTCTCCCTTTCTTCCTCCCTCCCTGCCTTTCTCTCTAAAAATAACGAATAACAAAATCTTTTAAAAAATAAATGAGTTGTCCCTGAGGTTCCTAAGCCTATCCTTGTTTTTTTAGAATTCTTGTTTCTTCTTTCTGTTCTGGTTAAATGTTTATTTCTTCCTTTTGTTACAAATTGTTGATTTGAATCCCGGTCTTCCCTTCACTGTTGGTTCTCTGTGTATTTTTCTTTATTTCACATTGTAACCTTCTTTTCTTTCCTTTACTGTTTTTGCCATATTCTATGAATTCTTTGAGCATCCATATCACCAGTGTTTTGAACTCTGCATCTGGTAGGCTGGCTGGCTGCATTTCATTTAGTTACTTTTGTGGGGTTTTGTTCTGTTCTTTCACTTTGGCCATAATTCTTTGTCTCCTCAATGTGGCACTTTCCCTGTGTTTGTTTCTGTGTATTAGGTAGAGCTGCTTTTACTCCCTATCTTAGTAGCATGGCCTGTGTAGCAAAAGCACTTGTACATGGAGCAGGGTGAAGCTGTAAGTAATTGCCAGAATGAGGCCACCTGCTTCACTGCTTTTTGGCTCTGGGGTAGGAGGCTCGTAGAGGGCACAATGCCATTGCCTGTCTTCTGGCAATTTGCCTGGCACTTGCCCCATTTCCAGTCACTTTATCATCCCTTTCCTGTATGTGATTAGCACCCTTCCAGTTGCTGCCCTGGGGTTTGCATATGTTCTAAGGCCATGCCGATCTTTTAGGTGGTGAAAATCCAGCAGTTTCTTCTGCTGCCAGGGCCCGCACTGGATTTTACAGCTAAGGGTAGCAGGTGTTTATTTTCTCCGTGTTGTGAGGTCTAGCCTGGAGCTGGGATTGCTTCCTGCTGAGGTATTCCTCCCAATGTTTATCCACCACACATGAATGTGGGGCTGTCTGTTCTACCACCACCCTGGCTTGTCTAAGCCACACCACCTCTCCACCCCATCTCTGCCACTCTGCACCCCTCCTACCTGTCTGGATGAATGTGGCTTCTTTATGATGGTTCTAGTTGTTATTTGTTTTTGAGGTCTGATTATAATTCTTTCTATGGTTGCAAGAGGAGGCAAACTATGTCTACCTATGCCTCTATCTGGACCAGAAGTCCTTTTCCAACATCTTGTTTTTTAGAGTTGATATTTTTCCTTCTTAGACTGCCAGTTCTTTTCAACATTAAAAAAAAATTATATGGTATTTGGACCACTTAAAAGAATATGAGATGAGTGTGTGTGTATATGTATGTCCACACATTTTATGTAACATACCAATGTAATGAACCTTGGTAATATAACACCCAACCTAAGAATTAGGTATGTATGCCAAGATTTTGGGTTCTATCCCTGGTCAGGGCACAAATAAGAATCAACCAATGAATGAATAAATTTAAGTGAAACAACAAATTGATCTCTCTCTCGCTCTCTCTCTCTCTCACTCTCACTGGATAGCAGAGAGCTTCTCAAAACCATAGCCATAGATGCCATGGATGAGGGACTCAGAGAGGTTCATGTCATCAAAGCTGTCAACAATCTCATTCCAGTTACTCTTGATGACACCTTCAGGTTCCATTCCATCGGGGCCATTGTCTCTGGATCGTGAATCCTGACTCGCAGACGTGATCCTTAGAAGCTAGTTGATTTTCTAAATTAGATTATTATATGTATATACTTCTTGCTTTATTACTTCACTGGTCTCTAAAATCAGCAATTCTTCTTGATTAATTTGTAATCAAGTCAAATAGCAAACTATGTTTATATTACATCAGATGCTTCTTCCATTTAAAAACACAGTGGTTATGAGCATAGTGAATAGAGCTGACAAATTTGGACTTGAATCCTGACTCTGCTACAAGTTAATTTGGTAGCAAAGCGTTTGCATTTGTTAAATCAATATCCATTAGATTCACCTCACTGACATATGTACAGCGTGTAGCCAACATATGCCTAGAACATATATGCTCTAAGCAAGCAATTTATGATATGAATGCTTAAATGGTAGCGCATCAAAAATCAGTCAACATACTCTATAATTAACCTTTCTGGCCTAATAATATTAGATGTCACCTTCTATTGTACTACAGAGAAAAATTATCTGAAAAACCCCCCATAATTTTGAAACCATTTTTTTGTGTGTGTGGCTGGTTATTAACCAGTCTATATAAGCTTAGGATTCCAATTAAAAGAAGTGTTTTCATGAAAGCTTTCAGGGCTCATTTGTATGTCATATAGCGGGGAGTAGCACTGAATTTGGCATAGGACTTAATGACCTTATTTACAGCTTCCAAGAAATCTTTCTCAGTAGCGATTTTTCACCGTGCTCTGATGGCAAACATACCTGTTTCTGTGCAGACGCTTCTAATCTCAGCACCAGTGCTACCTGGACACAGTAGTGCTAACAATTCAAATCTGATGTCTCTTTCAACACTCATTGAACATGCTTATATCTTAAATATATGAGTCCAACCCTCTAGATCAGGTACACTAAATTCAATCTTTCTATGTAGTCTCCCTGGCCTCATCAATGCTGGATCCAAAGTGTCAGGTCTGTTAGTAGCCATCAGCACTTTAACATTCCCGCAAGGATCAAACCCATACAACTAATCGATCAATTCCAACACAGTTCTCTGTACTTCATTGTCACCTCCAGCACCATCATCAAAATGAGCCCCTCCAATAGCATTAATTTCATCAAAGAAGATAAGGGAGGCTTTTTTTGTTCTGGCCTCCCTTATCATTTCATTTCTTTGAACCATTTCTTGAACCATTTGCACCCCCTCACCAATGTATTTCTGTACAAGTTCAGATCCAATAACTCAAATGAAGCAAGCATCAGTCCTTTAGCAACTGCCCAGTCACAGAGCGTCTTGCCTGTACCTGGTGGACCAAAGAGCAGCATGCCCTTGGGAGGCTCAATGCCAAGGTTAATATATCTCTCTGGATGAAGTAGAGGGGTTTTGATTATTTCTCAAAGTTTCTCAATCTGTTCCATACAGCCACCTACATCATTGTATGTGACATCAGCTTTTTCTTCTACCGCATCATAGTAACTGTTGGGTCAATCTTAGGAGACAGTGGGATATGAATTTGATACTTATTTTCTGTCCACACCAACTCTCATTCCTTCTTCCATGTCGGTGGGTGCTACCTGATCACTGAGGTCCACCACAAACTTGGCAAACTGCTTCACATTGATAATGTACTTCAGGTCCTCTGAATCAGCATTGATTATCTTTGTACATCTCACAACCTGCAAAGGCTGTTCACTCTGCACTGTTTGCTTATCTGCAGCCCAATCCCAGAGTGCTGGTGGGGCCAGGCCAGTGTCAGACAATTTAATTGCCATTGCGTTCATTGATTTTCTTGAGAAGTTGCTGAATGCCATCCTCAACCTGCCTGATCTGTCTAGAGTAAGTGCTCTGACTATAAGTTTTCAGCAAGGCAACACCATCCTCATCCAGAGCTCGAATAGGCTTGTCGTCCTTCTCATCCTCTTTGGTTTTCCGCTGATCTGCACTAAGGTAATCTGGCATTTTAGAAGACCCAACAGCCTCAGCTTTGCAGTAGTTACACAGCACCTAAATGGTATATTTTTCATTTCAAATTTCACTTGTTCATTGCTGGTGTATGCAAAAGCAATGAACTTTTGCATGTAAACCTATATCCTGCAACCTTGCTATAATTCCTTATTAGTTCTATTAGGTTTTTGTTGTTGTTTTTGTTGTTGATTATTTTGGATTTTCCACATGGATGATCATGTCATCTGAGAAGAAAGATAGTAATTTTTTATGTGTCTTAATTTAAAAACTTTGTCTATTCCATGGTCGTGAGGATAATCTACTTCTTGTTTTGTAAATTCTACAAACCTTTATTTTTATTTTTTAAAAGATTTTATTTATTATTTTTAGAGAGAGGGGAAGGGAGGGAGGCAGAGAAGGAGAGGGACATAGATGTAAGGTTGCCTTTCACCTGCCTCCAGCTATGGACCTGGCTGGAGACCTGGCTTGCAACCTGGTTATTGTGCCCTGGCTGGGGAATCAAACCAGTGACCTTTGGGTTCACAGGCCAGCGCCTTATCCACTGTGCTACCAGCCAGGGCTCTACAAACTGTTTTTTCATCTTTCACATTTAGGTCTGTAATCCTTCTCAAATTAATTTTTATGTGTGGAGTGAGGTAGAGTCAAGGTTAATTATTATTTATTTTTATGTATGGCTGGATCCAGCACCATATATTGAGGATCATCTTCCCTCACAGAACTGTGATGGTCCTTTTGTCACCTATCAGGTGTAACTGTGAACTTATGCCTATTTGTGGGCTCTCTTTTGTTCCAGTGGTCTGTTAATCCATCCCTGGGCCAAATGGTATCTTAGTTGCTCTAGCTTTAAAATAAGTTTTGGTATCTGGTAGTTTAAGTCCACCAGCTTTGTTCTTCTGTTTTAAAGGTTGCCGTGGCTTTTCTAGGTGCAAAACATTATTTTTTGTGTGTGCACATTTTAGAATCATTTTGTCAATGTCTAAAAAAAATGCTGATGTTCTGTTTGAGAATCCATTGAATTTATGCATCAAATCAGGGAGATTTGACACCTAAACTACCGAGTCTTCTAATCCAAGAATGTTATATGTACCTCCATTTACTAAGGTATTCTTTACTTTTCTTCAGCAATGTTTTAATGTTTTATATTTTTCAGGATAAAGGTCTTACACATCTTTATTAGATTTATTCCTAGGTATTTTTGGTTTTGGTACTATTGTAAATGCTATTTTATAAAGCTAATTGCCTAATTGTTTGCCAGTATGTGCCATACAATTGATTTTTGTTTTTATTGATTTAATTGTGCTAAAATATACATAATATAAAATTTACCATTTTAACCATTTTTAGTTGTATAGTATAGTGGCACTAAGTACATTCACATGGTTGTACAAACATGCAAATCATTTCTTTTGGTGAAAGCTTTATTGAGATATAATTCAGAGAATATGTAATTCCCCCATTTAAAGTGTACAATTAAGTGTTTTTTAGTACATCTACAGTGTTGTGCAACCATCACCACAATCAAAATTAGAATATTTTCATCACTCCATAAAGAAATCCTGTACTTTTTAGATAATGCTTCCCAACCTTCCCTAGCTCCTAGCCCCTGGCAACCACTAATCTACTTTTTGCCAATCTGTTCCCTTCTTATCCCTTCTTAGTTTACAGGTATTTAAGAGGTTTGAAAGAATGTCACTTCATCTTTATGCACATATAATGCTTGAAGAATTCCTGTAGACAACTTTTTCTGCTCCTGGACTTCTGTCAGTCTTTTAGACACTTTCATTATTTTGTTTGCTTATCTGCCTGGTTCTTAGCTTTTTATTTTTTTTTAATATTTTTTTTTATCACTTTTTTTAGCGGGGAAGGGAGGGAGGCAGAGAGGGAGGGAAACATCAATGTATGGTTGCCTTTCACCTGCCTTCAGCTGCAGACCTGGCTGGAGACCTGGCTTGCAACCTGGTTATGTGCCCTGGCTGGAAATTGAACCAGAGACCTTTGGGTTCGCAGACTGGCACCTTTCCACTGAGCCACTGGCCAGGGCTTGGTTCTTAGCTGTCTTTTTCACTTGTTCTCCTTTTCTGTTTCTTCTAATGAAAGAAAGGGGTGTATTTTTTATTTTTAGAGAGGAAGGGGGAGAGAAAGAGAAAGGAAGTCGCCAGGGGAGAGAATATCAATTCGTTGTTTGACTTATTTATGTATTTATCAGTTGACTCATATATGCCCCACTGAGGATTGAACCCAGAACGGTTCAATCCTTGGTGCCTTGGTGCATCAGGACGGTGCTCCAGCCAACGGAGTTACACACTCAGGGCCAAAAAAGAGGTATCTCTTACATTTGACACCCTCTCTTTTTCTGAACATTGAGGCAAAGAAGCCCACTCTTCCTTGATTGCCATGTCCTTCCATGTGGCATGCTTCTCCCTAGTTCATTCTGCTGCTGCTTGAAAACATTTATCTTACTTCATTTTTATTCACCAAGTTTTCTTTCTCTTGTGCAATTGATTTTTAAAACCAGTTTTATTGAGGCATAATTTACATGTGCTAAATTGACCAATGTTAAGTGTACAGTTCAATGAGTTTTGATAAATGTACATAGCCATGCAGCCACCAGAGCCACCACAATACAGATAGATCCTTTGCATCCTCTCCAAGGCTTCACTGGTGCCCTTTCACAGTCAATCCCATTAGACCTCCTCCCTGGTCCCTGGCAGTCACTAATCTGCTTTCTCCTACAGTGTAGCCTGTTTTAGAAGTTCATGTAAGAGAATTATACAGTACGTACCTTTTGTGTCTGGCTTATTTCACTTAGCGTAAGCTTTTGAGATTTACCTATGCTTTTGTGTGTATCAGTGGTTGGTCTTTCTTTCTTTTTTTTTACTCAACAGTATCCCATTGTATGGATATGCTATACTTTGTTTATCTGTTCACCAGCTGAAGGACTTTTGGGTTAGTTCTGATGTGTGGCTACTAGGAATGAGCTACTGGAACATTCTTGTACAGATCTTTGTTTGGAAATTATGTTTTTAGCTCTCTTCATATCCTCATTGAGAGCAGGATTTGCTAGGTTATATATGGTAGATACATGTTTGGCTTTATAAAGAACTGCTAAACTATTTTCTAAATTGGCTATACCATGTTTTATTTCCACCAGTAGTACATGAGTGTTACATTTGCTCTGTATTCTTGCCAATGTTGAATAGCCTTCTCACCATTCTAGTGGGTATGCAGTGAAAATCCTTGTGGTTTTATAATTCTCATTTCCCTAACGAATAATGATGTTGAGCCCCTTTCTGTGTACTCATTTGCCATTTTGTATTTCTTCTTTAGTGAAGAGTCTCTTCATATCTTTTACCAAGTAAAAAGTCAGATTGCTTTGTTATTGATTTGTAAGAAGTATATGTGTGCATCCATGAGTGTGCATGTGTGTGTGTGGCATGGCAAGCTGAATAATGGCCATTTAGAGATGCTCATGTCCCGAACTCCAGAACCTATGAATGTGTGACCTTGGATCTTGGAGTGGGGATATTATGCTAGTGGATCCAGTGTAATCACACTGGTTTTTATAAGGGAGGTAAGAGGGTCAGCATCAGAGAAGGAGATGTGACAATGGAAGCAGAAGTCAGTGTGCTGTATGGCCATAATCCACGGAAGACAGGCAGGCTTAGAATATGGAAAAGGTAAGGAAACAAACTTTACCTTTGGCAGGTAAAGGCCTCTGGCAGGAATGCAGCCCAGCTGATACCTTAATTCTACCCCAGTAAGACCTATTTTGGACTTCTAACCTCAATTCCTATAAACTAATAAATTATTTTGAGTCACCAAGTTTGTGGTAATATGTTCTATTACCAGTGCATGAACACTCAGTGTTTATGGGCCAATTTGAAGCTAGCTTCTTTGCTTTTAAGCCCAGTGTTGTCTTGTTTCTGCCTTCTTGTTCTGAGTGGAGGCAGCAGGGTCTTTCAGATGGTGGGGAGAGAACAGGAAAGCCACCCCAAGGGGGACATGAGCATCCCTGGCAAAGAGAGTGAGAGGAGTCTTAGGTGGTGTAGGGTGTGTTGGAGGAGATGAGATTGTTAAGTGGAGAATTCTAGAGTTTGGAAGCAGAGGAATTTGGGCTTGAGGTGGTAAGAAACCACTTTGATGATGGAGCATTTAGGCTGTTCATCAGAAGTATGGGGGTGGGGGTGGCTGGACCAGAATGAAACAAATGTTGGGGAAAAAGATTCCCCCTTTCACCCAGTTCTGATGGAGTGGTAAAACTGGCATGTTCTTTGTTACTATTGTAGAACAACATTGCACAGTTCTGTGACCCAACCTGATTCTGTCAATGTCGGGTAGGGATCCAGGGAGGTCAAGGCTACCTCATTCTTTTGGGATGCTCTGGTTCATTGGACTGCCTACCCTTCACCTTCTTCAGACTGGCACAGGTCTCACTGATGACATTGACATGGCACTGTTGGACTGGTTAGCACTGTATCTTTCTGCGTGGACAGGGTTGTGTTGTGTGGTGGAAGGTGGGGCAAGGGCAGAGAAGCTCTTGCAAAGGCAGCCAAAGTATGCTGTCTTCTGGGAGCTTTGGTCCTTTTTGTTGCTCCTGCCCTGGTGGCACAGCTCTCAATAGGGATAATGTGGGTAGGATGGCTGACTGTCCACTTCACACCATGACTCCCCACCTCTGGAGCTCTGGTGAGACACCTGCCCCTGGGACTCAGGATGCCTCCAGATCCCCCAGACAATGAATTTCCTGTTCTTTTTTCACTACTAATAGTTACCTTAGGATGGTTCAAACCCAGGCTCCTCCTCCCTAATAGCTCCACCTAACTGAAATCACTTCTTTTCTATGCACCACGTTTCCAGTGCCCAGTGACTGTCAATTTCCTATTTCATTATACATTACATGGTTCTCAAATCATCCTGGAGAAACCAGTGCAGATGGATACCTTGTCTTTCATTGAGATTACAAACTTTCTGAGAATGGGAGCAATCTTTCTTCACCTGTGCCATGTCTCACTAAACATATTACCAACCACTGGAGGGCATCTGAGCCATGTCTCACTAAACATATTACTGACTACTGAAGGGCAGCTACTGTTTTATGAGAAGACAATGTTTATGGTGGTGTTGTGCTAGTTGTTCAGAAAATGCTTTAGGGAAAGGATAAGTGGACAGGAACTAAATAAGAGAAAAGGAGGACTTCTTTGGAGTCCAGGAGAGATTATTTGTTAATTGAAAAAGGCATTTCCTTCCTGGTAGGGTGGATTCTTAAATTCAGGGCAAACCTCTCTGGCAGCTCTAATTTTCTACACTATACAAAGATGGACCTCTAATCCCTAGTCCCTTTTGCTTTCTTTCATGTGCTCCCCTCTCAATTATTCAAGACATCAGACTTTATTGAGTGCCCTGTTGGATAAACTCTAAGGGCTCAAAGATGAACAATAGGTGACCTTTGTCTGCAGATTGCTATCTTAGAGGCTCTGAGCCTTCAACTCTGCATGTCACTCACAAATCTCTGTCTCCACTCTCCAGCTCCTTCCCCCAATCCATTTCCCATGTTATGTGTTAGACAATTTTCAGATGTCAAAATACAATTAGACCTGCAGGCCTCACCAGGAGCTGAGATGATGCGTCTCTTTGCCAAAGCGGGCGCATTATGTCACATGACTTGCTGAAGCTCTGGGAAGAAATGGGAGTAGTGGAGAAACCTAACTGGTATTTGGATTTTGGCAGAAAGCTGAGAAACCCAGAACATTAGAGACAACCTGCTACCAGTATGAAGCTGACTTAAAATCAAGAGAACCTAATGGTCAATTCAGAGTCTTTATATTCAGGGCGGGGCAAAAGTAGGTTTACAGTTGTGAGTATGCAAAACATATTTTTACTCTTGTGTTATTATTTATTAATCGTTGTATTACTTTCCATACAAATAACTGTAAACCTACTTTTGTCCCAGCTTGTAAAAGAACAAAACAGATATTTTACAACAATGGAGGAAAAATTAGCAATCATGTACTAAAATAAAGGCAGCAGTAGTAGTAACAAGACAATGACAAAAGGCCAGAGTAAGAAACAAATAAGATATAATCCAAAGAGTTTACAGTTTAGTGGGGGAGGACAGACTCACTCTAAGGATGTCTCTCCTTTTGAAGCACTGGTTGGCTTGTGTACCCTAGCTTGCACGGACAGGTGCGGGAGCTGACAAATGTGTCCTGCCAACAATAGTGTTGAGGAACCCCAACCCACAGAGATCCCTCGGTGCCGTGGATGAAATTAATACTTCCCAGGCAGCTTGTGCTAGGGGAGAGAGGGCCAACCAGTGTCTGATAGACAACGGACCTCGAGCCCTTTTCTCTAAAATCCTTTACTGGGTAACCAAGGTGTAGGGTGTGTGTACATACCATGGATCATTGTGAGAGGAGAATGCTTTATAGAATAAGAGTTACTATGTTTAAATCATGATAGAAGGAACACGTAGGTCTTCCCCAAGGTATGGTCTGCTGGACAAGATGTTGACAACAACTCCAGGTGGCTCATAAACATAGGGAGGATGCAGGTTAAAGTTTAACATCTGCTGCTGTTACAATAAACAAGTCAGGGAAGTTTGTATAGAAAATTCCCATGGCCAGATCCAACCAGGGTCCCCCAGTTACAGCATGGGGGCCTGTATGCACCTAGCTTTCTGGTTTCCCAGCCAGGTCTTACAGGTTTGGCCTGGTCTATGTGGGGCTCCACACCCTGCCACCATCCCTGGGGGTCCCTGACACACAAGAATCCAATTTGTTTTTCTTTTTTTTAATTTTAAAAGTATGTTTATTAAAGCTGGGAAGAGTGAAACAGGGAAGGACTTAGAATAGAAGAAGCAACAAAAAAGAGTCTGAGAGAGGCGACTTTGGCTTGCTGAAAAGTGAAAACAGGGAGTCTTGGCAACAGGTTCAGGAGCTTAGCCTGTTATAAGCTGCCATAACGGGTTGTGAGTCTCGTAGGGACTCAAGAGTTCAGGAGAAAGTTCACCCTAAAGAGGGAAGGAAGGTGTGGGCATGCAATTTGTGTCTTTAGACAATTCATCAATTCCCCCATTCTATATCAGCTCCTTTTTCTGCTTCTCCTTTCAGTGCTTTTTTTTTTTTTTTTTTTTTGCCAAGGGCAGGGAAGAGAGGTGTTTGTGGTTAGGACAATGCTTATGTTGCCAGGAGAGGGAAGCAGATCATTTCCTCCAGCACACTTGGGTAGCCTTAGTGCCTTAGTGCTGCCTAGGGTCTGGGTCATTTTTTTCAGTGGTTGCTTGAAGGCCCGTTCTGTGCCAGGCTCTGTGCTGGGCACTGGCGAATGCAACACTGACTGAAATATGAGTCCTCGTTCCAGAGACTTGGTGGTCTGTAAGAGAGAGACAGCTATGGATAGACAAGGGGACTGCAGAGGGCTGGGAGGAGGGTCATCCAATAAGCTTCATGAGAGGAGATGCTTGAAGTGGGTCTTGAAAAATGAAAACATGTTTGCAGTGTACATGGCCAGGCAGGGTAACTAGGGTGGGCATGACACTACATGGCACAGGGTGCTAGTGAGGGGGCTGGAGAAAAGACTCAGGGAGTTAGTAAATCATGGAGGGCTGTCCTCTGCTGCCATGCTGAGGAGCCTGGACTAGAACCATGAAGGAAAAGGGAGGCCATCATGGGGCTTTAATTGTAAGAATAACAGAATCATTGTAAGACATTCACTGTTCTTAATGTGGCAAGGACAGGTAGAGTAGGGATGTAGGAAGGACAGAGCTGAAAGCTGTGGCCAGCTAAGATTTGTCTGAAGCAAGAAGAGTGAGAGATGGTGGTGGTGTGAATGAAGGTGGTAGCAGTGGGATAGAGAGGAGACACTGGGCATGAGGTGAAAATGACAGATTTAGGGCTCTGATTAGATGGAATTACATGAGGGTAGAGGTCCCCTAGGTTTCTGGCTTCAGTATCTGGGATGGGTGCTGTGGCAGCTGATGAGATGGAGAACAGGAGTGGGGGAGAAATCTGGGGAGGAACATTACGAGTCATTGACAAATATGAGGCATCATGTGCTCCGTTTGACTCCCACCATACCCTACCCCCCGTGAAGATCCTTCCTACTTCTCACTGGTTATTTGAGAACAGCTTTCTGTTGAGTCTCATAGTGTTTAGTCTCTCTTTTTGTTGGAATAGATTATGAATGCTTTCATTTAATACATACTTATTGACAGCCTGTTATATGTAGGCACTGTGACAGGTTCCTCCCCTGATCCCACAAGAGCTTATGGCCCACTGCAGGGGGACGGGGATGAAGGAAGGGACAGATAATTAAGCTACCAGTTGTGATACAGTGTGAAAAATACTCTCATAAGTGAAGAACAGGAAACCATGGAACCTTCCAGAACGGCAATACCACCTGGACTTGGAGCACCCAGGAAGGTTTCCTACAGCAAGCAGAGCAGCGGCATCTGGGCTCAGCCAGATGAGTGGAGGCTTGTCCAGTGAGGGAGGGAGTGGCAGTGGGACCCAGCTGGGGAGAAAGCGTTTCAACAAGGCTGGAAGTGAGGACAGTGTAATGCCCGACCCTGAGATGTACGGGACAGGAGAAATCTAGAAGCCTCCACTTGAGCACACGAAGGAGAGACTGAGTCCTTAGGTTTTTGTCAAGGACAGGAGGTAAAAGGGGCACTCGGTGAAGCGCTGAGGGTAGAGGAAAGTTTGTGTCATGGGGAGGCTTTTCAAAGGGCCTAGCAGAGAGGTTCAGGATGGGTGGAAGCAGGCTTGTCAGGGGGAGGAGGAAACGCAGCAAGTACGGCAACTGATTCTTGTATTCATTCCATTGAGTAAGTATGTACTGAGTAGCTACTCTAGGCCATAGTGAATGAGGACAACTCTCCCTGTCTCATGGAACTTACATTTTAGTGGGAGTAGACGTACAATAAACAAATAAGATAGCTTGAGATAGTAGGCAGTGCTACAAGAATGGAAAATAGGGGAATGTAACAGTGAGGGAGTAGGGAAAAGCTTCTATAGATTGGAGGATCATCAATGTGAGCTGAGAAGGAGGGTAACATTTTTCTTCAGTAGATTAGGTAGAAAGAGCAAAGGTGTGGGAGGTGTGGGCAAGAGTAGATGCCTGGAGGGGCTGTATCCTGGGTGATAAGCAAGGATAATAGCAGTGTGGGTCTGATGGGTTTAGCTCTCACAGGGTTAGGCGGACAATTAATCCCACCAGTTCCAGTAGGGGGATGGACTGAAGGCCTGGAGGGATTCTACTTCTTCTTCTTTTTTCCTCATTAAACTTTGTTTTAATGGGCCTCAAAATTCTGTGACAGATTTTGGTCACGTTGTTTCCATTAAAAAGTACTGATTTTAAAAACTAATAACTTAAAAACTGCCACCCACACATACTCCCCCCCCCCACAAAACCCAATGGTCCACAAAATTCTTCTTTCCTTCAGAAAGTTTTATGATGCATTGTAGTCATTAACCAGTTTTTTACTATTACACTTAAATGGCCAATTTAGACAGTTCTGAGACGGTTCTTCCACTGCTGATTAAGACTGGGGTGGCAGGTATTGGGGATAATACTCATTTACCCTTCTGAGCTTTCTGGGCAGACTTGGTGACTTTACCAGCTCCACCTGCCTTCCTGTCCACTGCTTTGATGACACCCACAACAACTGTCTATCTCACATCACGGACAGCAAAGTGGCCCAGAGGAGGATAGTCAGAGAAGCCCTCAACACACATGGGCTTGCCAGGAACCATATCTACAATAGCAGCATCACCAGATTTCAGAAACTTCCAGCTTTTTTCCAGAACGATGATTAATCTCCTTCAGCTCAGCAAATTTGCAAGCAATCTGAGCTGTGTGACAATCCAGAACAGGTGCATATCCAGCACTGATTTGGCCTGGATGGTTCAGGATAATCACCTGAGCTGTGAAGCCAGCTCCTTTCATTGGTGGGTCATTTTTGCTATCATCAGCCACACTGCCACAATGAATACCTTTGACAGACACATTCTTGATGTTGAAGCCCACATTGTCCCTAGGAGAAGCTTCACTCAAAGCTTCATGATGCATTTCAACACTCTTTATTTCAGTTGTAAGGTTGACTGGAGCAAAGGTGACCACCATCCTGGGTTTGATAACACCAGTCTCCACTCAGCCCACAGGGACAGTACCAATGCCACCAATTTTGTAGACATCCTGGGGGGGCAGATGCAGGGGCTTGTCAGTTGGATGAGTTGGTGGGAGGATACAATCCAGAGCTTCCAGCAGTGTGGTTCCGCTGGCATTGCCATCTTTACAGGTGACTTTCCATCCCTTGAACCAAGGCATGTTAGCACTTGGCTCCAGCATGTTGTCACCATTCCAACCAGAAATTGGCGCAAATGCTACTGTGTCAGGGTTGTAGCCAATTTTCTTAATGTAGCTGCTGACTTCTTTAACAATTTCCTCGTATCTCTTCAGGCTGTAGGGTGGCTCAGTGGAATCCATTTTGTTAACGCCAGTAATCAGCTGTTTCATACCCAGTGAGTGTGTAGGCCAGAAGGGCATGCTTACAGGTCTGCCCATTCTTGGAGATGCTGGCTTCAAATTCACCAACACCAACAGCAACAATCAGGACCGCACAGTCAGCCTGAGATGTGCCTGTAATCATGTTTTTGATGAAGTCCCTGTTCCCTGGGGCATCGATGATGGTCACATAATACTTGCTGGTCTCAAATTTCCACAGGGAGATATCGATGGTGATACCACGCTCACATTCAGCTTTCAGTTTATCCAAGACCCAGGCATACTTGAAGGAACCCTTGCCCATCTCCACAGCCTCCTTCTCAAATTTTTCGATGGTTCTTTTGTCGATCCCATCACATTTGTAGATCAGATGGCCGATAGTGGTCGACTTGCCAGAATCTACGTGTCCAACGACCATGATGTTAATGTGAGTCTTTTCCTTTCCCATTTTGGCTTGATTTAGGGGTGGTTTTCATGACACCTGTGTTCTGGCAGCAAACCCGTTGTGAAAAAGCAGATTTTACTTCTGAAGAAGCCTTCTTAGTCTTTGACAGATGAGGCTTGGGTTTCTAGAAGGAGTTGGAGCAGGTCTGTGTCTGAATTGGGCACGTGGGCTCTGGGAAGAGGCTCCAAATTGAGGAGTACATAAATTACAGAGTGAGGGCCAACTCCTCTTAGAACACAGCCAAGTTCCTCCATTTATGCATTGTCAATGGGTGTTTTTGCACGTTGAGTAGTTGCAACAGATCATATGGCCTGCAAAGCCTGAGATGTTCACTGTTTGACTCTTCATGGAAAAAAGTTTGCTAAGCCCTGCTCTTGGCTGTGGCAGGCAGCTTTCCCAAGGGTGGTTCAGGCCTGATCTGCAGATGCTGAGAAGGTAAGGCTTTACCCTGCAGCTGGTTCTCCAAAAATTAGAGTCCATCTCAGGTGCTGTAAATCTTAGTCATTAAGTTTGTTCCCATGAATGTAGTAGTGTGCTATGAGCTGGGAGATGTAGTTTAGGCTTGATCTTCTATGTCTATGGGCTCTGCCACTTGCTGCAAAAAGCATCATTCCAAATGACAGTCCCAAGCATGCCATTCCCCACTCCGTAAACTGAAGCAACCCTCTGTTGCTGCCTAATAAAATTCAGATGGCTTAACTTAACCTTCAGAGTTCTTCACATGCAGCTCTAGTGTACCATTCCAGCCTTAGTTTCCAACTCTACCCAAATACTTATTAATTGCTTGAGCCAACCTGGCTACTCACCATACCCCAAACATACTCTCTCCACCTTGGTGACTGAATCATTTGATATCTCTTACCACATTGAGCTTCCTGTTCTTGGTTATTTTTTTTGTGTGTGTTCTATAGTTTTTTTATTTTTGAATAATTAATTTATTGTTGTTGTATTACAGGTGTTCCACTTATTCCCCCATTGCTCTCCCCTGCCCTACCCACCTATCCCCTCTCCCACCGTCAATCCCCACATGATGCCCATGTCCATGGGTCGTGACTAAGTTCTTTCCATTCTTTGTCCCTATCTCCCCCTCCATGCTCCCCTCTGGTAACTGTCAGTCTGATCCTTGTTTCCATGCCTCTTGTTCTATTTGCTTGCTTGTTTGTTTTGTTCTTTAGCTTCCTGTATTAAGTGAGATCATATGGTATTTGTCTTTCACCACCTAGCTTATTTCACTAAGAGTATTACTCTCTAATACTCTGCTATGTAGTATTCCATTGTGTAAATGTACCACAGTTTTTTTTATCTATTCATCCACTGGCTCAAAACCACAGACCTGGGTTTATTATCTGGGCTCTCTGTTCTGTTCCATTGATCTATATGTCTATTCTTATGTGAGTACCACACTGTTTTGATTACAGTTTTCTTATAGTTTTATATCTGGTATTGTGATTCCTCCTACTTTGTTCTTTTTCAATATTGCTGTGGCTATTCATGGTCATTTAAGGCTGCACATAAATTTTTGAAGTATTTGTACTAGATCTGTGAAATATGTAGTTGGTATTTTAATAGGGAGTGGGTTGACTCTATAAATCGCCTTGGGTGGTATGGGCATTTTAATGTTAATTCTTCCCCTCCATGAACATAGTATATGCTTCCATTTGTTTGTATCTTCCTTAATTTCTTTCTTCAGTGTTTTGTAGTGTTCCAAGTACAGGCTTTTTACCACCTTGGTCAAGTTTATTTCTAGGTACCTTATTTTTCTTTTTTAAATTTAATTTTATTGTTGTTGTATTACATTGTTGTATTACATTCATCCCCTTATTTTTCTTTTTGCTATAGTTAGTGGTTCTTTATTATTTTTGTTGCTATAGTAAATGAGATGTTTTTTCTAGTTTCTATCTGTGATGTTTCATTGTTGGTGCACAAAAATGCCTTTGATTTCTGGATATTCACTTTGAATTCAGCTACTTTGCCAAATTCAGTTATTAGTTTGAGTAGTTTTTTTGGTGGAGTTTATAGAGTTTTCTTGTCATGTCATTTGTAAATAATGACAGTTTTACTTCCTTTTCTTCAATTAGGATGCTTTTGATTCCTTTTTCTTGTCTGATCCTTGTGGATAGAACTTCCAAAACTATTCTCAACAGAAGTGGAGAGAATGGACACGCTTGTCTTGTTCCTGATCTTAAGGGGAAAAGCATTTAGTTTTTGCCCATTGAATATGATGTTGGCCACAGGTTTTTCATAAGTGGCCTTAATTATGTTGAGGTATGCTCCCTCTATCCTCACCTGGCTGAGCATTTTTATCATAAATGGGTGCTGTACTTTATCAAATGCTCTTTTCATTAGTTATCAATATGGTAATATGCCTTTTGCCTTTCATGTTGTTTATGAGGTGTATTGCATTTATTGATTTCCAAACATTATACCACCCTTGCATCCTTGGGATGAATCCCACTTGATCATGGTGTATGATCTTTTTCATAAATCGCTGGATCCGGTTTGCCAATATTTTGTTGAGGATTTTAGCACCTATGCTCATCAGAGATACGGCCTGTAGTTTTCTTTCTTTGTTGTGTCTTTAGTTGGATTTGAGATTAAAATAATACTGGCCTCGTAGAAAGAGTTTGGGAGTCTTTCCTTTTCTTGGATATTTTGGAATAGTTTGAGAAGGATAGGAATTCATTCTTTCCCAAATGTTTGGTAAAATTCACCTGTGTAGCAATTCCTTTCTGGGGCTTTTGTGTATGGGGAGTTTTTTGATGACTGCTTCAATTTTACTAGTTGTTACCAGTCTATTCAGGCTTTCTGCTTCTTCTTGGTTCAGTTTTGAAAGATCATATGTTTCCAGAAACTTGTCCATTTCATTCAGGTTGTCAGATTTTTTTGCAATATAGTTGTTCATAGTAATTTCTTACGATCCTTTGTATTTCTGTGGTATCAGTGTGATTTCTTCTCTGTCATTTCTGATTTTGTTTATTTGGGTCCTTTTTTTTTTTTCTTGATGAACCTGGTTAAAGACTTATCAGTTTTGTTTATCTTTTGTTTGTTTCAAAGAAACAGCTCCTGGACTTACTAATCTTTTGAATTGTTCTTTTAGTCTCTAAGTTGTTTAATTCTGCTCTGATCTTGATTATTTTCTTCCTTCTACTTGCTTTGGGCTTTGTTTGTTGTTGTTCCTCTGGTTCTTGTAGCTTTATGGTTAGGTTGTTTATGTGAGCTTTTCCTAACCGTTTTAGGGAGGCCTACATTGCTATGAGTTTCCCTCTGAAGGACTGCCTTCTCTGTGTCCCATAGGTTTTGGGCTATTATATGTTCATTTTCATTTGTTTCCAGAAACTTTTTGATATCTTGCTTGATGTCATTGTTAGACAATTCATTATTTAATAGTATGTTATTTAGTCTCCGTATATTTGAATGTTTTAAAGTTTTTTCCTTGAGGTTGGTTCCTGATTTGAAACCATTGTGATTTGAGAAGACATTGATTGATATAGTTTCAATTTTCTTGAATTTGTGGAGGCTTGTTTTGTGTCCCAACATGTAGTCTGTCTTGAGAATGTTCCATGTGCATTGAAAAGAATGTGTGTTTTTCTTCCTTGGGGTGAAACATTCTGTGTATATCAATTAAGTGTATTTGATCTAGAGTGTTATTCAGTGACACAATATCCTTGGTGTTTCTTTGCTTGGAAGATGTGTCCATTGTTGATAATGGGCTGTTAATCCCACACTATGAGTGTGTTGCTGTCGATATCCTTGAAGTCCTCCAAGATTTTCCTTATATATTTGGATGCTCCTATGTTGGGTGTATATATGTTTACAAGGGTTATGTTTTCTTGATGGATTGTTCTCTTAAGTATTGTGGGATGTCTTTATTTGTCTCTTTTTATGCCCTTTGTCGTGAAATCCATTTTGTCTGATATAAGTATTGCTACCCTAGCTTTATTTTCATGTCTGTTTGCTTAAAATATTTTTTCCATCCCTTTCTTTCAGTCTGAGTGGATCTTTTGTTTTGAGGTGGGTCTCTTGTTAGACAGCATATATGTGGGTCCTGTTTTCTTATCTAGTCAGGTACCCTATGTCTTTTGATTGGTGCTTTTAATCCATTTACGTTGAAGGTTTTTATGGATAGGTACTTATTCATTAACAGTTTTTCCATTTGTACCTGTGTTCCTCTCTCTGTCTCTGTCTCTGTCCCTGTCTCTTTTTCTTCATCTTCTTAAAGCAGACCCTTTAGCATCTATTGCAATGCTGGTTTGGTGGAGATGTATTATTTTAGCCTTCTTTTGTCTGGTAAACTCCGTATTTCACCTTCCTTTTTGAATGAGAGCCTTGCTGGGTAGAGTAGTCTTGGTTGTACACCTTTGCTTTTCATTGCTTGAAATATTTTTTGCCATTCCCTTCTGGCTTGTAGTGTTTCTGTTGAGAAATCCACTGCTAACCTTATCAGAGCCCCTTTGTATGTTATTTTGCTGTTCCTCCTGCTGCTTTTAGGATTCTCTTTGTCTTTGAAATTTTCCATTTTAATTACGATGTGTTTGGAGTGGACCTCTTTGGATTCATATTCATCTTCATTGGGACTCTATTTTTCCTGAACTTGTGTGATTTTTTTTCTCATCAAGTTAATGAAGTTTTCTGTCATTATTTTTTAAAACAGCTTTTCTATCCCTTGCTCCTCTTCTTCTTTTTCTGGTACTCCTGTGATACAGATATTATTACATTTCATGTTGTCCTGAGCTCTCTTAAAAACTCCTCATTCTTCTCAGTCTTTTTTTGTTTCTTTGCACTTCTGGGATTTTTAATTTTACATTGCCCTCCAGTTTGCTGATCAGATATTTTGCTTCAGATAGCCTGCTTTGATTACTTCTACCATGTTCTTCAATTCAGAAATGGTATTCTTCATTTCCTCATGGCTCTTATTGATAGTTTCTCTGTCTTTTTGTTCTCATTAAGTTCCTTGTAGTTTCCCTGGAGTTCTTTGTAGTTTTCTTGGAGTTCACTGAGCTCATTGAGCTTCTCTACAATCATTATTTTGAGTTCCACATCTGACAGTTTACTTGCATCTATTTCATTCAGCAGTGTTTCTGGGGATTCCTCCTTTTCTTTCAGTGGGGGGTTCTTTGTCTCCTCATTTTAGGTGACTTATCTTGTTTGTTTCTGCTTCTCAGATTGATCTGCTTTGACTTCCTGTCTTCGTGGTGTGACCTTCTGTGGTGGGAGACCTTTGGTATTCAGTCTCCTTGATCTTACTTGATGCTCTTGGGATGGTCTTTATACTGTTTATTTTGGTTGTCTAATTGTACTTGGGTTTTGGCTGTGGTTGTGTTGCTCTTTGGTGGGTCCTTCCCTCTGGCTAGCTGACTGTATCTCCACCCACCATATCTTGTATACTGTTGTAGAGGTGCACATTCTTTCTTTCTGGATCCACCCCTGGGTGATGTCTGATTGTGTCCCAGTCTAGGACCAGGCAGCCTGTTTGAGACTACCAGAGATTTACTGTGTTTGTCTGTCTCCTTTAGTTGTTAATCCAATCAACATGTGTCTGCTGTCAGGCATAGGCACTGCTGAGAAAGGCAGATTATTTCCTAGGGGCAGGACTTCTAGCTCCACTTATTCCTCCACCATTTTAGATCAGCCTGATTCAATATAATAACATAAAAAATAGTTCTCTTACTTATTTTTTCACTCAAGAGATATTTATGAGTGATTGCTGTATACTGGCATGTGTTTATTTATCTATTCTATTTTTATTCTCATTTGAGGATATGTTTATTGATTTTTAGAGAGAGAGTGTGTGTGTGGGAGAGAGAGAGAGAGAGAGAGAGAGAGAGAAAGAAAGAAAGAAAAAAGAAAGAAAGAAATGTCAATGTGAGAGAGAAAGATCAATTGGTTGCCTCCCCATATTTGCCAGGATTGGGGATTGAACCACCAGCCTAGTCTGTGTCTTGAGACAGAGTAGAACCTGCTACCTTTTGGTGTAGAGGAGGGTGCTTCAACCAACTGAGTCACCTGGCCACAGCTATGGCCGATATTTTAAAGAAGTTATAATAAAGCATTTCTCTCTAGGAGTTGTAACTGGGGGTAGGGGCTCTCCATGCCACCTCAGGTTCTCTGGAATAGGAGCTGGTTCTTTAGTTACAGGTTGAACATTCTAGACCTGGGTGCCAAGATATGCATATTTCTCAACAGTTGGGCAGTATTGAGAAACACTCTGTGTCATTTGACTTCTTCATAATGCATTTGCCATTCTGGTGTTGGTGAGAAGAACAGAAGTAGGGTGAACCCTAGAGTGGAGGTGAGTAAGAATATGAGAAATGAACTGGGAGAGTGGCTGTGTAAGGATAGGAAAGGGATGGAGTCAAGGGGCATTCATAAGTAGAGTTCTTTGTCTTTGGAGGGCTGTGGTGATGTGAGAAAGGAGTTACAGATGACTGAAAACTCAAGCACTGCTTAGACACAGGAATAAAGTTTGGATGGGTAGAAGACAGTAAGTTCAATGTGGGAGGTATTGAGTTTGAAGTACTGTAAGAAATGAGAAAGTCTAAAGTATAGAGAGAAGGGTTTGCAACTCAGAGAGGACCAGAGATAGATAGGTTTTGTTACTCTAAACAATTTTTAATAGTCATTCTGACTGTATTTTTCCAGCACAGTTTAAGTTTCATCAATTCTCTAAATTCACTCTGAACAAGCTAAGGATCTTAAACCTTATAATCTCACCTTGTCATCTTTTCTGTTGTGTTGGCTACTTTTGTAGCTCCATCCTGGTTTTGGCATCCTCCAATTAGTGGTGGCTATTACTATATTTTAAGAGTTAAGACTTATTTAGATTTTCCAAGTTCTTTGTTAGGGTCCTAACAGAAAACAAATTGCACACTCAAATAAGGATAATTCCTGCTGAGATATCCCTCCTTATTTATTTATTTATGTATTTACTTATTTATTTTCAGACAGAGATGAAGGGAGGGAGAGTAAACATTAATGTATGAGGTAAACATTAATCGGTTGCCTCTCACATGTCCCAACCAGGGACCTGGCCCACAACCTAGGCATGTGGCCTGACTGGGAATGGAACCGGTGACTCTTTGGGATGAAGCCCCACACACTGAGCCACACCTCTCAGAGCTCCCTCCTGATTTTCATCTGCCACACATGGGTGTGGGGCCAGCTCATTCAGCGTCTCTGTACCTTCTGCCACTTTCAATGTGGCTTCTTCTTTATATCCTTTGTTCAGTTAGATTTCAGGTGGTTCCAAAAGGTTAGGTGTAATTTTGATACAGTGTGGTTGGATGTGTGTACCTCTTTTACCTATGCTCCCACCTTGACCAGCAGCCCTGTAACCTCTTTTTAAAAAGTTATTGGGATTATTGTGGTGACATTGTTAAGTAAAATTATGTAGGTTTAAAGTGAAACCTCTCCTTTTAAAACTTAATGTAGCCTGGCTGGTAGCACAGTGGATAAGGCGCCGGCCTGTGAACCCAAAGGTCGCAGGTTCGATTCCCCAGCCAGGGCACATAACCTGGTTGCAAACCAGGTCTCCAGTCAGGTTTGTGGCTGGAGGCAGATGAAACGCAGCCATACATTGATGTCTCTCTCCCTCTCTGCCTCTCTCCCTTCCCCTCTTTCTAAAAATAATGAAATAAAATCTTTAAAAAAATAAAATAAAATAAAACTTAATGTAGTATGAACATTTTCTCATGTTATTAAATAGTATTGAAATTTTATTTTAATGAGTACATAGTATTGCATCCTATATATGAAGTGTAATGTATCTAAGTACCATGAAATATTACGAGTGTTAGGCTCCTAACAAAAAATAAATTACACGATCAAATAAGAATAATTCCTGGTAAGTTTAACTGTGGGGGACCCCCAATCCGCAGAGATCCCCCGGTGCTGCAGATGAAATGAACCTTCCCAGGCAGCTCGTGCTAGGGGAGAGAAGGTTGACCATGTCTGTTTGACAAAGGCCTCGATGGCCCACCCCCAAAGGTTTTTATTGATTACACAAGGTTGGGGGTGCATATATACACCACAAATCATTACTACAGAAAAGTATTCAAAAGAAAGGGAGTTGTTGAGTTTAGATAACAATAGAAGGAATGTGACCATCTGCTTCAGGCTATGGTCTGTTAGACAAGGTGACTTCAAGAACTCCAGGTGGCCCATAGAATTACAGGGAGGGTGAGAGTACTTGTGGGTTAAGGTTTGACATCTACTGTGTGCACAATACACAAGTCAAGGCAGTTTAGGTCACAGAGCAGACTTCAAAGGTTATATGGAATATTCCCAAAGCCAGATTCATACTTGGGGTCCCCTTTGGAGCATCAGGGCCTGTATGTACCCAGCTTTGTCAGGTCTTACAGGCTTGGCCTGGCTTGTACGGGGCTCTATGCCCCAACACCTACCTAGGGGGACCCTAACATTTAATACATTAATTAATTAAAGCAAACTCTTCCTAATGGGCATGTATGGGTAGAGGTTAAGAAACCCCAAGAGGCAGTGTAATGTGCCAGAGCTAGTGAACCAGAGGTTCAGCACTCCTAGGCCTGAAGGGATTTAGCAAGGGAGCTTTCATGGAAACCTGAAAGGAGAGGTGTGTAGATGGGATTCTATTGAGAGAAGCAGTGATCTCAGAGGTACACACCCAAGTCAAAGATCATCATGCCAGGAGGAACCAGGAAACTATGTACCATCCTCCCTTACTGCAGTGCCCTGTTAGGGCTCTCCATTGGCAAAACCCAGTTGCGAGCCAGAGGACAAGGGAGCTTGTTTGGTGTAGTCCGTAGCTGCCAGCCTCCAAGACACTTGGTGGAGTAAAGAAGGTTGTAGGGCAGATCTGGAGAGCCAACAGTAGAGATTCAGGAGACCAATTGTTTCACTAATTTTTTAAAAAGATTTTATTTATTATTTTTCAGAAAGAGGCAAAGGGAGAGAGGCAGAGAGGGAGAGACACATTAATGTATGTTTGCCTTTCGCCTGCCTCCAGCTTCTGACCTGGCTGGAGACCTGGCTTGCAACCTGGTTATGTGCCCTGGCTGGGAATCAAACCAATGACCTTTGGGTTCACAGGCCAGAGCTTATCCATTGAGCCACCAGAGAGGGCCCTCACTAATTCTTTAGTACATAGTTTCCTACATCCTACTCCTCCTCTCAAGGTTTGTTTTATTCCTTGCTCAAGGAAAGATATTAGTATTCCTGTCAATGAGGGCTTATGAGTAATACATTTCTTAGTATACCTGAAAATGTCTTCATGTTGCTCTCACTCTTGAATGACAGCTGAGTATATATTTCTAAGTAGTTATTTTCCCTCAAAACTTGGAAGCTGTTATTCCATTGTCTCATCTACTGTTTCGGATTATTACTATTAACTCCTGCCCATTCACTCTATTCTTTTGGAATTCCCAGTAAGCATGTACTGGAGTTTTTCTTGCTATCTTTCATCTCTTTAAACACTTATTTTCTTCTCTCTGTATATCTGTACTGTATTCTGAGCCACTTTAGTTTATATTCCAATTCACTTTTTCACTATTTAGCTAGGCTCCTCTGAAATCTAAAAAAAAGAGAGAGGGGAACGGAGGGAGATATATAGAGAGAAACATCAATGTATTGTTGCCTCTCCTGTGCCCCCAATAGGGGACCTGGCCTGTAACCTAGGCATGTGCCCTAACTGGGAACTGAACCAGCGACCCCCTGGTACTCAAGCTGATGCTCAATCCATAGAGTCACAACAGCCAGGGCATGAAATCCTTCTACTGAGTTACTTAGTCATTTGTTGTTCTTTTCTGCCTCTATCTACCTTATTAAATATAGCCACTTAGTAATTTAATGTAAAATCTTGTATTTGCCTTATCTTTTCTTAAAATATTTTTGTTGTTAAATAAACACAGAGAAATGTGCATGAATCAAGTATATCGACCTCAGTGCCTTATCAGAAATCAATATCTGTGTCAACACCATCCAGGTAAAAATATGACATCACCTGCACCATAGAAGTCCCTATTGTGATCCTTTCTAGTCACTACTCTCTCTCAGAATAACCCATGAAATCTTTTCTAAAAATCACTCACTTGCTTTTCTTTAAAGTTTTACTACCCAAGTTTGCATCCTTAAGCACAGTAGTTTATATTCGCATGTTTTCTATGGATGCAGTAAGGAAGTATGTACTATTTTGTGTCTGGCTTCTTTCACTCATTCTATCTTTGTTAGATTTATACATATTGTTTAATTAGATTGTAGTTTATTCATTTTCCCTATTGTATAGCATTCTATCAGATGAATGATATATAAATATATAAAAAGTTATTTGATATGATGACATTGGAATATAAGCTGCAGTTTTGGGCTATTACAGATAATGGCATTCTGAACAGTCATATGTGTCTTTCAACTGTAAGCAAGCCTGCAATTTTGCTGGGTGTAAACCTAGGAAAGGGTCATAAAGTAGACACTATCCACCTGTTTTCCAAATTGGCTGCATTAATTTCTATTCCCATTAGTAGTAAGCAAATTTCTTTGTTCCATTTCTTGTCACACTTGTCATTATAAACCTTTTAAAATTAAGCCAGTCTGGTGGGTGTGTAGTGATGTACTTTTGTGAGTAACAAACAGCTGCTCCTAAAGTGGCCCATCCCAATGGATGAGCAATTTTCTTTACTTTAGAACCTTTTCTTGCTGAAAGCCAGCCTGCCAATCTTGAAACAGTAACCATTCTAATTTTTGGAAGAAAATCTCAAGGTGGATTTTTCAGGTAAACATATGCATCTTTTCCAAATTGTGCTGTGTCCATTATCCCATTTTCTACAAAGACATAAACACCCTCGCACCAGCCAATATAGCAGCCAGTTGTAGAGTAGGAAGATGGAGGCAAAGCCCATTTGTCAATTACCAGGTTGTTCTTCAACATATTTAGACTGGGGAACTGGGAAGTATGTATGGGGAACTACGTAGATTTTGAGCTTTCCAAAGATGAGAGTGTCAAGGTAGGCTCAAAAACATCATCCCTCTAAGACTGCTCTGGTTTCACTGGCTGCTTTTTAGATTTGTCCTTTGTGGATGCATGCAATTATAGATGCAAACATCAGACCTGCAAGTGTGGTTGTCAGCTTTTCCATCTTCTTAGATGCTGATAATAATGGTACCTACTCACAGAGCCACCTTATGGTCACCATGTCTGTGACATGACCCAAACTTTGTAATGTGTTTATGGACCATTTGGATATTCTCCTTTATGAGTCCCTTATAAAGCTCTTATCCACTTTTCTATTTGTGTTTTTCTCTGATTTGCAGGGAATTGTTATATATTTTGGATATGAACCTTTTCTGGATTTTATGGGTATTGTTCATGCTGTAGTTTACCATTTTTACTCCCCTATTGATGTCTTTTTGATGACTTGTGAATTTTAATTTCCCTTCCAAGTTTTAATTTGAAATAATAGTAAACCTGTGGAAAAGTTGAAAGAACAATACAATGAGCACCAATTATTCTTCAGCTTATATTCACTAATTGGCTAAACAATACAGAGAAGATTAGCATGGCCCCTGCGCAAGAATGACACACAAATTCATGAAGCATTCCATATTTTTGATGTAATACAATAACAATAAAATTAAAAAATTTTTAAAAATTTATTATTTCCAGAAAGAGGGTCAGGTAAGGGAGAGAGGCAGAGAGAGAGAGAGAGAGAGAGAGAGAGAGAGAGAGAGATCAGTGCATGGTTGCCTTTCACTTGCCTCCATGGCTGGAGACCTGGCTTGCAACCCGGCCATGCACCCCAGCTGGGAACTGAACCAGTGTCTCCCAGGTTCACAGGCCAGTGCCCTATCCACTGTGCCACCAGCCAGGGCTAAAATTAAATTTAAAAAGTAGTCATATTGAACTTTTCCTGCTCTCTACCGGGAATCAACTATTCTTCCAAAGAGTCCTTTCTTTTTATTTATTTTTTAAAAAGATTTTATTTATTGTTTCCAGAGAGAGGGGAAGGGAGAAAGGCAGAGAGGAGAGAGACATGAATGTATGGTTGCCTTTCACCTGCCTCTAGCTATGGACCTGTCTGGAGACCTGGTTATGTGCCCCGGCTGGGAAGCAAACCAATGACCTTTGAGTTCACAGGCTGGTTCCTTATCCACTGTGCCACCAGCCAGGGGTTGAGTCCTTTCTTTTTAAAGAGTATGGTACAGATGATATGTAGAAAGTAGCATTTGGGTAGTAGTTGTGTCCTTTGCTACCAGAGTGTCATTGCTTAACAGTTTTCACTAAACAGAGATACTTTAAATGATTAATTTTTAGTTAGCCTTCCAATTAAAATGGAAACATGATAGGGCTCCCATTACATATTTGCATTTCCCATCTTCCATGGTAAGAATGCTCTGTCCTGGAAAACATCACTGTATTTAGTACAATATACACAAGAGTTGGAGAATTCCTACTGTAATAACACTGCCAATAAAAACTGATTAAATAAAGTTCAGGGCTTCTTTGCGGGTATTTTTATCCTTAGAATACATCATACTGAGCTCTGGTCAAGGTAGAGGCATGGGTGAACACAGCTCTCCTCCTTGCACAGCCACATCAAAATTACAACTAAAATATAGAACAACCATTACTCAGAACTATCAAAAACTCAAATGGAATGGAACTCTGACAACTACAGAATTAAAGAAGTCACATCCAATCAGACTAGTAGGAGGGGCAGAGACAAGGAAAGGGCTGGTCCCATATCCACACGTGTGACTAAAATTTGAGATAGATATCTAAGAGTGAAGAGTCCTAACCCAACACCAGGACCCCCAGCCCAGGGTGCCGGTGTCAGAAAGATAAGTCCCCATAACTTTCGTGCTTTTTAAAATTCAGTCAATTTGATGAGGAGAAATGGAATCTTGCTGTGGTTAAATTGTTTCTTTTTTTTATAGAATTGTAATAAGTTATTTTTTTTTGTTGCTGGATTTAGGTTTGTTTGTTTTTTAGGGGGAAAAAGAGAGGGAGAAATATTGATATGAGACAGAAACATTTATTGGTGTGGAGAATCCCCAACCTGCAGAGATTCCCCATTGCTGCTAATGAAATGAACCTTCCCAGGCAGCTTGGGAGAAGGCCAGCTGGTGTCTGAAAGAAGAGAGCCCCAAGCGCCTTTCTCCAAAGGTATTTATTAACAATGGTGGGTGGTGCTTGTACATTTCATTATAAAGGAAGAACTTTTTATAGAACAGGAGTTATTATGTTTCTACAACAATGGAGGAACTTGGAGGTCTTCCCCCAGGACATGGTCAGCTAGATAAGGAGGCACAAAGGACTCCAGGTGGCTTGTTAAAAACAGGGAGGGTAAGAAAGGTTTAACATCTACTGTGATTACAAAAACAAGTCAAGGAAGTTTGCTGGCTTTAAAAGAAGTATAGAAAATTGTCAGGGCCAGATTCCCACTGGGGGTCCTCTGATCACAGCATAGTGGCTTGCATGCACCCAGCCTTCCTGGTTTTCCTGTTGGGTCTTACAGGCCAGACTTACAGCCCTGCATAGGCTCCACACCCCATCACCGCCGTGGGATTGGGTTGCCTCTCCAACAGGCCCTGACCAGGGACCCAATTTGCAACTGAGGCATGTGCCCTGACCAGGAATTGCATGAATGACCTTTACCTTCATGGGATGACACCCAACCAACTGGGCCACACCAGTCAAGGCTTTAGTTTTGTATTTTAAAGAAAGATTTTCATATCTATAGTCAGAAGAAAGATTGGCCTTAACTTTCCTTTCTTGAACTATCTTTTTAAAGTTTTAGTATAATGATTATGTTAATCTCATAAAATGGATTGGGGAATATACCCTTCCCTCTTTTTCTATTTTCTGGATGAATTTGGATATAATTGGCGTTAAATTTTCTTTAAATATTTAGTAGAATTTATTGATGAAGCTGTTTAGGACTGGAGCTTCTTTGTAGGAAGGATATCAGTTATTCATTCAGTATCTTTTGTAGTGTTAGTTAGGGCTATTCAGATTTTTCCACTTTTGTCAATTTTAATAGATCCTATTTTTTATTTTTAAAGAGTTTGTCCAATTTATCTCAAGTCTGCAAATTTATTTTCATAAAATTGTAATCATTTGAGAATGACTTTTTCATTCAGCATAATTCCCTGGAAATCCACCCAGGTCATTGCATGTATCAATAATTTGCTTCTTTTTAATTGCTGAGTAGCAGTGCATTGTATGGGTTGACAGTAGTCTCCCCTAATCCATGAGGGATATGTTTCAAGACCCACAGTGGATGCTTGAAACTTGGGATGGAATCAAGCTCTCTATATAATATGTTTTAAAATATGTATATATCACTGGCCTGTGAATCCAAAGGTCACTGGTTCAATTCCCAGTCATGGCAAGTTGCAAGCCAGGTCTCCAGCCAGGTCCATAGCTGGAGACATGTGAAAGGCAACCATACACTGATGTTTTTCTCCTTTTCTTCCTCTCTCCCTACCCTTCTCTCTAAAAATAATGAATTAAATCCTTAAAAAATGCATATATCAATGTAAAGTTTAATTTATGTAAGGTACAGTAAGAGGTTAAAAATAATAATAAAGCAGAACAATTGTAACAATATACTATAATAAAGCTTATGTGAATATGTTCTCTTTCAAAATATATTATTGTACTGTAGTCATGTTTTCACTTAAAGGAAGCACTTTATGGCTTCTCTTTAGCATATTTGAATTGCAAGCATTACTGCTTTTGTACTTTGGGACCAATTAAGGATGACTTGAATGCAAGCACTAGGATGAAAGTTGATCTGATATCCCAAACAGCTACTATGTGACTTAGTAGTGGGAGCTATATAGCATGGATGTTCTGGACAGCATTCCAGGCAGGCTTGAGATTTATTTCATTATCCTACTCAGAAAGGTGCCCCAATTTAAAGCTTATGAATTGTTTATTTTTGGAATTTTTCATTTAATATTTCCAGCCTCAGTTGACCATGGGTAACTGAAACGATGAAAAGCAAAACCACAGACAAGGCACAGTAAGGCTAGTGTACTATGATTTCTTTAGCTATTCTCCTATTGAAGGACTTTTTGGTTGTTTCAACTGTTATAAACAAAGCTTCTACAAACATTTGTTTTGCTGGGTAGCTGGCAGGCCAAGGACAATGTTAAGGAACCATGGAGCTGAGACTTGTAAGAAAACTTGCTGGGTAGTGAGTACCACTGCATGTCTCTCAGAAGAACTGAAGCACATCCTTCACTTTTCTCCAGCTCCCTCTAGTGATAAAGCTTATCAACATGGCAGCTGGCAGGGAAGAAATGTTTCAGGGCCCAGTTTCAGTATTAACAAAACAAAGCACTAAAAGGTGAACTTGGAATCACTAGAACACCAGGTTTTACCTCTTTGAGTTGAAAGAAAAAAATTAAAAAAAAGAAGCCTGCTATGTCTCTTATTTTCCTTAAGCTAAAAATATTCAAAATACATATGGCATTTTCAGTATAATGTCCCAATGTTATTACCAACATTGAGACTACTGAATGCAACTTAAGGTTTTCTTTTTCTTTTTCTTTCTGTCTGTTTGAATGCATACCATTAGGATTGTATAAACAAAATACTGTATTTTAAAGTCACTTGAAATAATTTCTCTTCTGATATTTTCTCTCTGATTTTACTACAATATACAATGAGGTTTATTGGTTTCAATTTATTTTTTAAATCATTTTTATTGTTATTCTAGTATAGTTGTCCCATTTTCCCTCCTATTTGTTTCAGCTTAATTTCAATTTTAGGGATTGCTTTTTCTTTTTGACTTGAATTTTTTTTTTTTTTTTTAAAGATTTTATTTATTATTTTTTAGAGAACAGGGAAAGGAGGGAGGAAGAAAGGGAGAGACATCAATGTATGGTTGCCCTTCACCCGCCTCCAGCCACAAACCTGGCTGGAGACCTGGCTTACAACCTAGTTATGTGCCCCGGCTGGGGGATTGAACCAGTGACCTTTGGGTTTGCAGGCCGGCACCTATCCACTGAGCCACCAGCCAGGGCCCTTGAATTTTAATTTATACAAAATATTTACTTAATTCTAAATTGATACATGTATTTAATGCTGTAAATTCAGCTTTATATGCATATCAGCAATTTTGATATATAGTATTTTTATCACCCAGCTGAAATTGTTTTTAACTTCCATTAAGAATTCTTCTTTGTTCCATTATTATTTATAAATATATTTCCTAATTTTAAAACATGAAAATTTGAAAAGGTATATTTTCATTATTCCTAGTTTAGTTACATGTGAATAGGGAACATGTTCTATATGAATTAAGTTTTTTGAAATCTGTTGAGACTCACTGCTCAGCACATGAATGGTTTTTATATGTTCTGTGTATTGTGGGGGATCCCCATCCTGCAGAGCGGATTGAACAAACTAACCAGGACTTTAAGTTCCTGGGGACAGAAGAGGTGACTACTCTCTCTAGTAGGGAGTGTGCACTGTCCCTTTTCCCAATGTAGCTTTTATTGGGTCTAATATATGCAAAAAATAAGTGTGCAGGTGTTTGCCATAAAACAGCCAATGTTTAGGGAAGATAAGCTACAAAACACAGAGAACAGTATCTGGTCAAGGATGGTCAGACTTGATGGTGCCAGAGCATTTACAAAACATAGTTCAGGAGTTCATTCTGGCCTTAACTCAAACATACATAAATTAGGATCAGAACATACACAAAGCAGAGCAGGTTTCAAGATTTACATTTTGATTTTAGGCCTGATTTTTCCCATGAAAACACCTCTTTGAAGGCTTTGAATCATGTCTGCTGTCTGCTTCCCATTTCTAGTCAAGGCTTACAGGCCCACTTTCCCGTCCTGGCTCGCTCAGGTGCTACAGTTCCTGAAACCATGCAAAGTGGTTCTCGACAGTGTGTGCTTAAAGAGAATACATATTCTACAGGCGTGCAGTGTGCTCCATAAGCCCATTATATCAATTTTGCTGATCATATTTTTCATATCTGTATCCCTATGATTTTCTTTTTTGTTCTATCAGTTCTGAGAGAGGTGAATAGATTCATCAATTTCAGCCTTTTGTTCTATCAATTTTTGCTTTAGGTATTTTGAGATTATGTTATTAAAGTTATATATACAATTTATACTTACAACTTATAATTTAGACTCGTACAATTTAAAAATTAGTATATTCCCTGGTGAACTAAATCTTATATTGATATGAAATGCTATTTTTTTTTTTTTTGAAGATTTTATTCATTATTTTTAGAGAGAAGGGCAGGGAGGGAGAAAGAAAGGGAGAGAAACATCAATGTGTGGTTGCCTTTCACCAGCCTCCAGCTAAGAACTTGGCTGGAGATCTGGCTTGCAACCGGAGTATGTGCCCTGGCTGGGAATCGAACCAGTGATCTTTGGGTTCGAAGGCTGGTTCTTATCCACTGAGCCACCAGCCAGGGCCAGCAAATGCTATGCTTTAGTACTGCTTTTTGCCTTAAGACCTGTTTTTGTCTGCTACTAATCTAGCTATGCTAGGTTTGTTGTTGTTGTTGTTGTTTGTTTTTTAAAATATGGAATGCTTCATGAATTTGCATGTCATCCTTGCACAGGGGCCATGCTAATCTTCTCTGTATCGTTCCAATTTTAGTATATGTGCTGCCGAAGCAAGCACTTGTTTTTTTATTTATTAGTGTTTGCATGGTATTTATATCTTTGCCTTTTCTTTCAATCTTCCTGTGTCCTTTCGTTTGAGATGTATCTCTTATAAATAGTGTATGGTTGGTGTTGTATTTTAAATTCAGTCTAATACTCTTTTTCTTTTAACTGGAACATTTAATGTAATTGAATGAACATATATTGAATGTAATTGCTAACATTTGGGCTTAAGTCTACCTTTTTTTTTTTTTTCAAATACAAAAAGGTTTACTTGAAATGGGACCTTTATGGAGCCTTTTTACAAACATATTAGGTAAGATCGATGTGCTTTATAAAAATTGAGAAGCTAAAGATAGCTCATAAATTAAGTGCTATGAATCACATAAAATACCTGGTATGGAGGAGCCACTTATTAAGGTGCTAAGCCAATTAGAAATGCAACTTTTACTGAGATTACCACATTTATTATTTGTTAAATAAAAAACAACCTGTGGCTCTTATAAATGAAAATACTTTAAGACATTATAGAAATATGTTCTATTTATAAGGCTATTTTAAAGTTTATGAGATACTTACCATGTCCATCTAAAGTGCTATGGCTCAAACCCTGAACTACTTCCCTAGTGGTTGCCAGCAGTTGAAATTTATGTTCACTTCCTTTAGCCGTTGGTTGTTGTTTTCTGCTGAACTTTGGAATTCATCACATGTCAGTATCAGCCAACAATTAGAGTCTGTATCCAGGTTTTGGAAGAAACTGTCTTTACTCTTTCTTTCTAGGAATTTCTCTCTCAGTATAATCTTTCTAGTAGCCCCTCACTCTGTCCTCTGACACCATTAGCCAAAAGATCTTAACTTTTCTGCTTGAATTCTAGCCACTCTGTGTAGCCTGGGGAGTGTCCCTAGTGGAAAAGCTGTATTAATATGTACTACAACAAGGGTAGTTTCATTCTTTCAGGAGCTGAATTCTCTCTCGTGTGTTCTGTTTTTGATTGCTCTTCTGTGTTGTCATATAGTTATTTTATGTATCTTGTTCTGACTTTACTGTTGTTATTTGCAGGAGGATTAATCCCATACACACTGCTCTGCCACTATCTGAACCAGAACTCTCAGTAATTCCTTTTGGGATGTAATTAATTTGAAATGACTATTTGACATCCAAGTGGAGTCATAAAAGGATGTATGATATAGATTTGTAGTTCAAGGGAGATGTCATAGCTAAAAATATGCATTTCAGAGTCATCAGCATATATATGGACTTTAAAGCTATAGAACTGATGAGGTCATCTATGAATGAATGTGGACAGAGAAGTGTCCAAGGATTTGTCTTGGGATACTCCAAAGTTTAGTATACTAAGAAAAATAAGAGGAACTAGGAAAGGGGACTGAGAAAAAATGATCAATGAGGTAGGGACAAAAGTTGAGTAGACCCTGGCTGGTAGCACAGTGGATAAGATGCTGGCCTGCGAACCCAAAGGTCACAGGTTCGATTCCCCAGCCAGGGCACATAACCAGGTTGCAAACCAGGTCTCCAGTCAAGTCTGTGGCTGGAGGCAGGTGAAATGCAACCATATATTGATGTCTCTCTCCCTCTCTGCCTCTCTCCCTTCTCCTCTTTCTAAAAAAAAATAATGAAATAAAATCTTTATTAAAAAAAAAAACTTTGAGTAGAATAGCTCCAAGAGCGAATATAAGGAGATGCAGTCTCCTGGTTAACTCAGACAAATTTCTAGGAGTTTTACTGTAAAAGGAAATAATCTGTGATCAGAGAAGTAAGATGTGGGATCAAGAAAAGTATTTTCTATTTTTATTTTGTTTTTAATATGTATTATTGATTATGCTATTACAGTTGTCCCAGTTTTTCTCCCTTTGCCCCCTAATTCAGTACTTCCTATTCTCTTCAGCAATTCCCCCCACTTAGTTCATGTCCCTGGGTCATATACATGTTCTTTGGCCACTCCATTGCCTATACTGTTCTTAACATTCCCCTGTCTATTCTATACCTACCAATCTGTGCTTCTTCTTTTTTTTTTTTTTAAGATTTTATTTCATTATTTTTAGAAAGAGGGGAAGGGAGAGAGGCAGAGAGGGAGAGAGACATCAATGTATGGTTGCGTTTCACCTGCCTCCAGCCACATACCTGACTGGAGACCTGGTTTGCAACCTGGTTATGTGCCCTGGCTGGGGAATCGAACCTGCAACCTTTGGGTTTGCAGGCCGGCGCCTCATCCACTACCAGCCAGGGCTCTACCTTCTTTTATAAGCATGTTCTGAGTATGCCACCTGTTTTGTATTCCTAATTTTTCTATTGTCTTGCCTGTGGATTAAGTTATTTTTAAAAGCTTTCTATTTTCCCTTTATATATTTTTGGTACATTCTTTTATACTTCCTGTAGTGGTTACTTTAGACTTCATAGAAAATACAACGTATATATATCATGCTATTTCTTTATTATCTTCTGGCATCTCTTGTTGCTATTGAGAAATTAGTTGTCATCTGGGTTGTTATTCCTTTGTAGGTAATTTTATTTTATTCTAGTGGATCTAGAATTTTAATTTTTATCCTTAATATTCAGCAGTTTCACTAAAGCATCATTTTATCCTTATCCTGGTGAGTACTTAGGGTGCACTTTCCATATGAGGACTCTTGTCTTTTTATAATTCTGGAAATTCTTGATTACCTTTATTACCTTTCCTCCATCTAGAACTTTTCTCAGTCTTACATGTATTGATCTTTTATTAAAAAGTTGTTTTAGCCCTGACTGGTAGCACAGTGGATAAGGCACCAGCCTGCGAACCCGAAGGTCATTGGTTCAATTCCCAGCCAGGGTACACATAACTAGGTTGCAAGGTGGATCTCCAGCCAGGTCTGTGGCTGGAGGCAGGTGAAAGGCAACCCTACATTTATGCTTCTCTCCCTCTCTGCCTCGCTCCCTTCCCCTCTCTCTAAAATAATAAATAAAATCTTTAAAAAAAAAGTTATTTTATTTTTCTGCATTGCATACTATGTGAGTTCCTCAGAACTATTTTCCAACTTATTCTCTCTTTGACTGTGTTCAATTGTGACTGTATCCTGTTTGTTGAGATTTAGAAATTTAACACCTATATTTTTAATTTCAAAGTTTTCTAATTGGTTCTTCTTCTTCTTCTTTTTTAAAAAAGATTTTATTTATTACTTTTAGAGAGAGGGGAAAGGAGAGAGGCAGAGAGGGAGAAAGGCATCAATGTATGGTTGGTTGCCTTTCACCTCTCTCCAGCCACGGACCTGACTGGAGACCAGGCTTGCAACCTGATTATGTGCCCTGGCTGAGGAATCAAACCAGTGACCTTTTAATTGGTTCTTCTTTAACTCTATAAACTGTTGTTTAATTCTCTTTGTTTTTAGTTTTCACGTTACAGTAAGCAATTTTTATAGTCCTGTGGACAACCACCCCCACCCCCTCCCCAAACTCCCCATCCAAACATAAAAGGCACTTATTTCAATAGAAAAGATGATGTGATTCAAAGGGAAGGATGAGATCTTAAAAATGATACCTAATAGCATATCTCTCATGTTTTAGGACTCTCATATTAATTTTTACTATACTAATTTTGCATATGAAGAAATAGACTCTCCAGGCATTACGTGAGTTGCCAAAGGCTATATTGCTAGTGAGAGGCAAAGTAATAATCAAGAGCCAAACTTGTCTCTTCTGGTCTTTCATTATTTTTTACATTTTTATCATACCATGTTACCAACTTTTGAAGATATACATACCCTCCTCCACCAAGAGAGAAACAGCTTCCCCTGGCTCACCTTCTTTTTCCTTTTTTTTTAAAAAATATTTTGAAATAATTTTTTTCTTATCTGTAAATATATAAACATGTCATTATTTTTTTAATTGTTAAAAAAGTCTCCATTTGCTGCAATCATAGACCCGATTCGACTTGGGAATATATATATTTTTTTAATTAATTTTATTGTTGTTGTATTACATCCGTTCCCTTTTTGCTCCCTTCTGTCCTCTTCCACACCCACCCATTCCCTACAAAGTCAATCCCACATGTTGTCCATGTCCATGGTTCCTCCATACTAGGTTCTTGTCTAAACTGCTTCCCTTCCCTGCCTCTTCCTTCCCCCTCCCCCCACCCCTCTTCCCCCTGACCACTGAAGGCCTATTCACTGTATTCATATATCTGGTTCTGTTTTGCTTGTTGTTAGTTTTGTTCATTATTGTCCTGGAATGGGTGAGGTCAAATGGTACTTGTCCTTCACTGACTGGCTTATTTCACTGAGCATAATACTCTCTAGTTCCATCCATGTTGTTGCAAAGGGTAGGAGTTCCTTCTTTCTTTCTGCTGTATAGTATTCCATTGTGTAAATGTACCAAAGTATTTTGATCCAATCATCCACTGATGGGCACTTAGGCTGTTTCCAGCACTTGGCTATTGTAAATAGTGCTGCTATGAACATAGGTGTACATAGGTTCTTATGAATTGGTGTTTCAGGATTCTTTGGGTATAGTCCAAGTAGTGGAATTGCTGGATCAAAAGGCAGTTCCATTTTTAGTTTTTTAAGGAAACTCCATACTGTTTTCCATAGTGGGTGCAACAGCCTGCGTTCCCACCAACAGTGCACCAGGGTTCCCTTTGCCCCATATCCTCGCCAACACTTATTGTTTGTTGATTTGTTGATGATTGCCATTCTGACAGGTGTGAGGTGGTATCTTATTGTGGTTTTAATTTGCATCTCTCTGATGACTAGTGATGTTGAGCATTCTTTCATATGCCTCTGGACCCTTTGTATGTCTCCCTCAGTGAGTTGTCTGTTCAGGTCCTTTGCCCATTTTTTAATTGGGTTGTCTGTCTCCCTGGTGTTGAGTTGCTTTGGTTCTTTGTATATTTTGGAGATCAAACCCTTGTCTGAGGTATCATTGGCAAT
The DNA here is from genome assembly GCA_004026585.1 of Noctilio leporinus. NCBI lineage: Eukaryota > Metazoa > Chordata > Mammalia > Chiroptera > Noctilionidae > Noctilio > Noctilio leporinus. The sequence goes on along the minus strand of PVIW01001344.1, from coordinate 33,231 downwards.
TATGTTTTCCCATACAGTTGGTTCCATTTGAATTTTGCTGGTGTTTTCTTTAGCTGAACAGAAACTTTTCAATTTGATATAGTCCCATTTGTTGATTTTTTTTTTTTATTTCCTCTGCCCTTGGTGAACTATCAGTAAACATATTTCAGTGTAGGATATCAAAAATTTTACTGCCTGTATTTTTCTCCAAGACCTTGATGGTGGCACTGCTTATGTTTAAATCCTTTATGCATCTTGAATTTATTCTGGTGTATGGTGTAAGTTGGTGGTCTAGTTTTATCTTTTTGCATGTTGCTGTCCAGTTCTCCCAACACCACTTGTTGAAGAGATTGTTTTTACTCCATTTTATGTTTCTTCCCCCTTTGTTGAATATGGATTGACCATAGAGTCCTGGGTTCATTTCTGGGCTCTCTATGTTGTTCCATTGATCTATATGTCTATTCTTATGCCAGTACCAGATAGTTTTGTTGACAGTAGCCTTGTAGTATTGCTTGATGTCCGGTATTGTGATTCCTCCTACCTGTTCTTCTTTCTCAAGATTGCTTTGGCTATTCATGGGAGTTTTTGGCTCCATATAAATTTTTGAAGTATTTTTTCTATTTCTGTGAAGTCTGTCATTGGTATTTTAATTGGGATTCCATTGAATCTATAGATTACTTTGGGCAGTATGGACATTTTAATGATGTTAATTCTTCCCATACATGAACATGGTATATGCTTCCATTTATTTGTGTCTTCCTTGATTTCTTTCTTCATTGTTCTGTAGTTTTCTGAGTACAGGTCTTTTATCTCCTTAGTGAAGTTTATTCCTAGGTACTTTATTTTTCTTGTTGCTATGGTAAATGGGATTTGTTTTCTCGCTTCTATTTCTGATGTTTCATTATTGGTATACAAAAATGCTTTTGATTTCTGGATATTGACTTTATATCCAGCTATTTTGCTCAGTTTGCTTATTAGGTCAAGTAAGTTTTTGGTGGAGCCTATCGGGTTTTGTATATACACTATCATATCATCTGCAAATGATGACAGTTTGACTTCCTCCTTTCCAATTTGAATACCTTTGATTCCTTTTTCTTCTCTGATGGCTATGGCTAGAACTTCCAAGACAATGTTGAGCAGAAGTAGAGAAAGTGGACAGCCTTGTCTCATTCCTGATCTTAGGGGGAAAGCTTTTAGTTTTTGTCTGTTAAGTATGATGTTGGTTTCTCATATATGGCCTTTATGATGTTGAGGTATGCTCCTTCTATTCCCATTTTGCTGAGTGTTTTTATCATAAATGGTTGCTATACTTTATCAAATGCTTTTTCAGCATGTATTGATATGATCATATGGTTTTTGCCTTTCAGTTTGTTGATGTGATGTATTACATTTATTGACTTACCAAAGTTGTACCATCCTTGCATCCCTGGGATGAAACCTACTTGATCATGGTGTATGATCTTTGTAATGTACTGCTGAACCCAGTTGGCCAATATTTTGTTGAGAATCTTAGCATCTATGTTCATCAGAGATATTGGCCTATAGTTTTTTTGTTTTTTTTTTCTTAGTTGTGTCTTGCCCTGGTTTTGGGATTAGAATAATATTGGCCTCATAGAAAGAGTTTGGGAGTCTTCCCTCTTCCTGTATTTTTTGGTATAGGTTGAGAAGTATAGGAGTTAGTTCTTCTTTAAATGTTTGGTAAAATTCACCTGTGTAGCCATCCAGTCCCAGGCTCTTGTGCTTTGGGAGATTTTGGATTACTTCTTCAATTTCACTAATTGTTATTGGCCTATTCAGGCTTTCTGCCTTTTCTGGATTCAGTTTTGATAGATTATACATTTCCAGAAATGTATCCATTTCACCCAGGTTGGTATATTTCTAGTCATATAGTTGTTTGTAATAATTTCTTATAATCTTTTGTATTTCTGAAGTATCAGTTGTGATTTCTCCTCTGTCAGTTCTGATTCTGTTTATTTGGGTCCTCTCTCTCTTTTTCTTGATGAGTCTGGATAAAGGCTTGTCAATTTTGTTTATTTTTTCAAAGAACCAGCTCCTGGACTTCTTGATTCTTCGAATCATAGTTTGAATCTCTGAGTTATTTAGTTCTGCTCTGATCTTGATGATTTCCTTCCTTCTACTTGCTCTGGGCTTTGTTTGTTGTTGCTCCTCTAGTTCTTGCAGCTTTATGGTTAGGTTGCCTTTATAAACTTCTTGCAACCTTTTTAGGTAGGCCTGTATTGCTATAAATTTCCCTCAGAGCACTGCCTTTGCTGGCTGTGTCCCATAGGTTTTGTGTGTTGATTGTTATTTGTTTCCAGGAACTTTTTAATTTCATCTTTGATCTCATTGTTAACCCATTCATTACTTAAAAGCATGTTATTCGGTCTCCATCCCAGGTATTTTTGTTTTTTTCCCTTGAGATTGGTTTCTAGTTTCAAGCCATTGAAACTAAGATCTGAGAAGATGCTTGGTATGCTTTCAATTTTCCTGTGTTTGTGGAGGCTTGTCTTGTGACCTGCCATGTGGTCTATCTTAGAGAATGATCCATGTGCATTTGAAAAGAATGTGAAAAGAATATTTTGCTTCTTTGGGGTAAAAGATTCTGTATATGTCAGTTAGGTCCATTTCCTCTAGAGTGTTGTTTAATGCCACAACGTCTTTGGTGATTTTTTGTTTGGAAGATCTGTCCATTGTTGATAATGAGGTATTAAAATCCCCAGCTATTAGTGTGTTCCTGTTTATATCCATCTTGAAGTCCTCCAAGACTTTCCTTATATATTTCAGAGCTCCTACATTGGGTGCATATATGTTTACCAGAGTTATTTCTTCTTGATGGATTGTTCCCTTAAGTATTATAAAATGTCCTTCTTTATCTCTTTTTATGGCCTTCATTGTAAAATCAATTTTGTCTGAAATAAGTATTGCTACTCCAGCCTTTTTTTCATGTCCATTTGCTTGACATATATTTTTCCTTCCCTTCACTCTCAATCTGTGTTGATCTTTTGTTCTGAGGTGGGTCTCTTGAAGACAGCATATATGTGGGTCATGTTTTCTTACCCACTGGGCTATCCTATGTCTTTTGTTTGGCACATTAAATCCATTTACATTTGAGGTTATTATTGATTGATTCTTATTCATTGCCATTTTCTCCCTTTGTGTCTGTATTCCTCTTTGGCTTTCTCTGTTTCTTCATTTTATTTATTTATTTATTTATAAAGCAGACCCCTTAGCATTTCTTGCAATGCTGGTTTGGTAGAGATGTATTCTTTTAGTTTTCTTTTGTCTGGGAAACTTCTTATTTCTCCTTCCATCTTGAATGAGAGCCTTGCTGGCTAGAGTATTCTTGGTTGCAGGTCTTTGTTTCCCATTACTTGAAATACTTTTTGCCATTCCCTTCTGGCTTGAATTGTTTCTGTTGAATAATCATTTGATAGCCTTATTGGAGCCCCCTTATATGTTATTTGCCATTTCTTTCTTGATGCTTTTAGGATTCTCTCTTTGTCTTTGAAATTTGCCATTTTAATTATAATGTGCCTTGGAGTTGGTCTGTTTGGGTTGATTTTCACTGGGACCCTCTGTCCTTCTGAACTTGAGTAATGTTTCCTCTCATCATGTTAGGGAAATTTTCTATCATGACTTTTTTGAACAGGTTTTCCATTCCTCGTTTCTCTTCTCCTGGTATCCCTATGATACAGATGTTATTACGTTTCATGTTGTCCTCCAACTCACTGATCTGGTCCTCTGCTTCCTCTAGCCTACTGTTGATTTCTTCTACTGTATTCTTCAATTCAGAAATTATATTTTTCATTTCCTCCTGCCTCTTACTGATAGTTTCTAAGTCCCTTTTTTTTTTAAAGGTTTATTTATTTATTTAGAGAAAGGGAAGGGAGAGAAACAGAGAGGGAGAGAGACAACAATGTATGGTTGCCTTTCACCTGCCTCCAGCCACAGACCTGACTGGAGACCTGGCTTGCAACCTAGTTATGTTGCCCTGGCTGGGGAATCGAACCTGCAACCTTTGGGTTCGCAGGCTGGCGCCTTATCCACTGTGCCACCAGCCAGGGCTCTAAGTCCTTTTTTTTTTTAAATTTTATTATTTTTAGAAAGAATGGAAGAGAGAGAGGCAGAGGGGGAGAGAGACATCAATGTATGGTTGCTTTTCACCTGCCTCCAGCCATAGACCTGACTGGAGATCTGGCTTGCAACCTAGTCATGTTGCCTTGGCTGGGAATTGAACCTGCGACCTTTGGGTTCACCGGCCAGTGCCTTATCCACTGTGCTACCAGCCAGTGCTCTAAGTCCTTTTTGATGCTGGTGTAGCTCTCAGTAAGTTCCTTGGAACTTCCCTGGAGTTGTTTATAGTTTTCTTTGAGCTGGCTGAGCTCATTGAGCTTCTCTATCATCATTCTTTTGAATTTCATATCTGATAGGTCATGTGCCTCTGTTTCATTTGGTGATCTTTCTGGGGATTCTTCCTTTCCTTTTAGTGATGGACTGATTCTTTTTTTCCCCATTTGGGTGTCTGTTGTTGCTTGTTTTTGTTTTTTTTTTTCTCTTGGATTAATCTGCTTTGCTTCCCTGCCTTTGTTGAGCACCCTTCTGTGTTAGGAGATTTGTGGAGTTCAGTGTTGCAGTCGCTTAGATTTTCTCCACTTGTTGCTCTTAGGGTGGCCTTTATGTTGTTAACTTAGGCTGTCTGGTTGTATTCTGGATTGGTTGTGTATGTTGCTCCGTTCCTTCCATTTGGCTGATTGAGAGACACTCCATCTATTCTTTATCATACACTGTTTTTGAGCTGCTCCATCACTGGGAAACTGTTTTGTCTTGCTGAGGATGTGTTTGGCATACCCATCACACTTGCTCAGAGGGCAGTGGGAACAGGACCTCCAAAGACCTGGGGTGGAGCTGGCAGCTGGGCTAGCAGTGGTGTTGAGGGCAGCCAGGCTGGTGGCCACAGCAGGAGGAGGGCCCAGAAGGTGGGAAGGCGCCGGGGGCCTCAGGGCAATGAAGCCTGAATGGCTGGGCCTCATATGGTGCCCTACGTGCCTGCCAGGCTCTATTATATTTTCTGAACCTGTAATGGAAGCTGCAGTTATGATGCTCATTTATCCCTAAAAACTTCAATGTATATTAGCTAAAAAGAAGGATGTTCTCTTACATCAGCAGAGTACAGTGACCAAAACCAAGAAATTAACATTGCTACAGCACTGTTACCTAATTTATAGACCCAATTTGAAAATCAGTTGTCCCAACAATATGTCTTGAAGCAAAAAAAAAAAAAAAATTCTTTGCTGTGATCTAGAATCTAATTCAGAATCAAACAGTACATACATTCAGTTGTCACTTCTCTTTGTTCTTCATTAATCTGGAACGAGTTCCTCATCTTTATTTTCCATGATCTTGAAAATGTAAAGATTTAATTAATTAATTAATTTTAGGAGAGAAGAAAAGGAAAGAAACATTAGTGTGAGAAATACTGATGGGTTGCCGTTCTCATGGGTCCCAGCCAGGGACCAAACCTGCAACCCAGGCATGTGCCCTGATTGGAATCATACTCTGGGACTTTTCACTATGTGGGACAATGCCCAATCAACTGAACCACACCAGTCAAGGCCATTATCTTGACATTTTAAAAATGTGCAGACCATTAATTTTGTAGAACATCCCTGGGTTTTGATTTGTTTCTTATTTCCTCATGATTAGATTCAGGTGGTGCATTTTAGGTCGAATCCCACAGAAGGGACGTGTGTATTTTTGAGGATGAAAAATATAAAAGCACTTAGAACAGTGCCTGGCACCTAAGCACTCTCTGCGTGTTGATGACTGGTAGCATCTGTGCCTGAGTCCCTCCCCCACTTTCCAGGGCCCTTCTCCTGCCAGGTTCTCAGGGCGTCCATCACCGTCATGCTGATCAGCAGTGATTACCAAGCCCAAGTTGCAAACAGTGCTAATAGGGAGAAAGACATGTACAAATGTATCAGCAAATAGGTTCTATTCTGTGAGTGGTCTTTTTTTGTTGTTGTTATTTTGTTGATGTTTTCCTTTGCTGTGCATAAATCTTTTTAGTGTGATGTAGTCCTCTTTGTTTATTTTTTCTTTTGTTTCCCTTGCCTGGGGAGATATACTGATAAAATATTGATGCGACTGTGTCCAAGATTTTTCTGCCTATGTTTGCTTCTAGGATTTTTATGGTTTCAGGTCTAATGTTTAAACCTTCAATACATTTTGAATTTATTCTTGTGTGTGGTGTAAGAAGGTGGTTTAGTTTCATTTTTCTGCATGTATCTGTCTAGTTACCCCAACACCATTTAGAAAATAAACTATCCTTAGCTCATTGTATATACTTGCTGCCTGTGACAAATATTAATTGATTGTGAAGGTATGGATTTATTTTTGGTATCACCATTCTGTTCCATTGATCTACATATCTGTTATTATGCCAGTACCATGCTGTTTTGATCATTGTGGCCTTATAACATAGTTTGGTATTAGGAAGCATGATTCCTTTAAATTTGTTGTTCTTTCTCAGGACCACTGTGGCTATGTGTGGCCTTCTGTGTAGAACCCCCTTCTGATACTGTACTATTCCCTCCTTTCTAATGAGGTAATAGTTTCCCTTCATCTACTTGGGATCCAAAACTCTATAGGACCCACTAATATTTCACCCTTTCTTGAGGATCTGTGTCCTGAAGTCTGTCATTGTCCCAAGGTCCTTTGCTCTGCCTTCTCACTGCAGTCTTAATGGTGGCTTTTCCAATACAAAGGAACCAGGTGGCAAAGAGCTGGCACCTGCATGGCTGTGTCGAACATTTCTTTAATTCTGTGCCCAGCACCCTTGTTGAGTAAGCCCTTGGAAGAAGCTTGGCTGACACTGCAGTCAAAAGGGTCTGCTATGGGGCAGAGGGATTTAAGTTAAAGACTGTTCCTGGCAGGAACCACAGAATCCCCAAACCTTAGTGCTTTGGGCTCTCTAGGTTGTTGATTCCCAGATCTACACTTCTATCTCCAACTTTTAGATCCACTGGCACTGAAAACCTTTCCACTTTGTTGTTCTGCCACTACCCCTCATACAAAATTTCTCTCTCTCTAACCTAGACAGGCCCCCTTTTTCACCTGCCTGTTTTGGTCAGAGTTACTGCTGTTTTCTGATCTCCTACACTAGAAATATTGGCATTGTCTATGTCTTCCCTCTCTTCTGTCTCCTCTCTGATTGGCTATCCAGTTCTGTTGACAAAGTACCTGGGATTCGTTCCTCCCCCTCTGTTCCCTTACCAGAGCCACCGTTCTCTGAATTCCTAATAACACATAAAAGTATTCTCAATTGTGCAATGTTGGATTTGACAATACCAAGAATTTTTAAATCTGCTACCCTAATTTTTAAAATAATTTGCTTCTTGAATTATATCTTGCAAAGATATTTTGTTTTCCATATGGATTTTAAATATTGTAAGTCTGGACAACAAATTTTGCTTCCATTTGTTTTCTTGCCTTTTCCTCTCCCTTCCTCTCTCTAAATCCTGCTTCTGGGGGAGCATAGCAGGTCTTGGCTCACCCCGAGCTGTGGCATGGGATTGAGGCTCTCCCTGTTACAGGGCATGGCTGTGGCACTCAGTATCATGTCCTTGAAGCATCTGGACGTAGTCCTGGAACAACTGCAAGTGTACAGTGCTGTACTCACTGACAAGCACTCATCACCCATCCTCATGCTGATGAAGGTGATATCATTCTCAGGGGGCTCTGCCAGTCTCCCAGACAAAGCCTTCCAAGGCATCCCCATCACCCCAGCCTCCCACTTCTCTGAGGCTGTGTGACCCCACTATAAGTGCTTCTCTTTGCCCCTGACCAAATGTGGAACAGATTCACCCTCCCCTCTCCTTCTCTTGCTCCCTCATGTCCACACTTGAGGCCCTGGTATCACCCACTGAGTGCCCTCTTTCCTCAACTGCTTCCCATTTCATAGCCCCATCTTCTCTCTCACATTCTCTGGGTAACCTTTTCCTCTGAACCTCTGTTTCCCCATCAGGCAAGGAGGTTAAGTTGAGAAGGAGCCAAGTTTCCCCCCTTTCCCTACAGGATTATCAGCAAAAGAGATGGGTGATGGTCTGTAATACCATCTACTTAAACTACAATATTATCTTAGAGAGCAAGGGAGCCATCTTCATGCATTTATGTGGCACCCTGGCCTTGGTCCTGCATCATTACCACACTGCATAATGGAAAAGGTACTTCCTGCTTATTACTCTACTTTTCCAGCACCCCTTCTCTACCATCTCTTCTCTTCCCCTCCAAGAAAAATGCTTGGCTTTGAATGGGAGTCAGGGGGTGGGGCTAGTGCGGTTACTTCTCCCATGTTTCAGTCCTTTCACTTAATCCTGCTTGAGACTAACTGGCCAAGGAGAAGACCACAGGAATTTTGGGTCTGTTAAAAAATGTTTTCTTCCCTGCTGGCATGCTACATAATATGTCTTTTGGCTTTTCACTGCCTCCTCCAATGAAGGGATGCATAAAACTTAAATTCCCTAACACTCTTAGGAAGAAGCATTCAGCAGAGGTAGAAGGAGCCCCCAACTATTTTCTTGCCTTTGCGTTTGTCCAGAGTTTGGCTCCCTAGGAATGAAGAAAAAGTCCTTTCCATTCCCAACTAGATACCCTTTTTCAGAAGTTATCCAAGGGAAAGACAATGTCTTAAGAGAGAAGGAAGTTAGATCTGTCCTAAGTCAGGAGTTATATGAGGGGGACTCTGGAAAGGGGTCAGTGAGTGGGCTGGCCCTATCCCTCACAGGGATGTCCCGGGCTGCCTCACAGAGAAGATGCCTAACAGAGTGTTAGCCTAAGGAAGGCTAAAGAAGGCTTAGCTCCTCACCCCTAGACGTCCTATAGGTAGTGTGCCCTGGTTCCAAGGTCATTCTCACCTTGGAGGTTTACGAGCCTACTGGTTTATTCAGGACACAGACTTGAAGCTGGATTACCTAAATGTCCTGATGGATGAATATCCTGAGCAGCCAACAGCACGTGGCCTCTGAATTTAAGTTCCCCCACAAACTAGCCATTGTAGTAACCTTCATGGTGGTAAGTACCTCTCAGGAGGATGGAGGTGGGAATGCATAGAGGAGGGAGGATGGGTCTTCATGGGACTCACTGGTAGCACTCCTAGGCTAGACCTGAAGGTAGGAGTCCAGATTTTCCAGTGTCCTTTCCTTTACTATCTCCTTTCCCATCCTCAAGGCAGGGGTGAATACTGTGGGGAAGGTGTGGCTGTGTGGTTGGGAGTAGGAGAGAGGTGCTGTCCTCAGAGTCTTTGGAAGTCCCTAAAAATTCTAGATTCTACCTTCTTACAAATACAGCCTCAAAGGGGAGGATGCAGTGGCAAATTAGAAAAAAAACATATGTTCCATCCTCTTGGGGCATGCGTGTGTATGTGTGTGTGCGTGTGTGTACCTGGTAAGTGAAGAGCCATTGAACTCTGTATCTCCAGCCCCATTAGACAGAAAGCAATGGACATCACCACTAACTTCAGGTAACAACACATCTCCCACTCAGTCTTTCTTGCTCTGGTTCTATTTCAGCTCTTTTTTCTCTAGTCAATTTCTCTTATTTTTCTGCCTCTGCTTCTAGCATAAGAGAGTAGTAGAAATTTACTGGACAATATCTGCCACTTTTTTTGCAACACTTTTGGATGGGATTTCAAAGCACCTGGCAGAGATGGCCTGCTCTATCTCCACAGGCACTTACTGTCACCTCTGCCCCAGGCTTCCTTTTGCTTTCAGAGCTACCCTTGACTAGGCACCTTCATCCCCATCACTGATGCTCATTTCCTCAAAACCTCTGGGGAATCAAAAAGTAGTATATCATCCCAAATTAGCAGTACCCTTTTCTGTGATAGTCATGCCTCCTCTTTCCCTTAGTTCCCTTCTTTCCACCTTCCTGGCTCTTTTCACTTTTCTCCCTTTCCTCTTACTACTCTTTCTTCTGATATTTTCCTCTTCTTGCTCCCACCCGCCTCTCTATCTCCACCATCTCTTTCTGAACATGTCTCAGCTGTTATTTTAGGCCACCATGTTCTAGTTACACTCCTCTTCCCTGGATCTTAGGATGTTCAGGCCCCTCTTAGAGATGGAAGAGTAGAGCTCCTCCAAACATGCTTCAAGAGTATGGTCTGCCTGTCACCCACAGAAGTTATGCAAAAGGAGGCATTTAGTCCCAAGGAGGCCCAGGCCAATGTGGTAAGTAACTCTTTGATGTGTATGTCTTTGGATTATATTTTACTGATTATGCTCTTGTGGTTGTCCTAATTTTTCGCCTTTTGCTCCCTTCCTACCAGCAACCCCTGTCCTGCAGGCAATCCCCACACCATTGTCTATGTCCATGGGTCATGTGTATAAGTTCTTGGGCAAATCCATTTTCTATACTGTACCTTACATCTCAATGGCTATTTTGTAACTACCAATTTGTACTTATTACTCCCCTCACCTCTCACCCATTCCACTACCTCCCACTCCCATCTGGCAACCATCAAAATGCTCCTCTGTATCTATGATTCTGTCTCTGTTCTTGTTTGATTAGTTTGCTTTTAGATTCAATTGTTGATAGATATGTGTTTATTGCCATTTTCTTCTTCATAGTTTAGTTTGATCTTCTTTTCCTTCGATAGGTCCCTTTAACATTTCATTTAATAATGGTTTTGTGATGATGAGCTTCTTGTCCAGGAAGCTGTTTATCTGCCCTTTAATTCTAAATGATATCTTTGCTGAATAGAGCAACCTTGGCTGTAGTAGATCCCTGCTATAAAGGACTTTGAATATGTCTTGCGAATCCTTCCTAGCCTGCAGTTTCTTTTGAGAAATCAGCTGACAGTCTTATGGGAAGACTCCCATAAATACCCTTTTCTCTTGCTCCTTTTAAGATTCTCTCTTTATCTTCAACCTTTGGCATTCTAATTGTGAAGTAATTATGATGTATCTTGGTGGGTCCTCTTGGCACCCATCTTGTTTGGGACATTCTGTACTTCCTGGACTTGCATGTCTATTTCCTTCACCAAATTAGGGAAGTTTCCTTTCATTATTTTTTTAGATAAATTTCCAATTTCTGGCTCTTCTCTTCTCCTTCTGGCACCCATTTGATGTGAATGCTGGAATGCTTGAGGTTGTCTCAAAGGCTGCTTACACTACCCTTGGTTTTTGTGATTCTGTGTTTTTCTCATTCTGATTTTTTTTTTTTTTTTTGCTACCTTATGTTCCAAATTATTGATTTGATTCCTGGCTTCATCCACTCTACTGTTGTTTACCTGTAAATAGTTCTTTATTTCAATTAGTGTGCCCTTCGTTCCTCACTGGATCTTTTTTATACTGTTGAGGTCCTCATTAAGTTCCTTGAGCATCCTTCTAACCAGCGTTTTGAACTCTGCATCTGATAGATTGCTTATCTCCATTTTGTTAAGTTCTTTTTCTGGAGTTTTGATCTGTTCTTTCATTTGGGTCATGTTTTTTTTTTTATCTCTCCTTTTTGGCAGTCTCCCCTACTGTTTGTTTCTATGTATTAGATAGAGCTGCCATAACTCCCTGTCTTGGTAGCATGGCCTAATATATTAGATGTCCTGTATGGTCCAGTGGCACAGCCTCCCCTGTCATCAAAGCTGGATACTTAAGGTACACCTTTCATGTGGGCAGAGTTATACTCTCCTTTTATAATTGAGCCTTGATTGCTGTTGGCAGGTCAATGGGAGGAATTTACCCAAGCCAGTCAGCTGCAAGGACTGGCTGTGACACTGACCACCAACTTCCACCCTCCATGGAGGATCATCTGAGCAAGGGAAGGCTGGTGGTTGTCCAATATGGTCTGTAGCTGTCCACTGGGTGTGCAGGCTCTGGGGTTTCCTGAGTGGTATAGGCCAAGGTCAACCCCCACATGTGTTCAGTCAAGGGCCACCTTTCATGAGCTATAAAGCAATCTGAGATGCTGCAACTTGTGCTGGGCTAGGAGATTCCCAGGTGAAGCCAAGCTGTGAATCTAGGCTGATTGTTCCTAACACCAGGTCTGGGGCAACTTAGCAAGATTTATGAGGACTGGGGGCTTACTAAGACCATCTGTTGCTTGTTTGAGAGGCATTAGGAACTTGTTAAGCATGAGCCAAGACCAGCCATTCATATGGAAAAATCTCTGTTAACAGCTTGGGTGGTTTCATATGTTGGGTGGGAGGCTCTGGGAATTTCTAGGGCAGGGTAAATAGTGTTAGCCAGGTTGATGGAGTCTTAGATATGGCACCCACCTGATGGCTATGTGGCTTTCTGTGGGGATTGATCAGAAAATGGACAACGGTTTCTGAGAGAAAGCTGTCCCCCAATCTCACCAGAAGCTGCCCTCCAATCTCACCTTGATGCCAGACGTTTCAGTTCTTTCCCATATGCCACTGGTGCCTTTCAAGCTGCTACCCCAGTGCTTGAGCTCAAGAGGGAGTGAGCCTGAGTAAATCCGCATCTTTAAGGGGAACTGCTTGAGACTCCAGAAGTTTCTTCCACTGACTCAATCTCTGCTGGTGTTTGTGACCAGGAGTTGTGGGGACTTGTCTTCCTTGCACTAGAGGAAGGGCTGAGGGCCCTGGTGTGGGGGTGACTGGGACTCCTTCCTCCCAAGACATCCTTCCCAAATTTTCATCCACCACACGTGGATATGGGACCAGCATCTTCTGCGTCACCACCCTTCCTACTAGTCTGGATGGATGGGCTTTCTTTAATTCCATAGTTGTCAGACTTCCATTCAACTTGATTTATGGTGGTTCTGAGTGATGGTTGTTGTATATTTTAGTTGTAATTGAGATTGTAGTTATGTGAGGAGGTAAGCCATGTTTACCTGTGCCACCATCTTTTTTTTTTTAAGATTTTTAAAAATTTTATTATTTTTTTAGAAAGAGGGGAAGGGAGAGAGGCAGAGAGGGAGAAAGACATCAATGTATGCTTGCGTTTCACCTGCCTCCAGCCACAGACCTGACTGGAGACCTGGTTTTCAACCTGGTTATGTGCCCTGGCTGGGGAATCGAACCTGCGACCTTTGGGCTCGCAGGCCGGTGCCTTATCCACTGTGCCACCAGCCAGGGCCTTTTTATTTTTTTTATGAGGATGAGAAATCTAGGCTTGGGAGTTAGTTTTATGTAAGACTTTTCTGTCTTTAATAAAAGCAAAATTACTGGAAGGAAGCCCTTCTGTGAAGAAGGGGTTCCTAGGCCACACAGTCTGAACTAGACTCCTGAGATCTACTTCCTTCTACTCATTGATCATCCTTGTCACCACGTTAATATTCTGGCCCAGAAGTAGACACTCAATCCTTCCCTTTATAATTGTTGTACAATTGAAACCAGACTATAAAATTCAAATATGATTATTAAAGGCTCGTAGGTAAATAAATTCAGGGAGTCCCAGGAGCAAGAGATCTGAGCCTGTTTTGTACAGGGCCTACAATGTTTCCCTGAGGGAGGAAAGAGGGATAAAATTTTAAATTTGTATTCATATGTTTAATTTATAAGAATTCTTTCATGTTTTGATTACTTTTTTATCTTGACTGGTTGCTCTGTTCTATTGATGCTATAGTCTCTTGAATTTTTTTTTTTTTTTTTTTTGAGGATATTAATGAGAATTTAAACAATAAAGGTTTCTACTGGTTACTGAAGTAGCTTGATTTTCTTTATGATCAGTTGGTCTGCTCATTTTGGGTCTTCTTTTCATCAGATGTCCTGTGATCCTTTCTTTTTAGTTCATATTTACTTATGTTTTGAGGGAAGGGCTGGTACATACAAAAAGAGCTGAGGTGGGTTTCTGTGGCTCCGTCCCCATTAAGCCTTCCTCAGTGTAAATCTGGTTGGGGTGAGGAAGGCATTTTGACAGGATTTCCCTGTGTATGGAACAGACTGGGAATTCCAGTTGCCCAGGAAGAACCCCTTTACACTGACATCAATTTCTTTTGAGTACTCTATTCCAGGGAGAGTTGACCACCCTCCTGCCCCCCACCCCCTTTTCAGTTTTCAGGGTCCAGGTCTACCAAAAATGTTGCTTTGGTTCTCCCAGCAGGCCTATCCTTTTAGAAGCTGTTCTAGGCAGATTACCTACTTTGTTTATAAGGTCTTGGGCAAGGCCACTTAGTTCACTGAAGGGCAAGAGGAAGAAATCCACTCTCTTGGCTTTTGTGAATCAATGAGCTGCAGGCTGCCAGGTCAGTCCTCTTCCCTCTGGATCCAGCCAGCCTCTGAGTCATGGCTGCTTACTGAAGCGGCCCTCACTAGGAGCAGCATCCCAGATGAGCTCAAGGTAGGGAGTGGGGATGGAAGGAATAGGGTAGTTATGTTTTCAGAGATCTCTCAATCCCCCAGGACAAACTGCCCACTGGGCAGACACTTGTGCTGTGGTGAAAACAACAGAGGAATCTGTTGACATGAATGGCAGGCAAGTAGCTCTTGAAATGGAGGGAGAGCTTTTGGAGCAGGCTTTCTTAAGGGAGGCTTCCTGGGATAGCCAGAATGCTGAGCATGGTTTAGAAGGAAGGTAGAGCCTGATAGCTTGGCAACTGTCTGAGTCCCTCTTTTCCCCTCAGGAGCTATTTAAGCAGACCCTACAGTCCCTCCAAAGGCTAATGGAGGCACATGGATCCAGATGCCCACACAGATCCAGAACTGCTTGGAGGTTAGTGGGAAGAAGCCTCTGGAAGTCTGTATATTAGTTTCCTAGGGCTGCTGAAGTGCCACAATTGGGTGGCTCCACACAACATTCTCTCACAGTTGGAAAAGACAGAAGTTCAAATCAAGGTATTGGCAAGGCTAGTTCCTGCTGGAAGCTCTGAAGGAGAATCTATTCCATGTGTCTCTCCTAGCTATCACTGATTCCAAGCAACTGTGGTGTATCTTGGTTTGTATATGCATCATTTCAATCTCTGTCTCCATTTATTTTCACAGGGCATTCTTCCCTGTGTGTGTGTGTGTGTGTCCTTCTTAATAGAGAGCAGTCACTGGGTTAAGACTCGCCCGATTCCAGTATGAATCCACCTTAACTTAAATCACCTACAAAGACCCTGTTTGCAAACAAGGTCACATTATGAGGTTCTGAGTAGACATAAATTTGGGGGGTTGGGGGACACTATCAACTCAGTACTAGTGTGACCACCTCCTCTTCTCTCAGCACCCTTCTGCTCCTTCATAGCTGTGAAAATTTCAAAGCATGGTCTCTGGACTTCCCCACACTACAGTTCCCAAATCTGGCTCTGCTGTTTGCTGTGTGGTCTTGGGATGTTATTTAATTCCTCTTTGCCTCAATTTTCTCCTGAAAATGGAATTACAGTACCTAGTTAATACAGTCATTTTGATAATTGAATGAGATGTTTATAAATTGCTTGACTTAAAGAAGTGAGGTGCAGATTCATATAATTGCCTATTTAAAAATTGTTTGCCTTTTTATTGATGATTTACTGTATGTTAATGACATTGGCCTTCTGAAAATTCTCTTTCCCAATTACCACAGGAAGTTTACAATTTCTTTGCAGTTATTGCTATTGTTGGATGCAGACCACTGAAGACTATAATCAGGGTATTATGTTCAAAAGTTACTCATTTGAAATTATTCTTTTCTGTATGTTTATGTCATAAAATTAATATAATTTAGGCATATTTGTTTGTGTTAAGTTTTAGGGTTTTCTTTCTTTTATTTAATTGAAGAGCTTGATTTACATAATTAAAAGATTTACATTATGTAAAATTAAAAGATTACATTATGTAAAAGATTTACATAATTAAAAACTTGAAACTATGTAAAATTTTATTCAGAGAATTCTTGCTCTCCTACTGATCCTCTTAACCTGGTTATCAATCACCTTCTGGAGATAACCTTTTTATTAACTTCTTTTTTTTTTTAATTCTTTTTTTTTTTAAGATTTTATTTCATTATTTTCAGAAAGAGGGGAAGGGAGAGAGGCAGAGAGGGAGAGAGACATCAATGTATGGTTGCTTTTCACCTGCCTCCAGCCACATACCTGACTGGAGACCTCGTTTGCAACCTGGTTATGTGCCCTGGCTGGGGAATCGAACCTGCGACCTTTGGGTTCGCAGGCCGGCGCCTTATCCACTATACTACCAGCCAGGGCTTTTTATTAACTTCTGATTTGTGCTTCCTGTTGTTTTTCTTACTATAAAAACAAAAAAATTTGTGTTTCTGGTACATTCTTATTTCCTTTTCTTTTCCATGCAGCAGCACATTCTTTCTAGTGCTCTGGACTTTGCTTTTTTCATTTATCTGCATAAGTTCATAGATATATTCCTTATTTTTTAAATGGTTTCATACATTATGTGCATGTATTATAATTTATTCAATCAGTCCCGTGTAGATGGACACTGAACTGTTTCCAATCATTTTGCTGCTAGTTTTCTTCTTAACTTTTAAATTGGAAAGGGTTGTAGATTCACAGAGAGTTGCAAAAATAACATAGTACATAGAGCCCCTTGAATAGTACTCTCAAAATTAGGGAATTGACATGGTAAGGCTACCATGTCATTTGATTTGATTCCACCAGTTTTTACATGTACTCATTTGTGTGTGTCCTGTGCCATTTGATCTTTATTTCTGGAGGGGGGTGGTGTGAGTGTGGGAAATATTTTTATTAAAAGATTGCCAACTTGGGGGAACTGGAAACTCCCTGGCTCCAGGACAATCTCTTTTGCAAAACACAGTAAGAATCCAGCCACCTCCAGAGCCAGAGTCTATGTCCAGACACCAACACCCATTCCACTTTTATCTGTTCTTCTGGGGCCTAAGGCTGTTACACAATGAGTCTCTGGTTTCAGGCTTTCTCTCCCAGGATAATGCACTAGTAGAATTGGCATTGCCATTGCCTCACTGCAGCTTCTTTTTCCTCCTGGGATGCGGGGCCTTTACCAGACCACTCCGTTGGTCATGCAGCAGGCTTCATCTGCAGAGTCCCTAGAGCCCAAGGCTGCTCATGCTTTAGGGTCCAGCAAGCATCCTGGACTGCACATCTATTCACCAATCTCAAAGTGAGAGAATGGGCACAGGCCAGAACCTGTGCATTATGGAACTGCATCATCCCATGAAGCACAAGTGGTGTTGCACACATCCCTGGGGCATAGGCCGGCACATATGACAGTCAGCCTTGGTGTGACCTGGCTTCTGACTGGGTGAGCAGGGGCAAGGAAAAATGGTGAGTGGAGCCCAGCACCCACTGGGTCCCATGAGTGCTCCAGTCCTGCAACTGGGTGAATGAGGGGAAGAAAGAAAAGAGGTGAGTTTACACATGCCCTTTGTTTAAAAGTACTGCTCCAAACTCCCATTGTGGCGAAAGTGTCCAAATTCCCAACCAATCCAGGCTAGCATCCATTATGCTCATCAGCCTGCACAGTGTCTCCACAGTGTCTCCACAGTATACGTGTGGTGTGACCTTTTCAGCCTGAACATACCCTGTACAAGTTCTCTTTGGCTGTGCCATGAGCCATACTAGTTTATTTATTCTATCCGTGTGTATGAAAATCTGCCAAGTGCTGGCTGTGGCTGCAATTCTGCTGCTTCAGCATTTTCCAACCCATTTTGGGGGGAGTTCTCTCCACTCTGCCCAGTGATCTGGCCAGTTCTCCCCCTTTAACATCTCTGGACCTTTGCAATCTTGCAAAGACAAATGGGCAAAGGTCTTATTCTTCTGTAGATACTTACTGCTGGCCAACCTGTAGTCCTGCATACTCCCTGGTCCATGGATCCCTAACAAGCAAGGGGGTCTGGAATACAAGGAGGCCTTTGTGTGACTGAGAAAAATCTTTCAGAGTTCCAGACAGTTGTGTGTCCTTGGGAAGCGGATGCGATGTCCACAGGATAGCATTGCTAAATAGTTGGCATCCTTGTTGTGTTTATTATTTAGTCCAGCCAAATGATTGAGTCTCAGGAGGCAATGATGCGGATGGGCTTCTTAAGTGCAGCCTGTACTGTGTAAACAATCACCCTGGTAAATGAGGTCATAGGCACACACCCTGAATTTGGGCTGTGACCAGAGTTCCTTCTTCGATACAAAATATTTGTGAGGCAAATATGGCCTATTTGCTTTTGTTGAATGGACTCAGTTAAAATGCCAGTTGCTGGTGTTATTTGGTTCTGCTGTCTCCTTGCTGATTTTCTGTTTACTAATTATATTGACCATTGACAGAAGAATGTTGAAATCTCCAGCTGTACTAAGGATTTACCTACTTATCCTTTAAGTCTTGTCAGCTTTGCTTCATATATTTTGAAGTTTTGTTAAGTACATACACATTAGCATTTTTATATTATGTTGGCAAAATGTTCTTTTTATCATGATGAAATACCCTCTTTATCTCTAGTAATTTTCATTGTTATGAATTCTTCGTTCTCTGTAATTAATATATTCACCCTAGCTTTTTAAAAAATTAGTGTTTGAGTGATGTTTATCAATTCGTTCTTTCACTTTTTTTTTTTTTTAAAGATTTTATTTCATTATTTTTAGAAAGAGGGGAAGGGAGAGAGGCAGAGAGGGAGAGAGACATCAGTGTATGGTTGTGCTTCACCTGCCTCCAGCCACAGACCTGACTGGAGACCTGGTTTGCAACCTGGTTATGTGCCCTGGCTGGGGAATCGAACCTGCGACCTTTGGGTTCGCAGGCCGGCGCCTTAACCCCTGTGCTACCAGCCAGGGCATTCTTTCACTTTTAACATACCAAATATTATTATATTTTAAGTGAGTTCCTTATAGATAACATAACAGTTGGTCATTTTAAAAAATCTGGTAGGCTCACTTTTAAAAATGCTTCCTGACAATTTGTCTCCTAATTGGTATGTTTACATCATTTACATTTTTAAAATAAAAATCCAATTTTTATTTACAAAGCATTAAGCTTCAGCAAGAAGTACCTCAAATTAAGTCTCATCTTGTATAAAACTACAAAACATTAAAACACAAAAGGGGGGATGACAAAAGGGAGGAAGAGAATATGCTTCTATTGTACAAATCGAGAACATCAAACTGAAATGGACAGGGATTTTAAGGAGCTGAAAAATTCCAACGGTATAAGTAATTACTAGAAGCTGCTGCCAGGAACCTTTGCATCATGTAGCTTTCACCCTATTGCAGAGTTACAGCATAGAGGGTAATGGAATAAAAGTAATATTTTGCTGCTCTTTTATATAAAAAATAGATTGGTGTTAGAAATTCTCTGAAACTACAGAGTAAAGGAATCAGGTATGGGTGCTTGCTTCAGCAGCACATATACTAAAATTGGAACGATACAGAGAAGATTAGCATGGCCCCTGCGCAAGGATGACACGCAAATTCATGAAGCGTTCCATATTTTTTTGACTTTGGGGAGAATGGGTGGGTGGGTGGGGGGACAGAGGGGAGCAAAAAGGGGATGGATGTAATACAACAACAATAAAATTAAAAAAAAAAAAAAAAAAAATAACACAAGTGAAAAAAAAAAAGAAACCAGGTATGGGAAGGCTCACTGGTTATCTGAGAAGAGCTTCTAGCTGACCTTCAGAAGTGCTTAACCTGGGTCATCATTTTCAGCATTTGTAAGGAAAGTGATTGAAATGCCAAATGGCCCACTAACATATTTTTGTTAGGTCATTTACATTTAATGAAATTATTGATACAGTTTAGGCTTACCACTTTATTACTTGTATTCTGTTTGTTCCCTCTCATTTTTGTTTCTCGGTTTCCTCTTTTTTTTTAACCTCCTTTAGTTTATTTTCACATTTTAATATTGTTTTAGTTTATGTATTGTGGTTTTGAAAATATCTCTTTATATAGTTTTTATAGCAGTTGCTCTAGGGACTGCAATGTACATACTCTTCACAAACTATTATACTTAGAATCAGTATTTTACCACTCCAAGTGGAATATAGATGTTACCATCACATAGACCTCTTTATTCTCCACCCTCTCTATGTTATAGTTGTCTTCATATTATATGTACACATATTAAAAACCCCATGAGATAATTTTATATTTGTTTTGAGTCACCCCACATATTTTTTCAGATCTCTATAGGAGAATAGTCTAGTGCCCTGGCCAGTGTGGCTCACTTGATTGGAGCATCATCCCATAAACTGAAATTTGGTTGTGTGTTTAATTCCAGTCAGGGAACATGACTAGATTGGGGTTTGGTGTGTGATCAGGGCAAGAAAAAGAGGTCTCTGGTCTGGGGCCCGTAGGAGAGGCAGTTGATTGATGTTTCTCTCTCTTTTTTTCTTTGCCTCTGATCCATCTTTGGTGGGTGGCAGACTCTTCAAGTTGTCTCCTCAAACCCTCTAACATGACTCCAACAGTCTTCCTTGGTTTCCAGTGTAATATCTTGTATACTTCCTGTCTCAGCCCTGAAATCACTGTTTCTCCAAGGAGCTCTGATTTCCTCTAAGTGAAAAATGGTATATGGAGAACACAGTCTTGTCACTGGGGTATTTCATTGTAGGCTGGCTGTGAGGAAGGCTTATAAAACTCCCATTAATCTCCTCACATCTTCAGAAAGTGTTGTTGTTGTTTTTTTCCTGATCACCAGAAAAACAGTATCAATGTTCTCTTGAGTTGGTTGTGAATTGCTCACCCACTGCTTTCTTATTTTTCAATGATAAATTGCTGTTTGTTTGGTTGCATTATCATCAGATTGATGACTGTACATAAATTAAGTAGCAATGCTTCTTTGGATCAGTGATATTTTGGGCCCATTATTTACTAAAAGTGAGACATTTATACATTGTGTTTCAGGTGAAATGATTGATAATTATATTTCTCATGCAGATTTATACACACTTTGCCCTGGAATCTGTAAGTGCAGCAATTCTTTGTTATCACCAGGTTTTCTTCTACTGAAGAGTGGGAAGAGGTGGGTAGGGGAACATTCGGGTATGTTGACCCACTGAAGTGAATAGTCAATATATTTTGAGAGCCACTCATTTAACCTGAAAGAAGGAAGTAGGAATTGAGGAGATTCCTAGCACCTAGATGAGGAGAAAATTTGGGGCTGGAAAATGAAGGCCTCTGCTGCCAGACCCACATATAACTTGCCTTTTGGCAAAAGAGGTCCTGCTGTTGGAAGTCTACCCTGATACTTTGCCAAAGCCAGGTTTAAGAGTACTTTTCCATCCTCTGGGATGCAGCTGAGCAGGCCTGTGCTTTTATTCTCTTCTCCATCCAGCTTATGGATACATGGCTTCATTCCTAGGACAATGAGAGGGAATGGGCCATGTGGTGTGCTGCCCGCATTCTTGGGGGATTGTGGCAAAAACGGACAACTTTAAGGTGAGTGGGAGCCTGCCCTAGAGTCTGAACCCTCATACCCTGTTTGGTTGCCCTTATTCCTATGCTTATCCTGAACTTCATCATGCACATTACCTAGCCTTGGTCACTCATCCTCATCCTCCTTCTCCCTGGCTCCATCATGTTTTCTCTTGTGCATTCTATCTTGTTCTCTTCTTTCTTCCTTCTGATATCTTCCACTTGGTCTTTTTATCCATCCAGTTATTTCATTTCATTCCACTTGATTCATTTTGATGCTATTCATCTGAACAAGCAGTTCCTCAATACTCACCTGGTATGCCAGACACTGTACCAGGTGCTATAGCAAATACATAGACCAAGACGGTTTCCTGACTTCATGGATCTTATAGGCCACTGTGGGGAGAGGCAGGCACAGCACAAACTGAAATAGAAGGTGATAATGAATACATAAACCAAATGTGGTGGGAATAAGATGGAAACAAATGATTACAAGTGAGGGGTCAGGGAAGCTTAGAGGAGGAGGTATTCGAGTGAGTCTTTTTTTTTTTTTTTTTAATTGTTGTTGTATTATATCCATCCCCTTTTTGCTCCAGTGAGTCTTGATAGATGAGTAGGGTGTGAGGAGGTGAGGAGAGGTAGAGTAAGGTCATTCTAATTATGATCCAATTCACTTCCCTAATTCTATTCCCATTAACCTCATCTAGTCTCTCACCTTCCATGTCTCTGGCATATGCACTCCCTCTTCCCAGTTCTTTTCCTGTGAGAACTCAGCCTACCAGAATGGCTAGGATAATTTATGACTTCCAGTTTCCTTTCCCAGATTGAGATTGAGTTCACCCAGCTGGGGCACTTGGTAAAGCTGCTGACCATGTGCTGCCAGGACCAGTGGATTGCATCTGTCTTCTGTCTTCCCAAGCTGCCTGCAACCTCTACTGTATCCTGTCAAGGAAAAAGGGCATGGAGAACCTTCTCTTATCACTCCTTCTCCAGGCTCCCACTTAAGGCTGGCCATCCTCACACTCTGTCCCAAAAGAGTGACACTCAAGAAATGACTTGACACCTCATTTTTATTTAGGAATCTGCCACCAAACATTTATGGATAACCTATTGAGCCAAAATACCCACACAAGAAATAGTTCTTTTGAATTAATTTCCCCTCCTCTGGCTGATCTCCATGCCATGCTTTTACCCAATTCTATCTCTGCTCCGAGGCAGGCAGCATGGGGGCTCCCTTGAGCTCAGTTCACACCCTTCCTTAACTTAATGCCTATTCCTGTACTCCCAGCCCTACAGGGTGTACATAGCCCCAAGCTGACTTAGTTCAGTAGGAGTGTGGCCTAGAAGGTGGGTAAGTGGAGAGCCTAAGATGCATTCTGTGTGTCTGAGGGGTGGGATCAGGTGTCTTTGTTTCAGGGATGAAAGGCAAAAAGGGGGCTTGAGGGAAGGAGAGATGAAGAGAGTATGTGTAGTGCCAACTCGTTCTCTAGCAAAACCTCTGAGGCTGCTGAGGTGAGTGGGTAGGACCAGAGACAAACTGGGCAGAGCCTGAGGCTCTCACTTACCTGATATTATAGACTCCCTGATTCCCATCTCATTTCCCATTTCATTACTAGATGTGAACTTTTCCTTTGGGGAAAATTTCCCTACCACATGCTACCATTTGCTCCCCCTTGAGCATCATGGGTCCTAACCCTTCTTTTTCACCCGTCTCCCCAGAAGCCTTTCCTTCATGCTAAAGATGCTTGAGAGTAATGAGTAGACCAACCTGTGCCTCCGAGAGATGTCACTGAGTGTCTGAGTCCCAGCCCTCCTCTCCCCGTGCTCTGCCTCTCTAGCCACTGACCTCTGAGCCCCACATTGCACCTGTGATCGGCGTTTGCTCCCTTCCATCCTCAAAGACTCTTATCTCCATTGAAAGAGTCTTCTGGACTTAGGCAGACAGCACAAGCCTAGGACAAAAGCACATCATCTTCCTAAGAGAAGCCCTCCCAAACCAGAAGGAATGGCCCAGGTTGTCTGAGACAGAGGAACCCCTGCATCCAGCCTGATCTCACCCTGTTGCAGGCATTTGCAGGGTACTTCACTCAGTCCCAGCTTGCCAATCTGGTACTGACAGCCATGGAGGAACTGACCGGCCACAGGGCCAAGTTGTGTCTGGCTTCAGCCCAGCTGATGAGTACCGTCATGAAACAGTGAGGCACAGACATGGTGCTGTGGCGGGGCTCTGCCTTGAAAGTCCAGAGCCCCAGGTTCTTGTCCAGATTCTGTTACTAACTAGCCAGGAAGGCCTTATCCAAGTCCCTTTCCTCAGCTGGCTTTAATTCACCCACTTAAAAAACGTAGGTTCCCATGGAGCCCTAGTGTTATCATCCTGAGCTTGTAACTGTGGTGCCTTCTGTCTGAGTGGCTGATTCCTCAGTTAATGACAACCATGGGCAGAAGTGTAGGTGGTGTTGGGGGATTCTCCCTGATTCCCTGGAGTGACGGGGGCGTAGGCCTCTCTGTTGTGCTGTGGACTGCACAACAAGCAAGCTCATGAAATATCTGACCTTGCCATAAATTTTCTTTTAAGGCCCTGGCTGGTGACACAGTGAATAAGGCACTGGCCTGTGACTCCAAAGGTCACTGGTTTGATTCCCCAGCCAGGGCATATAACCAGGTTGCAAGCCAGGTCTCCAGCCAGGTCTGTAGCTGGAGGCAGGTGAAATGCAACTATACATTCTTCCTCCCTTTCTTCCTCCCTCCCTGCCCTTCTCTTTGAAAATAATGAATAAAATCTTAGAAAGAAAGAAAAGAAAAGAAAAAGGGAAAAAAAATCTACATTTCCTACTTCACTGGAAATAAAACTTCAAAATGGAGTCATATAGGTCAGCTCTCTTAATTGGCCACCACTTCATTTATATGTGAGTTTCCTGGCCTAAGTACTAAGAATAGGACACCATGAGGTATCCTTGAGGCATTACAATGAAATGGGTTTTCCAGAGGTCCATATACTAGAGACCTGAGGTCTAGGTGAGAGGCCTGTGGTCCTTCCACATTTGGTGCCACTGTCCCTGCAGTTTCATGGGTGAACATTGATCTCAGCTGGGAGGGAAAGCCCGGAGGTATCTTCAGGGTTTTTGCCTTCCTCCTGGAGGGTCTTGTGTCTCCTGAGAAACCTGGGACCTCCTCTCTGCATTTTGGGCCATGGAATTTTTTTGTGGCCCCTGCTGGTCTGGTCTCTGGCACCCCAGAACTTTGCCTTGACAAGAGAGTCACTGATGGGATGGCAAATAGGCTCCTGGAGCTTGAGGTGTTGGTAGAGAGAGAGGAGGAGGGAAGGAAGTCAAGAAGGAATGACTGAGGTCCTTCTGGCTCTACCCTGTAGGTTGAGGAGATTGTGGACACCATCCTGGAATGGCTCAAACTGTAGCTGGAGCCCAGTACAAAGGAAGAGACCCTTTGGGCCCTGTGCTTGCTGGCAGGCAACAACACCCACAGTGTGCTGCTCAGTAAGCCCCTGCCTTGGGATAGGTACCTCTCCCACAGCCCAGGGGTACACTCTCCATCCCAGCGAACCCTCCCTGCTCCACCCCCAAAGCCTGTGGTAAAAAATCTTTGCGCAAGGATGCTTTCTCATGATGCCAGTCAAACTTCATGTTCTCTGGCCAAGTCTCCTTGGGTCCTACTCCCTCTAGAATCTGAGAACTGGCCTTTCATAGGCCTGAGACCAGACTAGTCCTAGGAACAGGGACCCAAGTGTCCGTGATTTAGAACCTGAAGAACCCTCCTGGCCCTGTGGAATGTGTTGGGCACCCAGCAAGGGACCACAATCAACATCCTACAACTGCTTATAGGCATCCTGGAAAAGCACTGCACAGGGTAAATGACGGACATGGCCCTCCAGCCTGTGGTGGTCAGCACGAGGCAGGAGAGGGGGCTGAGGACTCACTGGGACTTGGGAACAGAGCTGAAGATTACAGGGCACCTGCATGGTGGGAACAGGTGTTAGAGAGTAGCAAAGAGGAGAGGGTTAACACTGGTCTTGCTAACGCTGTACTTATTTGGACTTCAAGTAAGTGTATATTAAAGAACTGCATGATGTAGAAAGGGCAGAGATCAGTCCCATTTCATGGACAGGGAAACTGAGGTTCAGAGTTTATCAACTTTTACTAGCTCTTGGTTTTGGGGCAGGCACTCAATTTTCCTGGAGCCTGGCCAATGGCATGGGGGTGGCGGAAGAGGTTAGGTTGCCTGAAATTGGGTTGGACAAAGTATGCCCCAAAACATTTGCTGTTGTAAATGTAGATTTGGTTCCCTGTTTCTTTTAAATGTTGGTGAATAAAGAGGGCAGATTGTATTTTATGGCACCTTATTTGCCCAGGGATGAGCTGTGGGCTTTCAGTCTTTTGGTACCCTGTGGGCAGCAATGGGGAGGGGCAAAGCTAGTCTTAGTGTGTGGGATGGTAGGGCCATTTCATGTCTTCATCAGGTCAAGTCACTTCTGCTTGCATTCTTTCCACGTGTCTTCCCCTAGGTGGTGTGTGCCTTGTAGGAGATGCTGTCTGGGTCCCTGTGCCAGGACCCCATTCAGGAACTCTGCCCACAGCTCTTGCTGGCTCTACTGTGTCAGCTCTACTAGGTGATTGAGCAAAATGCTTCCCTCGAGATTGTGGTCTACAGGAAGGATGGGGACCCAGGCAATAAGAGTAAGGCCTTTGAAGCTACTAGGTAAACCTAATCCCATATAATGGATTAAGAGGAATGAGACTAGTCAACTCCAGAGGGAACCTGGGCAGTTGGATGCTGATCCCCTAAGGATGCCGAGAAAAAGATGCTGCAGCAACCACACCCATATTCTATCTCTACTTGTCTTGGTGTGGGTGCTGCAACATCACATGCTGGAATGTTCTCACGTATTTTCATGTTTTTCATTACTTCTTTTCTTTCATGCACTGTTCTCCTGATTCACCCAATAGTTCACATCTATGTTCATAACTCTGAATATGAAAAGATTCAGTTAGATAGTGACTGACAGGGCAAGGCTACATCTGTGTCACTCTCTCCACGCAGTTGTGGCCATTCACATCTAGTAACCTCTGGCTCAGTTTTGTTACTAACTGCGCCATCTTGTGCAAGTCTCTACTGCAGTTTGCTGCAGGAAAATGGAGATTGGACTCCTAGATAAGTGTTGTCATTCCTTTTCCTAAAACCTCAGGGTATTCTATTCAAGGGAAATCTTACATAAAATCTAAAAGCAAATGAAACAAGCAACCAGAAATATTCTGATTAGGTAGGTGTGGAGGTGAAGACATATCTTAGCTCTTCTATGGCATGGAAAGCAGAATTGAAAAACCATGGCAGCAGAGTATCTCTAAAGTCTCTTTTTATAAGACTCTGGTTGGATGAGCATTGAGGTTGAAGGGCTGAGTAGATGAGCATTTGGAGGTGGGTTTTATAGAGCTATGGATTTTCATAGCTGGAAAGCAGAACCCACCTAGCTCCCAGATGAGGGAACTGTCTCCTGGCTTGCCAGCATAAGGATGCAGACTAGGGCATAACGCCTTATCCATCCAGATGCCTGTCCCTTTCTTTTCATGAACCCCATGACAATTGGTCTTCCTCTGTGCCCTACAAGTGGTGAAGCTAGTTTTGGCAGCTGCTTGTGATGGAGTGTTGGTCTATGCAGATCAACATGAGTGCTGGAATCTGCTCTCCTGCCCCAACTTTTACTACATAGGGATCATAGAACTGACACGGTGGGACCATTTTTCTAGCAAGCCTAATATCACTCTAGCCCCCTAACCTAAATGTTTCAGGGCCCAGCACTCAAATATAGCAGCCTTTAACCTTCCCTTCCTCATCTCTCACACGTCAGTGCTTACATTTCCCCTGTTCTGTGCACACTTGTCCCACTCTACTGTCCACCCCCATCCGGCAATTCTTGGCTTTCCTTGTCCCACTGCAGGGGCTTTGTGAAGAACTGTGAACCAGCCATTCTGCACTAATTTCTGAACCTTGTCAAGAACCTCCTCTACAGCTCAGATAATCATCAGAATACCCTGGCCAGGAGCTTCTATGCACAGGTGAAAGCCTGGGGAGAGGACCACAGCCCTGGCCATTCATTTCCTGTAGCTGAGGGACATTAAAAAGAAATGATAAATTCCTTGACCCAGAAAGTAGAAAGAATAGAATTGAGCCATCTAAAGTGAGGTTTTCTTCCTTGCCACTTCAGGATCCCAGTTAAAGAAAGCAGGCAAAGCCTGAGGAGGGGATCAGCATAGTCTTCCATGGCTTCAGTCTGTACCCTATGTGTACAGACCTTCCCCTGTTCTCACCTGGTCTCAGGCCCTACCTGAGTATGGGGTCCAGGGGAGGCCTGAAGGGGGCATGGGGTACACATGACTTTTTCTCCATGCATAGCTGTAGTCTTCTTAAACCCACAGCTCCCCTGGCACCAATCAGTGGCTGAGACCCCAGAGCAAGATTTTGTGGGGAATCTAATGAAGTGGGTCAAGGATCCTGACCTCATTAAGAAAATTGGGCTCCATGGAATCAGTAACCTGGCACTGCACCCAGGGAAAGTAACTGTTGGGGGACAAAAATGGGAATCAAGTGTCAGTCTCTGAACAATTCAGTTCACCTCCCTTGGGGCTCTTCATTACCTAGGGCTTAGTTTATTCCCAAACCTCTCATTCTAGGGCAATAGATCACCAAGCCTGTAGACTTACGTAGCCTGGCCATCAGGCCTCCCGAATACCCTGAGCACCAACCTTCCATGTCTTCAGCACATCCAGCCCCACGCTTCCCTGTGTCTGTTTCTCTTACGCACCATCAGTTTTCTCAAATCCCCGTCCCTGAAGTATTCAATGATCCCCAGGTGGTGAGTGATCTGTGATTTCTTCCAAATGGCTGGAGTCTTTGAACAGCCTGGTTCCATGTTTGTGAGACCTCCTGAAGAATGAGTGGTGAGTGACAGTCTAGGCAGTGAAGGCCCTACGGAACATCATCTGCAATGGGTGGGGAAAGGACACCAAGATGCTCTTTGGCAGCATCTGCAAGCAACTGTGTCTACTCATCAACAATGTACAGGCCTAAGTCCCTGGGATTGATTGGAAACTGTGTGGGCTGGGGCTTCAGGTCAACCCTTAAAGCTGAATTAAGGGTTCTGGGGTAGGCCTATGGGACTGGTGGAAGGCTAAAATCACTGAAGGGAAGAAAAAATGAGACATGTCTACTTGAAGCAGTGCTTTGGCCACGTTCAAAATGCATTTCCTATTACATACAGATGTGCCTAGCGCACACTCATTCACTTGTCTCTTACCACAAGTTACCCGAAGGAGCCACTGAAGGAAAAATAGTGGCATACTGATATGAAATTGGTTGACTCCAAGGATCTTCTCCTGCAGACTTGAAGAGTGTGGAAAGAACTCATGACTTCTAGCCCCTCCCAAACAGCACAGGGACCCTAGAATGCTAGGAGACTTGTTACAAGAAACTGAAGGCTCAGAAATCTGAGCTTACCACACCAGTACCTATTACTGCACATCCTATCCTCCTCCTAGAGCATAGAATTTTTGAGCTGAAGGGACTTGGCATCAGATCACTCTACTACTGTTCCAGCATCTGTAACTATTTAGTTTTTGAACCTTGGATTTGAATTATTTTAGTGTTACTCTTATCATCTCTAAGAGCTGCCTGGCCCCTCACTCCATGATGGTAGGGTCAATATCTGATTCATCTCTATTTTATGTTGGACATAAAATCCAACACATATATTATATTTGACTTAACAAAGCTAAAGATAATCCTTACCCTTGATCCAAACAATAGAAAGACCTTGAAATGTTTTAACTCTGATTATACCCTCCCATTTTATATCTTAATATTGTCTAGTATTTTAATTTCATATTCTTTTTAAAATCCCCAAATTTGGTCTTTATCATCAGTAGCATCATCATCGTTGTTACTTTACAGTCAATACTAATTTACATATTTATGTATACCTTTCTTTCTTATAGTTTCTCCTCCCTTCTAGATTTTTCCTCATGGCTTCTTCAATGAGGGTCTGTTAAGAGTAAATGTCTTCAGTATTTGCTCTGAAAATGTCTTTATTTATCTCACATTTGTGTCTAGTTCTCAGCAGTTTAGGATGTGTTGGCATGAATTTCTTTTACTAAACTTTGAAAGTTTTTAGCCATTCTTTCTTCAAGTTTTTCCAGCACCACATTCTTCCTCCTCTCCTTTTAGGAATCTCATGACCAGAATGTTGGACCTTTTATTCATGTCTAATAGGTCCCAAGATTCTGTTCCTTTTCAATCACTGTTCTCTTTATTTATCAGATTGGATAATTCTTTTTTTTTAATTTAATTTTATTGTTGCTGTTTTACATTCATTCCCTTTTTACTCCCCTCTGTTCCCTTCCCCACCTACCCACTCCCCCACAAAGTCAATCCCACTGTTATCCATGTCCATGGTTCTTCCATACTAGTTCCTTGACTAAACTGCTCCCCTTCTTTGTCTCTTCCTTCCCACCCCCACCGCCCCCCTTCCCCCTTCCCCCTGACCACTGAAGATCTATTCACTGTATTCATGTATCTGGTTCAGTTTTGCTTATTGTTTGTTTTGTTCATTATTATCCTGTAATGGGTGAGATCATGGATAATTCTTATTGACCTTTTTCAAGTTCACTAACTCTTCTGTTATATCTCTGTTTTGCTGCTTAGTCTACTAAATTTGTAGTTCTAAGTTTAAAAAGTCCCATGGTTTTTCTTTTATTTTTATTTATTATTGTTGTATTACAATTGTTTCATTTTTTCCCTTTTGCTCTCCCCTGCCCCCTCCCTGCCCCCCTCCCTCAGTCAATCCCCAGCTCATTTTCCATGTCCATGGGTCCTCCTCACTAGCTCCTCATCCGATCCCTTCCCTTGCTTTCCCCCTTCTACCCCTCCCTCTAGTCACCATCATTCTGCTCCTTTTTTTTTTTTTCCTGTGTCTCTTGTTTCTTTCTTCTTACCTGTATGTTTTGTTCATTAGTCTCCTGTATGAAGTGAGAACATATGGTATTTAACTTTTGCTGCCTGGCTTTTTTTACTAAGCATGATACTATCCAGTTCCATCCATACAAATGATAGTTCTTTCTTTCTGCTGCATAGAACTCCATTGTGTAAATGTATCAAAGTTTTTTGATCCATTCATCCACTGAAGGGCACTTAGGTTGTTTCCAGCATTTGGCTATTGTAAATAGCACTGCTATGAATATGGGGGTACATAGGTTCTTCTGAATTGGTGTTTCAGGATTCTGCAGGTATAACCCTAGCAGTGGAATAATTGGGTCATAAAGTAATTCTATTATTCTTAGTTTTTTTTTAGGAAATTCCATTCTTTCCTCCATAGTGGCTGCATTCCCACCAGCAGTGCACCAGGGTTCCCTTTTCTCCATATCCTCTACAGCATTTGCTGTTTGTTAATTTGTTGATGATGGCCATTCTGACAGGTGTGAGGTGGTAGCTCATTATGGTTTTAATTTGCATCTCCCTGATGGCTAGTGATGTTGAGCATTCTTTCATATGCCTATGGGCCCTTTGTATGTCTTCCTTGGAGAAGTATCTGTTCAGGTCCTTTGCCCATTGTTTAATTGGGCTGTCTCTCTCCCTGGTGTTGAGTCATACTAGTTCTTTGTATATTTTGGAGGTCAGACCCTTGTCTGAAGTGTCATTGGCAAATATGTTTTCCCATATGGTTGGGTCCCTTCTCATTTTGTTGATGATTTCTCTAGCTGAGCAGAAACTTTTTAGTTTGATGTAGTCCCATTTTTTCCTTTGATCCTTTATTTCCCTTGTCCTGGGAGAGATATGTGACAATATTGCTGCATGGGATATTTGCATCTTTTTGGCCTATGTTTTCTTCTAGGACTCTTATGGTGGCACAGCTTATGTTTAAGTCTTTAATCCATCTTGAGTTTATTCTGGTGTATGGTGTAAGTTGGTGGTCTAGTTTCATTTTTTTTGCATGTGCCTGTCCAGTTCTCACAATACCACTTGTTGAAGAGGCTATTTGCACTCCATTTTATGTTCCTACCCACTTTGTCAAATATTAGTTGCACATAAAGTCCTGGGTTTATTTCTGGGCTCTATTCTGTTCCATTGATCTGTTTGTCTGTTCTTGTGCCAGTGCCAAACTGTTTTGATTACTATAGCTTTGTAATATAGTTTGATATCTGGTATTGTGACTCCTCCTTCTTCAGTCTTCTTTCTCAAGATTGCTGTAGTTATTTGGGGTCATTTTTGACCCCATATAAAATCTTTAAGTATTTGCTCTAGGTCTGTGAAATATGACATTGGTATTTTAATAGAGATTGCATTAAATGTATAGATGGCTTCGGGTAGTATGGATATTTTTATGACGTTAATTCTTCCCATCCAGAAACATAGTACATGCTTCCATTCATTTGTATCTTCCTTAATTTCTTTCTTCAGTGTTCTGTAGTTTTCCAAGTACAGGTCTTTTATTGCCTGGGTTAAATTTATTCCTAGGGACTTTATTTTTTTGTTGTTGTTGCTAATAGCAAATGGGATTTGTTTTCTAGTTCTTTCTCTGATGTTTCATTGTTGGTGTATAAAAATGCCTTTGATTTCTGGATATTGACTTTGTAGCCAGCTATTTTGCCAAATTCATTTATTAGGTTGAGTAGTTTTTTTAGTGGAGCTTATATGGTTTTCTGTGTACACTATCATGTCATCTGCAAATAATGACAATTCTCCTTCCTCCTTTCCAATTTGTATGCCTTTGATTCCTTTTTCTTTTCTGATCGCTGTGACTAGAACTTCCAAAACTATGTTGAATAGAAGTGGAGAAAGTGGGCACCCTTGCCATGTTCCTAATCTTAAGGGAAAGAATTTCAGTTTTTGCTCATTGAATATGATGTTAGCTGCAGGTTTCTCATATATGGCCTTTATTATGTTGAAGTATGCTCCCTCTATTCCCATCTTGCTGAGAGTTTTTATCATAAAAGGGGGTTGTACTTTATCAAATGCTTTTTTGACATCTATTGATATGATCATATGGTTTTTATCCTTTAATTTGTTTATTATATTTATTGATTTGCAAATATTGTGCCATCCCTGCATCTCTGGGATGAATCCTACTTGGTCATGGTGTATGATTTTTTTAATGTATTGCTGGATCCCATTGGAAAATATTTTGTTGAGAATGTTAGTATCTGTATTCATCAGAGATATTGGCCTGTAGTTTTCTTTCTTTGTTGTGTTTTGATCTGGTTTTGAAATTAGAATAATACTGGC
Source organism: Noctilio leporinus (assembly GCA_004026585.1). Classification (NCBI taxonomy): domain Eukaryota; kingdom Metazoa; phylum Chordata; class Mammalia; order Chiroptera; family Noctilionidae; genus Noctilio; species Noctilio leporinus. The sequence continues at coordinate 708 of PVIW01001344.1, read as the reverse complement.
TTCATAGAAAGAGTTTGGGAGCCTTCCTTCTTTTTGGGTTTTTTGGAATAGGTTGAGAAGGATAGGAGTTAGTTCTTCCCTAAATGTTTGGCAAAATTCATCTGTGTAGCCATCTGGTCCAGGGCTCTTGTGTCCTGGGAGTTTTTTGATTACTTCTTCAATTTCACTAGTTGTTAGTGGCTTATCCAGGCTTTCTGCTTCCTCTTGATTGAGTTTTAGTAGGTTATACCTTTCCAGAAATTTGTCCATTTCACCCAGGTTGTCAAATTTCTTGCCATATAGTTGTATGTAATAATTTCTTTTTTTTTTTTAAAGATTTTATTTGTGAGGGGAGCAAAAAGGGGATGGATGTAATACAACAACAATAAAATTAAAAGAAAAAAAAAATAGAAAAAACAAACAAACAAACAAACAAACAAAAACAGCATGGTACTGGCATAAGAATAGACATATAGATCAATGGAACAGAATAGAGAGCCCAGAAATGAACCCAGGACTCTATGGTCAAATCATATTTGACAAAGGGGGAAGGAACATCCAATGGAGTAAAAACAGTCTCTTCAACAAATGGTGTTGGGAGAACTGGACAGCAACATGCAAAAAGAGAAAACTAGACCACCAACTTACACCATACACCAAAATAAACTCAAGATGGATAAAGGATTTAAACATAAGCAGTGCCACCATAAAGGTCCTGGAGAAAAATAT